>OZ024854.1:26517343-26634843 GCA_964017155.1 Oasisia sp. SBJ-2009
GCGTGCGTGTACACGTACGTGTATGCGTACTTGTTTGTGTGTATCCAAATGTACGTGTAATGTATCGTGCACATGTGTATGCGTGACTACCTGCAGGCACACCACACACACACACACACACACACACACACACACACACACACACACACACACACACACGCACACACACACACACGCACACACACGTACACACACGTACACACACGTACACACACGTAAACGCATACAATGACACTAACATTAACCCTAACCTAGAGTCAAATGCACATACATAGACTAATACTACCCATAATTAACCTACACAGAATTGTTGCACAATTTGAAAATTGGCGACTCTGGCGTTAACCGATGACGAATGTGCTTGCATGTGTGTGTGTGTGTGTGTGTGTGTGTGTGTGTGTGTGTGTGTGTGTGTGTGTGTGTGTGTGTGTGTGCCCGTGTACATGTCTGTGTGCGCCCATGTATGTGCAATAACATTGTACGCAATAGAATAATTAAAAATGCTTACACACATAGAGTACACAGGTACATACACATACAAGCAGTGAATACGCGTGCATGTGTGTGTATGTATGTATGTATGTATGTATGTATGTATGTATGTGTGTGTGTATGTATGTATGTATGTATGTATGTATGTATGTATGTATGTATGTATGTATGTATGTATGTGTATGTATGTATGTATGTATGTATGTATGTATGTATGTATATATGTGTGTATGTATGTCTGTGTGTGTCTGTGTGTGTCTGTGTGTGTGTCTGTGTGTGTCTGTGTGTGTCTGTGTGTGTGTGTGTCTGTGTGTGTCTGTGTGTGTGTGTGTCTGTGTGTGTCTGTGTGTGTCTGTGTGTGTCTGTGTGTGTCTGTGTGTGCCTGCATGCGAGTACTCATAATTAACGGGTGCACGACACATGCACACATGGGTACACACAAACGAGTACACACGCACATGCACGGGTACAGGCACGCATGCACGCACACACGCACGCAAACACACACACAACACACACACACAACACACACAACACACACACACTCACACAACACACACACAACACACACACAGACACACACACACATACACACAACACACACACATACACACACACACACACACACACACACACACACACACACACACACGGATCTGTGTACTGTGTACTGTATGTGTGTGTAATCATTTAAAATAATTATGTACAATGTTACTGCACAATAACGTCATACATGGGCGCACACAGACATGATGTATGTATATGTATGTATGTATGTATGTATGTATGTATGTATGTATGTATGTATGTATGTATGTATGTATGTATGTATGTATGTATGTATGTATGTATGTATGTATGTATGTATGTATGTATGTATGTATGTATGTATGTATGTATGTATGTATGTATGTATGTATGTATGTATGTATGTATGTATGTATGTATGTATGTATGTATGTATGTATGTATGTATGTATGTATGTATGTATGTATGTATGTATGTATGTATGTATGTATGTATGTATGTATGTATGTATGTATGTATGTATGTATGTATGTATGTATGTATGTATGTATGTATGTATGTATGTATGTATGTATGTATGTATGTATGTATGTATGTATGTATGTATGTATGTATGTATGTATGTATGTATGTATGTATGTATGTATGTATGTATGTATGTATGTATGTATGTATGTATGTATGTATGTATGTATGTATGTATGTATGTATGTATGTATGTATGTATGTATGTATGTATGTATGTATGTATGTATGTATGTATGTATGTATGTATGTATGTATGTATGTATGTATGTATGTATGTATGTATGTATGTATGTATGTATGTATGTATGTATGTATGTATGTATGTATGTATGTATGTATGTATGTATGTATGTATGTATGTATGTATGTATGTATGTATGTATGTATGTATGTATGTATGTATGTATGTATGTATGTATGTATGTATGTATGTATGTATGTATGTATGTATGTATGTATGTATGTATGTATGTATGTATGTATGTATGTATGTATGTATGTATGTATGTATGTATGTATGTATGTATGTATGTATGTATGTATGTATGTATGTATGTATGTATGTATGTATGTATGTATGTATGTATGTATGTATGTATGTATGTATGTATGTATGTATGTATGTATGTATGTATGTATGTATGTATGTATGTATGTATGTATGTATGTATGTATGTATGTATGTATGTATGTATGTATGTATGTATGTATGTATGTATGTATGTATGTATGTATGTATGTATGTATGTATGTATGTATGTATGTATGTATGTATGTATGTATGTATGTATGTATGTATGTATGTATGTATGTATGTATGTATGTATGTATGTATGTATGTATGTATGTATGTATGTATGTATGTATGTATGTATGTATGTATGTATGTATGTATGTATGTATGTATGTATGTATGTATGTATGTATGTATGTATGTATGTATGTATGTATGTATGTATGTATGTATGTATGTATGTATGTATGTATGTATGTATGTATGTATGTATGTATGTATGTATGTATGTATGTATGTATGTATGTATGTATGTATGTATGTATGTATGTATGTATGTATGTATGTATGTATGTATGTATGTATGTATGTATGTATGTATGTATGTATGTATGTATGTATGTATGTATGTATGTATGTATGTATGTATGTATGTATGTATGTATGTATGTATGTATGTATGTATGTATGTATGTATGTATGTATGTATGTATGTATGTATGTATGTATGTATGTATGTATGTATGTATGTATGTATGTATGTATGTATGTATGTATGTATGTATGTATGTATGTATGTATGTATGTTGTATGTATGTATGTATGTATGTATGTATGTATGTATGTATGTATGTATGTATGTTGTATGTATGTATGTATGTATGTATGTATGTATGTATGTATGTATGTATGTATGTATGTATGTATGTATGTATGTATGTATGTATGTATGTATGTATGTATGTATGTATGTATGTATGTATGTATGTATGTTGTATGTATGTATGTATGTATGTATGTATGTATGTATGTATGTATGTATGTATGTATGTATGTATGTATGTATGTATGTATGTATGTATGTATGTATGTATGTATGTATGTATGTATGTATGTATGTATGTATGTATGTTGTATGTATGTATGTATGTATGTATGTATGTATGTATGTATGTATGTATGTATGTATGTATGTATGTATGTATGTATGTATGTATGTTGTATGTATGTATGTATGTATGTATGTATGTATGTATGTATGTATGTATGTATGTATGTATGTATGTATGTATGTATGTATGTATGTATGTATGTATGTATGTATGTATGTATGTATGTATGTATGTATGTATGTATGTATGTATGTATGTATGTATGTATGTATGTATGTATGTATGTATGTATGTATGTATGTATGTATGTATGTATGTATGTATGTATGTATGTATGTATGTATGTATGTATGTATGTATGTATGTATGTATGTATGTATGTATGTATGTATGTATGTATGTATGTATGTATGTATGTATGTATGTATGTATGTATGTATGTATGTTGTATGTATGTATGTATGTATGTATGTATGTATGTATGTATGTATGTATGTATGTATGTATGTATGTATGTATGTATGTATGTATGTATGTATGTATGTATGTATGTATGTATGTATGTATGTATGTATGTATGTATGTATGTATGTATGTATGTATGTATGTATGTATGTATGTATGTATGTATGTATGTATGTATGTATGTATGTATGTATGTATGTATGTATGTATGTATGTATGTATGTATGTATGTATGTATGTATGTATGTATGTATGTATGTATGTATGTATGTATGTATGTATGTATGTATGTATGTATGTATGTATGTATGTATGTATGTATGTATGTATGTATGTATGTATGTATGTATGTATGTATGTATGTATGTATGTATGTATGTATGTATGTATGTATGTATGTATGTATGTATGTATGTATGTATGTATGTATGTATGTATGTATGTATGTATGTATGTATGTATGTATGTATGTATGTATGTATGTATGTATGTATGTATGTATGTATGTATGTATGTATGTATGTATGTATGTATGTATGTATGTATGTATGTATGTATGTATGTATGTATGTATGTATGTATGTATGTATGTATGTATGTATGTATGTATGTATGTATGTATGTATGTATGTATGTATGTATGTATGTATGTATGTATGTATGTATGTATGTATGTATGTATGTATGTATGTAATGTATGTATGTATGTATGTATGTATGTATGTATGTATGTATGTATGTATGTATGTATGTATGTATGTATGTATGTATGTATGTATGTATGTATGTATGTATGTATGTATGTATGTATGTATGTATGTATGTATGTATGTATGTATGTATGTATGTATGTATGTATGTATGTATGTATGTATGTATGTATGTATGTATGTATGTATGTATGTATGTATGTATGTATGTATGTATGTATGTATGTATGTATGTATGTATGTATGTATGTATGTATGTATGTATGTATGTATGTATGTATGTATGTATGTATGTATGTATGTATGTATGTATGTATGTATGTATGTATGTATGTATGTATGTATGTATGTATGTATGTATGTATGTATGTATGTATGTATGTATGTATGTATGTATGTATGTATGTATGTATGTATGTATGTATGTATGTATGTATGTATGTATGTATGTATGTATGTATGTATGTATGTATGTATGTATGTATGTATGTATGTATGTATGTATGTATGTATGTATGTATGTATGTATGTATGTATGTATGTATGTATGTATGTATGTATGTATGTATGTATGTATGTATGTATGTATGTATGTATGTATGTATGTATGTATGTATGTATGTATGTGTATGTATGTATGTATGTATGTATGTATGTATGTATGTATGTATGTATGTATGTATGTATGTATGTATGTATGTATGTATGTATGTATGTATGTATGTATGTATGTATGTATGTATGTATGTATGTATGTATGTATGTATGTATGTATGTATGTATGTATGTATGTATGTATGTATGTATGTATGTATGTATGTAGATGTATGTATGTATGTATGTATGTATGTATGTATGTATGTATGTATGTATGTATGTATGTATGTATGTATGTATGTATGTATGTATGTATGTATGTATGTATGTATGTATGTATGTATGTATGTATGTATGTATGTATGTATGTATGTATGTATGTATGTATGTATGTATGTATGTATGTATGTATGTATGTATGTATGTATGTATGTATATGTATGTATGTATGTATGTATGTATGTATGTATGTATGTATGTATGTATGTATGTATGTATGTATGTATGTATGTATGTATGTATGTATGTATGTATGTATGTATGTATGTATGTATGTATGTATGTATGTATGTATGTATGTATGTATGTATGTATGTATGTATGTATGTATGTATGTATGTATGTATGTATGTATGTATGTATGTATGTATGTATGTATGTATGTATGTATGTATGTATGTATGTATGTATGTATGTATGTATGTATGTATGTATGTATGTATGTATGTATGTATGTATGTATGTATGTATGTATGTATGTATGTATGTATGTATGTATGTATGTTGTATGTATGTATGTATGTATGTATGTATGTATGTATGTATGTATGTATGTATGTATGTATGTATGTATGTATGTATGTATGTATGTATGTATGTATGTATGTATGTATGTATGTATGTATGTATGTATGTATGTATGTATGTATGTATGTATGTATGTATGTATGTATGTATGTATGTATGTATGTATGTATGTATGTATGTATGTATGTATGTATGTATTTATGCGTGTGTGAGTGTGTGAGTGTGTGTTGTGTTGTGTGTGTGTGTGTGTGTGTGTGTGGGTGGGTGTGTGGGTGGGTGTGTGTGTGTGTGCGTGTGGGTGGGTGTATATGTGTGCCTGCGGGTATACTCATATACAAGGGGGCACGAAACATACACACATGGGTACACACAAACGAGTATACACACGGGTACACGCGCGGCGCACGCAAGCACGCACGCACACACCACACACACACACGCGCGCGAGCACGCACACACACACACACGTGCATGTTTCGTGGTTTATGATCAGGGCTAGATTACGTCTAGTAGTTGGTTGTAGCAAGATTAGACCTGGTGGTTAAAGGGTTGCATTGCATGTATGGTGGCAATAGAGAACACAAAATCAGGCAGAAGAATGTCGTGTAGTATGCAGATGTTGCAGTAATGTAGAGTAAGGTACAATTAATGACCGACTAAAGTCACGGATTGTGTTTGCACATAAAATCAGGCAGAAGAATATGTTTTTCCGACAGTCGGACGAACATTGATTGTCAACGCATATGTAGTGAAGGGAATTTTTGGCTTGATGTTCTTACAAGTACTGAATGTTGGCATGTGTGCTGTTGTGAATTAAACTTCTCTCCCACGCTGTGTGGCCTGGATCTTCTGAGTTGTGTCTATGTGGACTGCACTACGCTGGATAGCTGAACATGCACAGGTTCGAAGCACTGTGGTCAAATAGATAAGGCAGATCGATTACAATCTGGCCGATGTCGGCCCGACGGTAGTGCCAAGCAAAATCGAGCGCTACGATCCCAGCCTGCCGTCAGTGACCCGTTGGCGACCCGATATCAGTTTTAGTAGGTATATAACATTTTCAAATTGTGTAAAAAAATACTTTTAATGTTTAGTTTATAAAATGTTATGTTTTTGTACGTTAATCGTGTGGTTATTTAATTCTATGACTGTCTATGAGTCGGTGTAGAGCCACTGGAATATTCCATAGTTTGCACAAGTGCGGCTAAAAATGAGTTAATATACACGTTAATTTTGTTTTTACGAAGAGGATGCATTAAATTTAGATGGCCTTTTACCCAGGTCACAACTGCCGCGCTTTTCGTCTGATGCTTGCGACACTTGAAGTGACAAATGTGTTGCTGGCACCATATGGCTCCACTAGCACTGCCACACGTGTTATATTTCACATTCCATCACTGGTGCTGGAGGCCGCAACGCTGACATGATGAGGTCAGTGGTTTGCGCGCGCCAAAAATAGTTCATGGAAGCTTGGTTTCTACTGGTTGTTGTTTGTGCAGAAATTTATTTTACGTTTTGACTTTATAGTGCTAGATACAGTAGTCAACTATCATACAAGGGATTGGCAAGCGTCTTAAGGTATGTATAGGAAATACTTATCTATAACAAATGTGTTGAATTAATATGGTGTAAACAGACAGATGAAAGTGACGTTGTAGTATTTTTTCTGAACTGGGACCGGGTTGATAATGGCCATTTGTTATGTTATGCAGTAATTTGTCATATAGTAACTTGTAATGTACAATATTCTTTACTGGTTCCTAGTTTAATGTCATTTAAGCTACAGTACATACTAGGCCTACTAAATTACATTGGGATTCTCTAATAATGTAGGCTAAACCTGCACTAAATAAAATGTGGTACTTAACAATTAATAGTCTAAATTGTGTGCTTTTCAGCTGAATAGCTATAGAAACCCACGTTATCTAATGTATCTCTCACATGTTATAATTATTTCAGGTGAAGATGTCATCAAAACAGAGGAGTAGTCGCCCCACAAAAATTGAAGATTTCATAGCAAATGGCACACAGGATCGTTTGCCGCAGTATTGCTGATATCTGGCCCGATATCAGTTTCGACATCGGGCCGTTATCGCCCCTTACAATCTCGTTCCCGTCGTGAATGGTGCTGCCATCTTACGGCAACATAATTAATTATTAGAGTAACAAATGATTGCGCCATCTCACGGCGTATATGTAATCGAGGTTTGTGCAGAACCGCTATTTGTGAGTCTAGTATACTAAAGGAAAAGTAGCGAATCAAAGCATTTTAGGCCGGAACATTGTTTATGATTTTATCCGTTACTATTATAGTGATGGCAAGCAAGATAATACGGCTGTGTTATTGAAAGAGACATTATATTGTTACGTTGATTAGACCACGTCGTGGCAACAGCTATAAGAACTATGCCAATACCATTTTATTTCACAAAATTAACGACCACGTTCTTACCACGTGGCATGCACGTGATAGTTGAGTAACAGGATCACAACACTTTTGGGGAGTTGTTGATTTTAACCCTTAATATGGTATTATAATGTTACAAAATGTGATATTATTACTATAAAATTATAATACTGAAAAAAGGGTTGGTTGTTACACATATATGCACCATGTATACACATTTTTATGTGGCTGCACCTAGTATTTGGAATATCCTTCCTTCTACAATAAAATTATAACAAAATCAACTGTCACTTAAAACACACCTTTAATACCTTGCCTGCTTATAGTTTTTATTATATTGACCACTTTCACCAAAGTGCCACCATCTTGCAACATTGTCACACATGGCCACGAATCTACCACGTCAATACCACTTTCACCAAACTGCCACCATCTTGCAACGGTATCACACACGGCCACGAATTTACCACGTCAATTCCACTTTCACCAAACTGCTACCATTTTACAACGTCACACATGGCCACGACTCTACCACGTCAATACCACTTTCACCAAACTGCCACCATCTTGCAACGTTATCACGCACGGCCACGAATTTACCACGTCAATTCCACTTTCACCAAACTGCCACCATTTTACAACGTCACACATGGCCACAACTCTACCACGTCAATACCACTTTCACCAAACTGCCACCATCTTGCAACGTTATCACGCACGGCCACGAATTTACCACGTCAATTCCACTTTCACCAAACTGCCACCATTTTACAACGTCACACATTGCCACGATTCTACCACGTCAATTCCACTTTCACCAAACTGCCACCATCTTGTCACGTTATCACGCACGGCCACGAATCTACCACGTCAATTCCACTTTCACCACACTGCCACCATTTTACAACGTCACACATGGCCACGAATCTACCACGTCAATGCCACTTTCACCAAACTGCCACCATCTTGCCACGTTATCAGGCACGGCCACGAATCTACCACGTCAATTCCACTTTCACCAAACTGCCACCATTTTACAACGTCAAATATGGCCACGAATCTACCACGTCAATATCACTTTCACCAAACTGCCACCATCTTGCCACGTTATCACGCACAG
The DNA here is from genome assembly GCA_964017155.1 of Oasisia sp. SBJ-2009. Lineage (NCBI taxonomy): Eukaryota > Metazoa > Annelida > Polychaeta > Sabellida > Siboglinidae > Oasisia > Oasisia sp. SBJ-2009. Next base: position 26,526,625 of record OZ024854.1, read on the forward strand.
CCACGAATCTACCACTTCAATTCCACTTTCACCACACTGCCACCATTTTACAACGTCACACATGGCCACGAATCTACCACGTCAATACCACTTTCACCAAACTGCCACCATCTTGCCACGTTATGACGCACGGCCACGAATCTACCACGTCAATTCCACTTTCACCAAACTGCCACCATTTTACAACGTCAAATATGGCCATGAATCTACCACGTCAATACCACTTTCACCAAACTGCCACCATCTTGCCACGTTATCACGCACTGCCACGAATCTACCACGTAAATTCCACTTTCACCAAACTGCCACAATTTTACAACGTCACACATGGCCACGAATCTACCACGTCAATATCACTTTCACCAAACTGCCACCACCTTGCCACATTATGGTCACGGCTCTGCCACGTCAATATCACTTTCACCTAACTGCCACCTCATGGCCACGTGACTATGCCACGTCATTGCCACTTTCACGTAACCGCCACATTTTTTCAACGTGGTAACCACGTGGCGTGTTAGCTGGGACTATTACTGATAATTTAACGGATAAAGATAGCATAAAAAGTCTTTTACTTTAAATACTTTGTCATCTGAGGTAAAATAACAATCTTAAAAAAATTGAATGTCACCATATGCAAGATTTCTGATAGAATTTTGGAACCAATCATTAGTATATGTATATGTATTAGTATATGTATGTATGCATGTTCAAGTAAATGCAAAATGAAATAAATAACAAATAATGGTCACAAAGAGCATAGTATCTAGTATTACAATAATTTACATGTATGGTATTACATAATTATATGTTACTCACGACTAGCATCATTATTTCAGAGGCCATGATCTGAACAAATTGTGTCTGGTGCCCAGAAATGAACAAAAAGCATTGGCAAAACTGCAAGACTATGATGACGACCATGACGTCATCAACATTGTGCCATATTGAGAATGTGAAGCTTCCATCATCAAGTCATTGGAATGTTGGCAAGATGATTAGTTGGCAAAGACTCAAGGACAACTTGTATGCCATCGAAATGCCAAGATGTGAGTTTCTGAAATTGTGATCATATCAATGAAATGATATTGATGTGTCAATTTGACAGTGACATGAGATCAACTGGTGTTTTTGGCTCGAAGGATGCCAAATGCAATCTGCTACAAATTTGAGTTACTGCGACAGTTGTGGTGACATTAACGGAAAGGTGGTGACAGTGTCAACGTGACTGTGTCAGCGATACCAGGACATATTGTGTGGATCTTTCAATGACACAAACTCGTCATTCCACAAGGCGTGTGTTTGTGAAATAGTTACGACCAAATCAGCTAAATACTGGTGAGTGTGTTAGCTGACAATGGCTGCAGGTGGTTTTTCTTCACAGTTGAATGTCATCCTTCCCATGACGCCTGAATTTGTGAAACAGATGTGACGGACCACATCAATAAAATGTTGCTGCTTTGTTAGATTACAAGAACACCTATACAGTTTGGTTTTAAGAAACCGATCCCATCTTCCTACAGAATGTGAGTTTGTGAAACAGTTTTAATCACACATGGAATGCTGATAATTGCAGCATGTGTGTTTTGAAGGACATGACTATTTTGGAGGACGACTCATCTACATGCAAAGTTTGAGTTTGTGGAACCTTGTGAAAACATTTTGGTGAAATATGGCTGACTAAACACCGTGATGTGCAAGGTTTGAGTTTATGAAATCATCATGATCCTGTCAATGAAATGTAGGTGCCTATGTCAGTTGTCAATGCCACCAAAACATATTATGTGGCCATCTCCATGCAAGATCTGAGTTTGTGAAATAGTTGTGACTACACCAATTGAGCATTACTGGTTGTGCAAGTTGACAAAATGGAACCAGGATAAGCGTGTATGTGTGACTTTGATGGGCATCGATGCAACCTTTCTGTGAGATGGGAGTTTGTGTGTGGGACAGGTATGATCACACCAATGGCATATTGGTGATTATACAAACCCAGTATAAATTCCCATAGCCATGGCTCACTATCTCTTAGTGTGCTGTGGTGTAATGCGATGAACTTTATGCTAATATGACGTGATGACTGTCTTCTTAGTGTGCTATGATGAACCTATGGCTATGGATGGTGTGATGAAACATCTGTTGTCACATCATTGAAACATTGAGGCTTGTGTGGGATCACAGTGAACTCAACAAACCAAAAGCAGAACTGACAATCGCCCATCTATAGTGTCTCCATATCAGGTTGGTGATTTTTTTATACTATATTATTTTCTGTTCAAGGACAGCATGCAAAATGTCTGCAGGAAACTTGATGGTCAGTGAAATGGTAAACGTTTACACGTTGGTGGACACTTGTTTTATTTATTGGTAATGTTTATAATGCACTTGATCTGCAGATGACAACCCCATGAATGGTACAGCGACCCTCTCAGCGTAGTTGTCAATATGTGATAAAATCAACTCTTTAAATCACCTAGCACATAACTAAATGGCCAATGTGAAATGCATTACCTATGTGATAACAATATCATTCTTTGTCAGTTTGACCTAGGTATTAATTATTTATTTCAGATGTGAATATATATATATATATATAAATAAATAATATATATATATAATATATATATATATATATATAATATATATATATATAATATATATATATATATAATATATATATATATAATATATATATACACTATATATATGTTATATATAATTATATATTATGAAATATATATAATTTATTTATATATATATATGTATGTATATATATAATATATATATATATATATAATATATATAATATATATATACACACTATATATATATGTTATATATAATTATATATTATATGAAATATATATAATTTATTTATATATGTGTATATATATATATATATATATATATATATATATATATATATATATATATATATATAAATATATATATATAATACATGTACATCTGAAATAAATAATGAATACTGATACTTCAGTAGCATTATGTCATCTAATGGAATTAACTAAGAAGGGCAACAATGTATTTGCAGCTGTTTTGAGGCTAAGGGATTATCACAATAATAATATGCATGTGTGTAAGGTGTGCCCACCATGTTTAGCAGTTGAATGAACGAAGGAGGTGATACAGTACAGCATGATCCATTGATATGTTTTTGCTTCATAGGTGGCCCCTCCACAATAGCATTTTAAAATAAAGATGTTGCCAGGATGGTTAATCTCACAAAATATGGTGCTCTCAATATTAGATTCTGTTTTGCGAAGAGTTTCATGCAGATGAAGAGAAGCTGTTCTTTCCCACTGTCATATAATAGAATGTTGTCAAGAACATGAAATTAAAGAGGCGTGGCTAAAAGATGAGATCACCGAAGTATTTGAATACATATACTGTATGAGGAAAGGCTTTGACTATTCATAGAGAAAGGGAAAAGGTAGTATTGAAACCCACTTATTTAAAGCACAAACATACATCATGAAGCTGTTGTAGGACGGCAACACTAAGAAAATAGGATTAATTCTGGAAATTACCAAACATTTTCAGCATATCCATGATTAAAATAAATAATATGATATTTTTTAGGATTCCTTTTTAAATAAAGCAGCTTTGTCATAAACTCACCAATGAAGTCAATGCGACAGGTTGACATAATGTGTTTTTGTAGCATGGGGTACACCAGAGGACAACACACACATTGTCATTTCCAGTGTATTTCTTTATTTTTACGCAATTCCCATAAATGTAAGTGAATCCCACCGCAGTAACACCACTGTGTGAGTGTGCGTAATCACTCCATCCTACACGTCTGAATACTAGCTTGAAAGGATGGTGTCTTGTGCACGTAATATAAAAGTTAAAGAGGCATAGGTAGCATCTGACATGACCAGTGATCACTGCCATGTGGCATATATAGTCACAATGTTATGTAATTCGTATATATACATGGCATAAACTTACTTGGTTTACCTAAATAACATGTAAACAAAATAAAATATGACAAGATTAAGTAATAAAAGATTAAATATTAATTTTATAACCTGGCTGTGGATGCTGCCACTTGTGAAGGGCAAATACCACAAAATGTGCCTTATCACATTATTATCTATGATATGCACTATAACTTATAACTGAGGCAGTTAATCTGGTGTGTGTTTCACAAAATATTAACCAAAAATGTAACTATGCTCGTAATACCTGACCTTACCCTGTATAATAGTGCCTTATGTTATTTCTGTTACTCACATAGTCATGCTTACATATGTGTGCATTTAAGCAGTGTAGCCAAATACCCGTCTGACATATTTATCACAGACAAGAATATGCTAATAAAATATTATTCTCAATGTGCAAGTGAAATACAAAAATGGAACAAATGCGAAAAATGTCATGCAGGTTATGAAAAGATGTCACATAGAACACACACACGTGTTCACTTATCACTGATGTTACCATTTTTTTCAGAAAATCTCGATGGCTCCACCACTAAATAAACAGGAAGAACACTACATGAAACTGGCGAGAATCATCTTGCGTGATGTTCAGCCTAGACTGCAGCAATTATTCAGAGATGAATTTATCAAGAAATTTGGATGGGCTTACGCAGATGACGCACACAGTGGAACATTCTTTCTCAACAGTATACTTCCGCGGAACATGCCTAATGGTCCACTGACGAATGCGATACTGAATGCTTTACGGATAGGGGACTCTAAACAATTTGATTGTTCAGTTCTGTTTTACTGTTTTCTGATATCTAAGGCACTGCTACATCAGCGAGCGAGACAGGGAAATGCCAGAGTTCACCCACTCAACCTATATGAATGTGTGGTTGAGTTACGGGACCAGAGGAATAAGCTTGCCCATAACAGCAACAAAGATATGAGCTCAGTCAAATTGATTTCACCACGAGGGTGAATGAACTTAAAGCGATTTATTCGGATCTTGGTTGGCCAGTCGTAGACCTGCAGAGGTGTGTCACCGACCCATTAGAGACAGCAGAGTGTGACAGGCTGCGGAGAGATCTCTTGAAGGAATATCGTCTTTTGAAAGGTAAGCCAGTTCAAACTATTTCAAATACACATGCTAAAACTGTTGATATATGTATCATACATGTTAAGTTTTGGAAATGCCAATGTGGGAGATTTATACGTAAATCGGAGGGTCTCGGGGAAAACGGCATTTTATACGTAAATCGGAGGGTCTTGGAAAATTGGGCTATTATATGTAAATTAGGTTTTTAACCATAAATGCAAATAATATAATACAAAAAGGAATAAATTGCACTGATTAAGATATTTACATAGATTTTTTGTTATATGAATTAACTTATTTTGGAGCAAAACCATTCTTGGAGCCATGAACAATAGATGTTTTATTATCACTAGTCATAATACCACAAATATAATAAATTCCCTGCTAATCTCATTGGCATGTTTGTTGAACTTCTGATATGAATCATATGTTGCAAAAAAAATCCCTTGGATGAAAAGCAGCAGCATCTACATGATATTTTATTACACAACTAATATAATCTTTACATGTAAAACTTGAATAGGGAATTCATTATTTATGAGCTGGACTGAGCCATGGTGACATAGGCTCGACTGGAGCCATTTAAATAACTATGCTTTCTCAACTGTTGAGAATGTTTTTCATTTACATGTCAGATGTACTCAAATAGTAAAGAGCTTAGCAAAAGTACATATATTTACAAACGTGCACATGTAGTGTAGATGTATGGATGGCCATTATTCCATTAGATCTAAACGGATTGCACTTTGTACTACAAGACTGGAACGTACAAAGCGGGCGATAATAGGGTATCAAAGCGGCTCGCGGTGATTCTACCAAGCTAATAAACAATGTCAGCGACAGGCAAAGTGTAGGCTTTGTACTTAGATATTTATTAGACAGTTTTTAATGTTCAGTCATCACAGTAAGACGGGTTTTAAATAGTTCCAATTCAGGTCATTGTTCAAATCATTGTCTGCACTGGCGAGCGCCCGGCGATGTCTGTGAGCATTAGCTCAGTCTCAGACTCGATTGCAATTAGTTAACTGGCACTACATTGTGAGGTGACACAGAAAAGCACACAAGACAATACCCAGCCAGAAATAAACCAATTATCCGCACCCAGTTAGGTAACTTAGGTCAAATTTGTTTGTTTTTGGTGTTGGAGTCTCCCGCAATTTTTTTCACTTACATTTCAGTGAAATTGCGGGAGATTGGTTCTCCCGTGCGGGAGATCGGGAGATTTCCTGTAAATTGCGGGAGTCTCCCGCCGAATGCGGGAGACTTAACATGTCTGAATTATGTATGGTGGTAGTAAATTATTTCTTTGTTGATAGTCCATTCTAGTGATGTAGTCAGAGTGATCATAGTGTTTACTTGTACTTAATATACAGCAATGTATATGTAGTGTTCTTCTCTGTTGTGCTGAAAGGCGTATGCATTTCTTTTTCCAGGGCAGTCCCTGCTGTTAGGTATTAAGTTCCCACGCGAGAGCTTTTTGAAATGAATAAAAAATGCCAATGCCAGATAGATCTGATTTTCATATCTTTGTGAACAGACAAGATGGACACATGATTAAACTGTTGTTTTATGTATTTCCGAGCCTACGAAATGTAATTTCACTATCACTCGTGAAATAATGTAAGAGTCCTCATCTTTTAATATGGCCAGGGAAGTTGCCCACGAGGAGTGTGGTCAGCCTCCAGTTGTGTGATATAATATTTTGGGTGATTTTAGCCACACGCTGTTCTTATTACATGCAATGTTTAGGACGTGAATGGGTCATTATATTGGCATTCCCACCAGCCGTGCAGAGTTTGATTTCTTCCGGAAGAAACCTATTTCTTCCACCATAAGTTATGCACTGAGCCATGTGGCGCATGCCAGTGACATATTTAATTCATTCAATATCCATTGAAATTATAATCCTCATAAATTAGCATAATAGTCGGGAGGCTATGTCAAATATATCCTTTTGGAAAGCGAATGAAGGAAGGAATCCCTGAGGAAATATATATTATTACATTGAATAATGAATAAAACGTCTTAAAGTTGCATTCTGATATAATTTCCCCTTTTTAACGCATTTTAGAAAAGTCAATGTACACCATGACCGATATTTGCTTATTACTATACTTCCTACCACATGTCTCACTTTGTGGATTTATACGTTATTTGATCAAATATAAGTTTGCAACAAACAACGGCTCTGGAGTTTCCCAAAAGTCGATCTATTTTTACCATCGGAACTCTCCGGTCAACGTAAGTAAACGATGGGGTAAACTAAAAGGCGGTTCCACATATCCACGTTAGTTGCTAGAGGCGCCACTAGGCAACAATACCCTAGTTATTTAAATCATGCTCAATTAGCCATTGACCGTACAGGCGCGTAGCCAGCGATAATTTGTATGTGGGCAACTGGGCATGCCGTAAATATGGAGCGTATCGATCTTTGTGAATGTGGTATGCCGTTTCCGTGCGGTCTGCCAATTGTGGTCTGCCTTTTAGTGTGGCCCCCCTCCTGACAGCGCTTTTCACTGGAATTCCCTTCATCGAGGTCTAAACCAATCATAGAATTCTAACTGGTGAGGCTCACCAGGAATTTTTTTCGTCTTTTGCTGCTTTTTATCTTAAAATGGCATATTATGTAAAAATAAGTTGATAGGTGGTTGAGGAAAACAATATATAGTGTATGGGGAATGCTGGTTTACTAGAAAATTTTATTTTAAATATGGCGGAAGTCAGAATGCAACTTTAAGGTAGGGGTATACCCAGGAACCAGTGGCATCATTTTGTTTTAAATAATATCACATCTTCAGTGTGACAGTGATCTTGGGTGATTCTTCCGAGGATCTTGGAACATTTATGGGTTTTACAATGTATCATGATTTTTTGAAAATCACATACAGTACAGTCCGACTGTTTCCAGAATACTAAAAACTTTCAGTTTTTATTTGTAGTGTTGTGTTTCAATACATCTACACATAAAAAGTAATGTGTTTGAGATTGTATGCCAAATTTGAAGGTGTGTTACAAGAAAGCAGTCTTAAAATACACTAAGTGTTAAGTACAGTTATATCTATATTTTTCTGTATGACCCCCATTCTTCCCCGGTTAGCCGTCCCGCTTGCAAATGTTCCTCGGAAGTGACTTCCCTCCTCTCACATGCCTGTAAGATTCAGTGCACCAACGGATTAATCAACGTTTCCTTTAGTCGTTATGCCAAGTATAATGATGTAGCTAGCTGCTCATGAATCATCATCATCATGCTAATTAGCACTAGCAGTGCCAGAATTGTACATAATGAACTTTTTTTGCAGGTTCCAGATGGTGCAATTGGACCTACCTTTTTCTTCTGGACTGGACTGGCATTTATTTGTAAGAATCAAGGTAAGATGTGCATCTAATGAATAATTTGTAATCATTCATAATATGGAATATACCATATTAATTATTTTGTGTTACGTAGTTTTGATTTTTCTCTCTTAATTATTCACTTAGTGTATAATTATTAACTTTTTAAAAATGTTTTACTGTACCATTTTTTATAATTAGTTTTATTTCTTTAGCAAGTTTAATTATTTAATTTAAATTATCAATTTTGTCCTAATCTGTAACGATATATTAAACGGATCATCTTCACATAGCTTAGACATTCATTCTGCTTATAGAACTTTGAAATAAAAAATTTTTTTTTGGTAAAAAGTAGCTACAGAGTACAAATAATGTAGTTTGTGCTAACAAACTTAATGCAACTGAGATAACAAAATTAACCATTTTGAGGGTGTAGCTATCTTCTGGCACACCTCCTTAATGCTTATAAAATGTATACAACTTATTAATGTAACTTGAGGTTTAGTGCAAAGTTACTTTTGAAATGAACTATGTTCGTTACAATTTGAAAATACAATGTAGCAATTTAAAATAATTTATACAAAATTACTAACAAACGATAACATAAATGCATAAATCAACCTTTTTTGTTGTGACACCATTGTAAATTTATATCAAGAAATAAGATATTACTTTTAATAGTGGACCAGTCAATATGTGATTTAAAACTGTCATCAGCATTTTGTTCACTCATAGCATGTGGAAAGAGGTGTGGGCGGGTACCCTCGATTTTGAATTTGAACATCATTTTCTAGGCCAAGAAAGGTCAAAATTTGTATTTTAGCAAGATTAAAAAGATTTAACAAGATTGCCACCTTGAGAATCAACTCTAGAACTCTAGATGGCAGCGAAGCCTTTGGGCTTATTAAGAGTCTTTTGGATATGTGTGCATAAGTTATAAACTTAATTTGTGTAATATTTTACTGTCAGCTTCTTTTATTTGAATTATATATCAGAACTAATAGTTGGATATTAAACACAATATTAATGGTTGGGTTGCCATCCTGCACAGAGGCGAGTATTCTGCCTGGGGAAGTAGTTGTTTGGTGGGAAGGAGATGAGTGTCAACAAAAGTTGTTATGTAAAATGTTTGTTTAATGACGTCTGAACGTCTGACAATCAATCAGATACATCTGCATCCAACACAATCCCACAGGAAACCTCCAACACTACGCCGTCTCAATAATTTGTGTTAAGGTGGGCTAAGGAGAAAATTCCCCCTCCCAAAAACGACCAAGCTATAGCTAGCACAACTATGACTGGGATGCTGCTGTGTACTGCGCGTAGTTGAATTAATCTTGTTGCTTAAACCTGAATGAAAATAGACTGCCTTATGTTATGTTGGTATTTTCTAGAAACTCACGTAAAGTAGTATGCAATATATTTGCATAACTGCATTTTATGCAATGCAACAAGTCAGCAAGAGACATGGATCAGTATGGCCAGAGTAACCTTCTGACATCGATTTATTTACACAAATTATTGAATGAGTAATTAAATGCAAATATTTTCAAACAAATGTGGGCAAGACAAAGGCATTAAAACTGCCGTATTTACTTAGCCTATACATTCTAATTTGTTAACATGGTATGTAATACACTAAAAATATATTTAAAAAGATCGCAAATATTTTGTGACTAAAACAAATTAATGTAATAATACTACACAGATAAAGGTGCAGTTTTGTAAATTTTTGTTCTTCATGTAATTAAGTATAATTGAATGGAATTACTATATTGCATAATAACAGTAAACCGTTATAATGATCAAGAGTATCCCATTCTAAAACTACCAATTTTACATATCATAAAATAACATATTTTTAATAATAATTATATCAAACTTGAATACCATTGATAATTGGTTCCCTCAATACTCAAGCTGCATTTGGTTTCACGTACTAGTTCCTATTTACACTAGGCAAATGTTTGATTTCCCCCCCCCCCCCCCCCCCCCGATTTACTTCATTAACCATTCCAGTACATTAAAGCCCATTCCATAACCACATGTGTTCGAAAACAAGGTTCGGGCATTTGAGTGCAGGAAGTCCATATTCTCCATGTTAACATATAGGACATTGTTTTTTATTGTAATAATCGGACTGTCCCCAAACAGTGTTTGATAGTTATATTGTCCGAAGTATAATTACAAGCAGAAGCGCTATTACACATTACTTCCCCGGCAGACCTGTTCAATCAAATACCATCTCAACTTCTCTGGGAAGCATCCAGCCACATGGTGCAATTAATGTGCGAAAGGCTGCGCGTACACATATCCACCACTGTCTATTGCCAGGTACTCATTTATACAGCTGAGTGAACTGGAGCAATGTAGAGTGAAAAAACTTGCCCAAGGTTTTAAAACCGCAGCACAGGATTCGAACCCGGGTTCTCTTAGTCGAGAGTCCGGAGGTCTACCCGTGAGCCACTGCGCTACTACAAAATTAATTCTCTGTTGCATTCTCCAAACCTAGCTACTAATATCAGATTTTATTATTGTTGTACTGATAATAATAAAACGACATCCATGTCATTTACATCCATGATTGTTTTGAGTGCATGTGATTGGCGTATGATATAATCTTGGTGTAAATGGGTTAGCAAAAGAGAAAGCATTTCAAGGGCATGGCCAAAGACTCGTCAGCTGAGTCTTGAAGACAGGCAGATAACTGACCCAAACAGATAACACATTTTCCAAGCAACAGGCCTGCATATGAGCTATGTGATCTAACATGTAGTGTGTATTATTTAATTCCCCTTGTCGAAAAAACCTAAAAAACAATAGACATTGAAATTGTTAAACACTCGGGTATTCATGTGTTGTGTGAAGACAGCTATTCATTGACAACATCAAATTGCTAAAAGTGTGTCAAATTCAAAGGCTGCTGCGTATTTATACTCAAACTTTATGTTTTTCAGGACGTATCCAAGAAAACAAGGAACATCTGGATGTCATTGGCAACAGCTTAGAGGAAGTGAAAGGTAAGTAGTAATATAGTGTTAACATAAACATTTCAGAATAGCTTTTTGAACTTACGGTGATTATTTATAATGAAAATGGATATTTTGAATATATATAACAAGGAACGAATGCGACACAAAGTAATAATAGTATGGATCTATTAAGCAACAAGATTATGAAATCTATATATTTATGTTATTAAATTCATATGCTCTCTGGCGCTGAAACAGACTTGATTTATTACCAAACTAAAATAAACAAAGTTACGCAGATGTACAGTCACTTCGAATGACAAGTTTGTTTTTGTAGCTTCCAGATATCTCATGTGGACCTGCCTGCTTGTTCTTGCATGTGCAGTTGGACTGATTGTTGTATTTGGACCAAGGTTGCTTCAACTGAATGGTGAGATTTGGATTTACCATGGTAATGAATAATTTGTAATTGCTCATAATACAATATGGAATATACCATATTACTTTCCTTTTTGTGGTTGTTTATGTTTTCTGCAAAATATTGACTTTGTTTATAGTTATCAGGGTAATGTGTACTGACTTTTAATAATGTTTCACTAATTAATTTTACATAATTAGTTTTAATTCATTAGAGAGTTTCATGATTTCGTTCATTCAACTGCACTCTTCCTTTTTGGTAATATGTAGTATTTTAAATAATGATCATATTCACATTTGTTAGATCAAGATCAATTATTCTGCTTTGTAACTGTTGAATAAAAATATAACTTATTTCGTTAGAAAGGCACCAGACCTTTCTCCCAACAAGTGTTCGACATTGACATAAAAAGATGCTGGTGAGCTGTACAAATAACTTTAAAAAGTTATTGGTCTGGCAACAAATTGACTGGTCAAAGTATATTTTTTTTAAATAGGTTGAAATAATGTAATAATTTAAGCATAATATAATTATAATGTAGACATATTACAATATGTATCTATAAAACTAATTTTAATAATTGAAGACATTAAAACACCTTTTCTGTGATTATTTGACTAAACTGATTAATAAATAATAAATAATTTAAAACATTAAAATAAATAGATCTGAAAACAGTTATTTAAGGTATACAATATTTTTGCCTACATGATTCATATACATATATACACCCATATATGTGTGTGTATATATATATATATATGTATATATATATATATGTATATATACATACACATACACATACATGCACGGGTACATACACACATAAATACACATATATACAAACATACACATGCATATACACACACGCACATACGCATGCATGCACGCACGCACGCACGCACGCACACACACACACACACACAATACCCATACACATATCCATATCAGCATGCACGTAAGTTTGTTAAGAGTCACTGTGAGTTCTTTTGATTGAACAGACACCAGTTAATGAACACAGTTCTTGGTCCTGTTGGTTTTTACTCTGAATAAAGAATATTGAGTACGTCATCATGTATTATGTGTTGTAGCCCTTGCTTTTGGTAGTAATGTATGCAGTTTGTGCTGTGGCTGTTCTGGTGATCCACTTCATGAAAATATTTGGGAAAACAAAACTTGCAAGTTTTTGAAGAAGACTATTATAACTTATTAGGTCAAATGCCTTAGAAAAGTCAAGCAGTAGTATCCTGGCATACTGCTTCGATGCATCTGTGCTTGTATAACCCTGATGTAACAGGTCAACAAGGGCATGTGTAGTGGATGACTTCTTACTGGAGCCGTATTGGTTTGGGTCAGCTCTGTCTTGAACAGTGTCCCAGACCCATTTAACAACGAACACTTCCATTTCTTTACACAGCACAGCAGTCAAGGAGATTGGTCTAAGGTCTGTTTTGATATGTTCTGGCAGTTTCTTTTTCGTAACGGGGCTGACGAATGCAGCAGGCCAGATACGTGGAACATGCCCCTCTTGAAGTGAGCTGTTGTATATTGCAGCACCTGGCAACTGGGCCAGCAACCCAGCTTGGTATGGAGTGATTTACTCATGTTTAGTTTGCGTAACTGCTTTTTCACCGGGATAGATGGCACACATTTTATTTTAAGCTATAGGTAGTTGTTGTCAGAACTCAGGGCAGGTAGTTTTTTAAATCGGTGAGTGATCACCACTCACCGATTTAAAAAATTGTTTATTCATTGGCTGTGTTCCAGAAGATCACCGTCACACATTTGATTGGCAAGGTGAAGCAAATGGGGTCACGGCTAGTTGTTTGACATCCAAGCGGTTCTTTCATGCCCTTCCTCCAAATGCGTGGATTTGATCTTTAATATCCGTTGATATTTTATCATAGTATTTTTGTTTCAATTACTAGGTTAGATGGTTTACCTTGTTTCTGTAAAGACAGTACAACACTTGGTCACCTGCCTTCCATTCATGTTGACGCCGACGAATTAGGGCTCGGAGTCTGTCCCATGGTTTGTCTGTTGTGTGTCTTTGTTGGGAAATGTTTATTCGTCAGTTCATTTATGTTGGATGTATACATTTGCAGTTGTTCTTCGCATGAAGGTAGATGGTATAGGTCTTCCCATTTGATTTTCTTGTAGTCTGATGCAAACATGACTGGCTTATTTTGCCCCATTACTTTTGTTGTCACTATTTCTCGATATCCAGTGATGAATTATGGATCAACGATTGGTTCACAAATGATGACGTGATCTGCATTTCCGACAGGGCAACTGGTGTGTGGCTGTCAATAAATGTTTGCATGCTGACAAAAATTTAACTTGCTTGAACAACCATTGCCCAAACATAAGAATATACCATTTACAGGAGAGTGTGACCATGGTTTGATGAGCATGAGGTCACAGTATGTTTTAAATAAGTTTTAAAACTGATGTATTATGACATCATCAAAAATGGACTCAAGTTGCATTTAGTTTAATGTCGCTCCTATCTAATCAATGTAAATTTCAGATTCTTTAGGCCATCGACTAAGGAACGCCACTGTATTAAACAAAAAAAATGAAACAAAACACTGTTTCATACTCTATTGGAAAATAATAATACAATTATAAATAATGTAAAATTACATTAGGCCTAAGTTGAATCTATAATTACAATGACATCAGAGAATATACACTTTGTGCACCTGCCAACAGGCACCGCCCGAATAACTGCTCAGACTTGACCAGCAAATTGCTCACAATCATCCACTTCTACTGTTCTACATAACCATAACAAAGATCTGATTGTCGTAAATAGATCCCGTAATTACAACTAATAACACCATACAAAAATTAATGAATCCAAACAATCTACCAGTCAATTACAAACAATCACTCAGGCATATCAATTGGGAAATACATGCAGTTGTGCACATTTTACATGAGAAACTTTAAAAAGTGTGTTTTAAAGGCCTCTACACTATTCACATTTTGTGTGCATTCCGGGATGATGCCCCACAGTTCCACACCTTAGTCAACATAACTGTGTGCTGGCCTATGGACAGGTTGTATTTGTATTATACCCATATATATGAATATACATTATATATGCATATTGTTTAAATTATCTATATCTAATAAATATATGGTATTAACATGTGGCTGGCTGGCTGGCTGGCTGGCTGGCTGGCTGGCTGGCTGGCTGGCTGGCTGGCTGGCTGGCTGGCTGGCTGGCTGGCTGGCTGGCTGTTATAAAGTGAAAATCATCAAATTAACACAGTGCACAAACAACGTTAAGCGCACTTATCATCCAACCACTAGGGGTGCCACTTCTCTGAAGTGGAATAATATTAGTGAATAGGAGACTAGCTAGTGACTGGCTGTATTTGGTAATATTTCTTTGGTAATATCTCAAAGATTTACAACAGTCAGGGTTTGGCTACCCTATATTGTTATTTATTACCGAAATTGTCGCATCTTTTTTTCCAGGTGAAGTTGCTGCCTTGGATTCCAGGTTTACCAGTACTGACGGCCAATTGACCGGGACTGAAGGTAGGTTGATAATCAGTAGTATCATTGAGAAGAATTTTTTTTCCGCAAAATGTTTAACAATATTACACCATGGGCCAGTTTTATAAAGCCGCATAACTTTACAAGCAATTATGCCGTCTACTGGTGGCAGCTAACAGTGACTATTCAGTGTAGCTTACAGCCAGTTTCATGAGACCAATTTAACATTTGCAATAGCAAATCGACGGAATCCCTGTATTTGTGGTGTCTGTATTCACCCTTTTTCACTTTAGCTGCTGCCTTTGCCATTCATATAGCAAATGACAAGCTATGATGAATGTAAAGGATATCCAGTGTAAACATTAAAAATAATAAGTTTACAGTGGGCATGTCGGGAACATCACGTAAATATATCAACTAGCGTAAAGTTACACCTACTAAATACATGGTGCAGCCCAAGTGCAACTATGCAGCAGACTCGTGAAACGCAATTAGCGTAACTTTACGACGTTTTAGTCTTTTGATGAGATATTATGCCCACTAGGACGTTGTATGCAGGCTTTATGAAACCGGCCCCATGAATATACCACTGATGCACATTTGTGAACATGTTATATAAGTGCAGCATTATGTACATTTTTAATAGACTTTATAAACCCAGGATTAAGAGCTCATAAACTCACATAGAAGAAGGAAACATCCAAAAGTATATAAAATTTATAGTTTGGCCACAGCAATACTGCAGTAGCTATAACATATTGAATCACTATGAATGGTGTTGATCTTAAGAATTGATTTAGATACGTATCATGTCCACGGTTGGAGTATCTACTGTGCCACTTCTCTTGGCAGTGATTAGCAAAAAACAGTTATCTGTGGTAGGACACTTAACCTGTGGTATGCGGGACAGACACTTGTGGACAGTTTCCTTTCATGGGGACAATTATCTGTGGTAGGACATTTATAAGCATTTCAGTATGGCAGGCAGCTTTGGCGGCTACGTGGTGTTTGACACTTTAATATGGCAGGCGTCTATTGCGGTAGTGATGATGTCTGCTATTCAAATAGTTTTTACACACAATTTTCCACTATATGGAGCACACATTCTATATTGCATTTAAGGGTGATGCTTTGGCATTACAATAGCACTAATCATTGATTATTTCCCATTTGAGATTCGTTCAAGATTTGTTCATATTTAAAATCATCAATGGGTATGAGCATCTGTGTGCCGCTATATAGTAAATGTCTTAATTTCCTGGTATTATTATTATTATGTGCAGGGTGTTTTCCTCACATGGTAAATACATTTCTGACAACCAGGATATATGTATATTGGTGTTAAGTACATTTCAAAGTACTTCTGTCAACCCTTGATATGTATAACTTTGTATACCTGTATTATGGAATTACACAGTGTAAGACTTAGTTCACCACCATCCACTTTTCAGATGCTGAGAAGAACCTGAAAAAACTTCAACGAATGAGGATTAAAGACTATGTCGCAAGGATGAAAGAGAATCAAGACGGGGACACGCCAATCGAGGACTTGAATGAGGTGTTTGTTGATCTTCGAATCATCAACAGTAACAAAGATCACTACAAGAGACTGGAGACTCGGATACAACATGACATGATACAGGTGAACGATGTTGAGAAATGTCATCGAGTCAGCATTGCTGACCTGTTCCAACCTGACCGAGAAGGATGCTCTCCCCCTAGAAGGATTGCGGTTTATGGGATTGCAGGGATTGGTGAGTTGATATATGTAGGCACTATGCCCCTATCTGTCTTGTTGAATGACCGTTTTCCTAGGCACGCCAGTTAGAATATGTATTGGTTTATCCTGCAGATGTAGCAATAAGTCGATGCACAAGAGAAACAACAGTTACAACAAGTGTAGGACCTAAATTGTGTTGGTTCACTCATGTTATCACCCTAAATATCACTTCTTGCGATAACTACGCCATTTGTTAGTTTCATTCTATTCAAATTATGTATGTTGTGCAATATTTAATAATGATTTACAAGTACAAAAATTACGTTTTGTTTGACAGTGTCACAATTTTTTGTCTTTAACAGTGCTACGATAAATTGCCTGCACGTACTGCTATTCTTAGTGCATTGCCAGTGTCTGCGTCGTTTCCACATTGTTTAAACTTCTCAGTTTAACTTGCTGTGGTTTTAAAATATCAATCTAACGTTCAATAAAATAAAACGTGTGGCATTTTTGTATACTTATGTGTACAAATTCACCCCATTGCTCCTTTTCGATCTGTGCGTAGTTCGTTTCTGCTGTCGTCATAAATTTCAGTGCGTATGCCACTGGCCGTCATTAGATGCATCACTTGAAACTTTGATCGGTTTGCTCTCATCATAGTACTGCAGTACCGGATGTTTCGTTAGTGCTTCTTTGGTACCTAATCGTGCTGCTTCCTGCTCAGCATTCCACTGCCACTCGATATCTTTTCCTAGCAGCAAACGAAGTGGTGCACTTCTTGCTCATATATTCGGAATGCATCTGCCCAGATACGCCACCACGCCCAGCACGCGTTGCAACTCTGTTGCATTCGTTGATGTAGGCATGTCTATCACTGCTTGTACTTTCTCTGGGTCTGGTTTCACACCATCTTGTGTTACGACTTCTCCAAGATATGACAATTCAGCTTGTCAGAAGTAGCACTTGTCCACATTCAAAACCAAGTCAGTTTCTCCAGGGTCTTCTTGAGACGCTCATCCTTCAGTCGATCCCCAAATGATGTCGTCCATGTAGATGGTTCTTCCTGAAACTGATGCAATGTCTTGTGGAACACCTCAGGAGCTGAGCAGATACCCATTGGCAATCTCAGATAGTTGTATCCCCCGAATGTAGTGTTGAAAGTGGTGAGCATCAACGATTTCTTGTCAAGCTGAATTTGATGAAATCCTGCGGTTGCGTCCACTTTGAGAAATACTTCGCATTTGTGAGTTTTCCAAGGATTTCCTCCTTCATTGGTATTTTGGAATACCAATGGCAGTGCACCGTTACCACTAAACAACTGTGGGTGTTTCTTCTTGATTTTCTCTTTCATCTGTTCATTTTGTGGTTTTCTGCCACCTTCAATGATATGCACTCGCTTCACAAGACTAACAGTTTACAGTCATTGCATCCTAGGAGTGCTCGATGACACGTATCTCGTACGACTTCCATCTTCCACTTCTTATATCGGATGGACACACGGCAGACCCCCAGTCTCGGAATCCTTTCTCCACTGTAAGACGTCATGACAGCAGGACTCTTCTCCAACTTTGGCATTGGTCTCAACTTCAGATACTGTCGCTCTGATATGATGCTACATTAGAACCAGTATGTAACTTGATATTGACCCTACAGTTCCGAACATGCAGCTTCTGGCTCCATTTGAGTTTGCCTTTCTTGTCACCATTGTCTACCATGCCTACAAACAACTCATTTGCATTGTCTAGAGGCTCACTGTGCGACACATAGCGAACTTTCCCCCTCTTTGCCTTAGTTCTGCAAACGTGGGTAAAATGTCCCTTTCTCCCGCATTTATTACATGTTTTACCATAAGCTGGACAAGCTCGAGGTGCATGTACTGTGTCGCAACAACTGTATTTCTTTGCAGATCTATTTGTTTCCGTTGGTGTTTGGGATGATTTCTATTGTTGATGTCACCCCCTGGTGTTGCAATAGTTGACGCTGGCATCTCCATCAACTGTTGCTGCAATGGACTGGATTTGCCTCTCACTGATCTCGGCGGCTTGACATATCTGTACTGCCTTTCCTAGGGTGTCACAGTGACCGCTCTCTGATGCACTGACTGGTTATGCCCAACACCAGGCCGTCTCGTATCATACTATCTTGCAGATCTCCAAAGTTGAAACTCTGTGCTCGTATTTTCAGGTCGGTGACAAACTGCTCGACCGTTCCCTCTTGAAATTGCTTCCTGCTGTTGAACATATATCTCATATGTTTCATTCGTCTTGGGGCTGCAGTATGGTTCAAACTGTTGAACATAGTTCTTCTGGTCTGGTACGCCAAACATGGCAGTATGATCCACGGATCATCACATGTGTATGCATTTCTTTTTCCAGGGCGATCCCTGATCATGTGGTCCCTACTGGCATAGAGATATCAAGGAAATAAACATATTCAAAGAAGCAGTATTAATAAAAACCAAGGGTATAATTTTCTCATTGAATCATCATTACAAAAATTACTTATTAAAAGCAGAATATATCTTCACATTGCAAATTCCTGTCAGGGTCTGCCATGCAATAACTACTAAGCATGAATATATGAGGGTCAAAGCGAATGTTGGATATAACGAAATGAGGTTATAGTGATGCCATCAGTATATTCCCCTCACAATATATTCAAGCATTCATAATATGTATGTCTACCTTCTTCAACATTGAATTATTAATTTGTTGAGTCAATGTTGCATGCTAAATACTTTTAATGGTGTATTAATATGTCTGTGCTGAAACACTGTTGGTATAATAATATGTATTATACAAGTGCAAAAGTCAACCTAGTTTTCCGTGTTCAATATATTATTATGAAAATGTGAATACATTGTTTTGATAATTTATATGTTGTTGATTATTAAAATGTTTAAATTACCTGGACTGATCAAATGTGCGTATCCTGCAGACTATGTATCCTCAGCATCTGTCCGACCCAGGTGACTTCCTTAGACTTAGCCCCTCCTCTGCCTCTTCTCATCCCCACTCTTGTGTTTTAATGTTGCTTGTATTATCATAATTATTATTATAACGTTATGCATTCATATACTGCTGTGATGAAAATAGATACAAATTTTGGTAAATGTATCAAAACAGCGGCCACATGTATATGCTACTTGAAAAGTATTAGGTATGACATATACCTCTCTAACAGCCATATATAAAGACAGATCCAAAAAAAGAGCTGGCAAGATTATCTCGGACCAAACTCACCCCGCCCATCATCTGTTCGAATTATTACCGTCAGGCAAACGCTATAGATGCATCCGTATGAAAACAAATTGCTTTAGAAATTGTTTTTACCCGAGTGCCGTAGCAGCCTTATCAGGAATGAAATATAGAACGTAGCTGCAAAGACCCTAGAAACTTGGCTATTTTCGCCACTCTGGCAGAATTGTTATTTTTCTGGCGCTGGTTGGTGTGGCTGAGCCGTACGCGTGTGGGATGTGGGTGTACATATTCTCAGTAGCGGATCAGTGGTGCTGAACAACAGTCTTCTCTTCTGAAAATTTAGCTGAACTTAATAATTGTATAAATATATTTTAAAACTAAATTGGACGCATTCAATGGTAATTGTAAATATAATTTTAAATTATATTTTAGTCCTCTTATAATGTATGTTTACTAATGTAAATTATATTTTTATAAGATAATTTATATATATATATATATATATACACACACACACACACACACACACACACACACACACACACACACACACACACGTGTATATATATATTAAACAATTGTAAAGGACATTTTATATTTATTTATTTATTAACTAGTTTACCGGTACACCACAATTATTGTTAAATAGATAATCTATTATTTTAATTTTGTCTTTATATATTTATTATATTAAAATATTTGTTTTTCCATTTTAAAGAACAAATTATGTACAATGTATATCATATATCTATATCTTATATTTAGTTGCATATTTCATTTTATTGTACAATATATAGGCACTATATGAGTCAACGGCAGACTACATTCCAATTCATCATGTACTGCACGTTGAATATGGCAATAAAGCTTTATTATTATTATTATACTGCATCTAAGCATCATTGCCCATAATGGAAACAAGTGCAGGAATGTTATGTGTAATCCTTACACATGGAGTACACTAGCTGTAGAGGCCTAATATTTTATGTTCATGTTTACAGTGTATAGCGCTTTGAGGAATCCTGAGGATTGGGTACTGTGCTGTTTAAGAACTTTCCTTTTTACATTTTTAAATTGAATAAATTAAGCTTTAAGCAAATGGCACCTACGTTAATTATTTAAAATTCACCATTTTTACTTGAATTACACAGTCACCGATGATGGCATGAGTAGTAGCCTATAGTGCTTGAACTCATCATGCAAAACCAGATGTTTTGATTAGTTCCTTCTGGATGCATTGATATCTTGCATAGACATTTAACCATTTGGAGTCGTTACACTTTGAATATGTGTATTTAATATTTCTACTCTAGCAACTTGTCAGCAATCACATTGACTTATTTGACTACTGAGTTGCTATTTTCTTCCAATATCACATAACATAGCTTCAGTATTGATTATGGTTATAACTACACAATTGTGTTAGAATACCCGCACACACAAATAGTGAGTATATCATGTAACGTTACTCTCAAAATATGTATATTAAATATTTGGAGAGTTGTATATCCCCCCCACTTAGTCTTCTGAATCAACTTAGCCCATGACATGAATCAAAGTACCGATGTGATAGGGACTGTTGAACTGTTTTTGCTGGCTCATCATACCACCAGTGCTGCATGATCCTGCGTGGAAGATATTACCATGTGCATGAAAAGTTGTTAAATGTACTGTGATAAGAGGAAATTCATAGGTTGGTCTATGTATATAATATGTGTCATAAGGATATTCTTTACATATCTACATAGCTACCATGTACATAAAGTGTATGTGGATATATGCCTAATAGTTCACATCAGAACCAATGTATGTATACTTTAATTGTATTTATTAAATTTCTTCTTCTTTTTAGGTAAAACCATGTTCTCCATGCACATCATTGATGAGTGGTTGAATGGTAAGTTGCCAGCCCACATTAGGCACGTCTTCTACTTTACGTTATGGAACCTGACACACTTCAAGAAATCGTCAGTCGAAGAGCTGTTGTCCGACCATCATGGAGACAATTCAGCACAATTTGTCAAGCTGATATCTTCCTGTCCTGATGATTGTCTTGTGGTCTTTGACGGCGCAGACGAGGTCATACTTGACCGCAGGAATTCAAACCAACAAGGGGCAGTTGCGATGGACTTTGTATCATCCATCATACAAGGGAAAGAGCTGCCACGAGTTTGCGTCGTGGTGACGTCACGGCCAGGTGGCATACCTGGTTGCTATCAATTTGACAAATGTGGAGAACTATATGGCCTGACACAAGACGAGATCGATAAGTATGTCGCAAAATTCTCCAGGGGAGATGTTGAGTTACAGCAATCCATCAATGAGTATATCAAGGAACATACAAATATTGCCTCGCTGTGCTACGTGCCAGTGCAGTGCCGTCTTGTATGTCGCATTGTCAAGATGAAGAAGAAGTGTCACACTGAGGTTCCGAAGACAATCACGCAGTTGTACAGTCTATCTGTGAAGAATCTGGCCATTGAGCACAATCTACGAAACAAATACTCTGACACTGTAGATGTTGCAGAAGTCTTTC
This sequence comes from Oasisia sp. SBJ-2009, assembly GCA_964017155.1. Taxonomy (NCBI): domain Eukaryota; kingdom Metazoa; phylum Annelida; class Polychaeta; order Sabellida; family Siboglinidae; genus Oasisia; species Oasisia sp. SBJ-2009. The sequence continues at coordinate 26,549,363 of OZ024854.1, forward strand.
ATCAAGAGGATCGTCAGAAGCTTCTCAGTCATGCGAAACTTGCAAGAGCGGCAATGGCAAAGACACCAGTACAGATTACATTTTCACAGAGTGAAATTGAAGACTACGACTTGAAGGAAGCTGCAACAACATGTGGTCTGCTAACACTCTCAAAGGACACAGATGCTCTTCTTAGAATGCACAGTCATACATACACTTACAATCACCTGACAATGCAGGAGTACCTGGGTGCAGTGGCACTGATCTCGAGTCGTCAAGAAGTAGAGTCCATGGTGACGCAAGCCGCAAATCATGATCAGCTGGACCTCCTGTTCATGTTTTTGTGTGGTCTATTAGGTGATGCTAGCTGCCGTTCATTCCTGGAGTCACTGGGCTGTGAAAGAAAGATGAGTGCCGAAAGTCTGCTCAAGCTTGTCGTTGAGAGAGAACGTAAGAAGGGAACACAGCACTACAAACAGAGCACACTGCTACTGATGATGATGATCTATGAGTCAAGGAATCCAGAACTCTGGTCCACCGTAGCAGACTACGTGATGAAAGATGGCAAGACACTTGATCTCTGCAACAAGCATATTAGTCCGGTTGAGTTACAAGCCATGACGTTCATATTTCAACAGAGTACCTTCACCTCGCTAAGGTAAGTGCCATCAGTTTACTTATTATCACTGTTACTAACCTGATAGTTACATTGAAGTAATAGTCCAAAGGATTTTTTTTTAAATGATCGCAATATGTAAATTAATAGTTGTAACCATTGAATGGTTGGACAACAGGGCATGGGAAGTTGTAATCATTTTGTTTGTTTGTAACCATGGCACCCACATAGGGAAAATATTGACTAAAGAATAAAATACTATTTGTTATAGAGATCTTAGTTGAGTAAAACAAAAATGGTAACCCCACACATACATAATACATAACACAATATTCACAATTACTTGTGGTAATTCTATGCCATAGGAAACTAACAGTTCACTCTCTTTAGTTTGGCTAAATCATTTCAATTTGATTGAATAGCTAGAGATATATGGATAAAATGGTCCAAAATTAACCAAAGTTATATTAATAATTGGGAGAGCAGCAATAAATCCAATTTATTTTGACATTGGCTGTCACTTGACTTCACATTCAGGAATTTTATGCTGTCCAGATTTATTAACAACTGAAGCTGAACTTATTTACGTTTATTTGCATGCCTGCTGGAAATGATGAGGTATTAATGAAAGATAGTAGTCCTTGATTTGGATAGACTGCAAGAGTTTACACTTGGAGCATTATTATTTGAGACTTGCAAGGTGTCGGTCCAGGTAGTAACCCTGGTGTTGGTTCATGGTAGGAGCTCTCTCCTTTGTGTATATGGTAGCTTCCTTTTTTGTTTTTATTCTTTGGCCAGGATCTTGAAGTTGTCCACGAACACTGAGTTACTGTGTCAAGACAATGATTTCCTACTCCTGTATTTTTACCTAGGATTGGTGTGGTTTGAACATCTGGCTGATTCACAGTCTTTTTGTTTCACTGATGTAAGTATGGCTGCCGCTGTTGTTACCAGTAATGCGGTAGATGGCACCACATTTGTGTTCTCTCGAGTTGTCTTTAGGGTACACTGCCATTGAACGGATGGTGTTGTCAGGTTTATGGTACAAGTGCACTTTGTGTCTGAGTTGTCTGATAGCCCTGCAATGTATAGCAGTTCCAACATCGCCTAGAGTTTGTTATTTGTTGTAGTTTTTAGATAGTCTGTTTGCACTAGGTGACGGGACTACAAGCGCCCACTCCAGGTATTGGCCAACACTGTCTGGGCACTACGAAATTGTGCAAGTTTTGGTTTCCTGTCTTCAGCTGTACAACTGTGCCCTGTTGGTGAGAGTGTATGTGACTGATCTCTTATGAGCTAGAGGGTGGTGTGACTTGAAGTTGAGATACTAATCTATGTGTGTTGGAGTCCTGTCTTTGCTTAGCTTGGTGGCTCCATCGTCTAGAATGTATGTCCAGGAAAGGATGTGTATTTTCTTTCTCTGATTCGATGGTGAGCTTGATGTATAGGTTGATGTTTTTAATGTGTTCAGTGAACTCTTCCACGTAATGTTCATATAGTACAGTGAATGTCTCATCCACATATTGTAGCCAAATTGATGGGGTTGAGGTGCTGTGGACATGGCTTGTTTGTCAAATTATTCCATGTAGCAGTTAGATACTTGGAGGGATATGAGTATATCGATAGCTGCACCATATGTTTGTTAGTAGTAAACGTCATCATCTATAAAATAGGTGGTGCTCAAACAGAAATTGATGAGCTCCACAATTTGTGGGATGGTCATTTTTGTTTTGTATATGGTTAATGGCAACTTCTTGTAGCTTCTCAGTGATGCCTTCCAGTGCCTTATCAACAGGGACACTGGTGAAGAAAACTGTGACATCATATGACACCAGTTTGTATTCAGGTGGTAACTCCATCCCTCCCAGTTTGTCAACCAGTGTATATCTTAGTGTTTTTTAATCCTGTGCCCTTTCTTACCCACAAAAGGAGGGAGGAGGGAGGATGTTGGCAAAGCAATATGGTGCTTTGTAATTTTACTACCTCAGCTAATTGTTGAAGGTCTGAAATAGTGGGGATGTATCTCGTAGACAATTACCACCTGTTTTAAAACATCATTTGACTGCTCAGTAGCTGATAATTTAAATAGATCGATGGTAGTCCTGGCCTGAATGAGGCAGGCTTTAACCTGTAAACTTGTTTTTCACATCCATCTTTCCACCTGTAATGTGTTCTGCCATTTTTCAAAAATACATGAAATTCCTTATTTAAATTAGACTTATATTTGCATTTGGCTAAATTCAGATGACACATCGATTAATGGTTTTGCCATATGACCATATGGCATTGAACTCGTCTCAAACTTAAATTAATGTCAACAGTGGTTCAAACAGGACTCCACCGTACATCAGCTACACCCTTCGACGACATGAAGCACTTAGGATGTGGTGAAAGATGGATCTAAATACTGTATTTCTTAAATACGGAAATATAGGCTTTGACAGACGCCATCTTTAAAAATGACACGAATTGTTAAGTTGTTGAAGGTGACAAATAACAGTTTTTATATCATTATCCACCAAGCTATCCAACAATGTACACAAAATTGACGTAGTGTTTGAGATATGGTGTATTGACGACGCTGCCATCTTTAAAAATGGTGGAAATAAATGCCGGAGGAACCATGAAATTGGGGTCCCCTAAAACATACACTCGCATATCACAATTATTGCTCTGCATGCCGTATTTGTTAAGATACAGGGATATTGAATTTGGCAGCCATTTTGAAAATGGCCGTCGCCACATTATGCTAAGTTTTTGAAAATTCCACCTAGAAGAATTTTAAAAGCCATTTGTATATATTATTCAAATCAACAGTCAAACTTTCTTAAGTTACATAATGTCTATATGGCAGGGCCAGGACTAAGAGGGGGCCATCATAGTTTTATGGGGGGCTATTCCAAATCTGGGTTCAGTTTCCAGTACAGTTTGTCTGTGATATATCCATTTGTCTCCCACTTCCGTATGATGTTGATGATTCTGGTTTTATTACTTGACGATAGGAATTTTGCTTAGTCTGATATCCAAATTTGTATAATCCACCATGTACACCTGTGTGTCATTTTCCTTCTGCATTCAGTAGAATTCACATTTACCACGGCTCTATCTTAGTTTGTAGGGAGTATGATGATGGACTTGTCATTTTCAGTTCCTGTAAAGCTGCACTCTTTCCTTTAGTGATATTAGATTTTAGATATGGGGAGTTTCGCTCGCCTCATGGAGCAGACAACTTCCCCCAGAGTTCTTCTGCAGCAGTCTCTCACATGTTTGGTGATTGCCTTTGTACAGGCTATGATTTCTTCCACTGGGAATCCAGTTGGGGTAATGGCAAAGTTTATACCTTTGCTAAGTATTGGTCATTCATCATCACTAATCTGCCTGTTGCTCAAATTCATTCCACACATGTTATGATAGTATATGTGCTAGTGTATGTCACTTTTGCCAGATTTGCTTAATTTCTTAATTGTGTATGTACACTGCGGTGTGCGTACTCCGAGCACCTATAGTTAAGTTTTCTGGACCGTTTGCTGTGCACGTATGCCAAATACGTTTGTACTCAGATCTTGTACTGAATGCATCTTACGTTGAACGATTTGTAATTTGTTTCCATCGGGCAATATTATTTACCCTCTCATCTGAACAATTTTGAGATCTCTCTTCCATGTTGTCGGAGAATGATATAAACATATTGTTCATGGCTCCAAGATTTTGATAGACTGAGAGAATTTACACTTACTTTGGAAAGATGTTATTGAAATCTTGCAACATCTCAGTTTTACTAAATCTGAACCATGTCTGATGTCACTGCATGATTAATTCCACAATGGGTGGACCTAAATGTTGCACATTTTATATAACAATGCTCCAAATTAAGTGTACATTTCTGTGATCTATTACATTATTAATGGCTATCAGTGAAACACCTTTGATGTCCACACAATGCTGCCAGAGCAGTGATTCTGTTTTGTCCTGGGTGTTCTATCATGAATTTATGCATGCCAAGATTGTGCATGGTTCTACATAAAATGTTTTAAAAGCAAAACTTCTCAACATGTTTGAAAAATGTCATTAGGAATAATTTCAGGTAGATTGGTCAATTTGTTGTTGTTGTTGTTGATAAAATCCATATCTTACCCATAAAATGATACATCACTTATTCAGTTATGATCATTATTACCAAAGTTTTTATGCAACCCATTAAAATTTTTCCTACTTGTGTGAACTGCAGAATTATGTCACATGCTGTACATAATGGTGTTGGCTCAGAGTCATGTTGCAGCCTCTGGATAAGGGTTTTGCCCGCAACAAATGGCACAGAGGAAGGTCGTGATTTATGTCGAAAGTCAGAAACGTTTTGATTAAGGATTTACAGTAATTAGTATACGCTTGCAATGTGTTGGTTGATAGTGATTTTAAATGCTATATGTTTTATATAAAGAAAAGAGATATAGGTTAGGTTCACAATCTAATGCTGCAATCTTAAACGATTATGTAAGCCACTTTACAACACTATTTTTATATGTTGCAGATTGTGGTCGAACGGATTCTCGGATGCAACAGCAAACCTCTTGGCTACCGCACTGGGTCAGCTCTCACGATTGACCAAACTCAAGTAGGAACAAGTTATGAACTATGTTCACATTTATGTATATTGATGTACATGTGTACTAAAGTAAACAAAACTCAAAATATAGATGTACAGGGCTGTATATGTGCACATGCAGGCTATAGTACATTTATAACATGATTGTGTTAAGCATATGTGGGCAGTTATACAATAACGATACTGTGCACCCTTCCAAGTCATACTGATAAGAACAAAAACTTTCATTTTTCATATCCCGACTGTATATTAATTTCTCATTTTGCCTTTGTCAGTACCGATGAAGCTGAATTACCCGGTATGTCATTGTACATGTGAGATGGTTCATAATTGCCTTTGTCTTGGTTGATGGCTATTCTTGTTTTCCTGATCTAGATGACATAATTTAAATAAATAAAATGTATTATAGATTTGTAGGAGAATTGTACCAACATATGTTTGGAGTATCTGTGGACAGTCTGGTATTTCCTTTGTTGTGAACATGTACATGGAGGATTTGGAACATAAAATCACACCCACGGCTCCAGATGATTGTCAGCCAAGAAACTGGAAGAGATGTGGATGATGTGATTTGCCTTGTTAAGAAAGGCAAAGAAATACTAGAACACATGAACATGGTAGACTTCCAGAAATTTATGGGTGAAGCAGAAGAGAAACCAGCATGTCCTTAGGTGCATAATTCACCGGAATGGACGGTGGCAGTGTGAATTTTGCAATGTCCAGGAAGAAAAGGCACTAATGCCTATATTTGCACCCCACACCGCCAACATCAGACGTTATTAGGAGTTGTCAGAAGACTTATAAAGAGGTGATAGATGATAACTTCGGCAGAGGTGGGCAACAATGAATAGACGGATTATTTGAGATGTGCTCTAAAAGTGCATGGTTATCCATCCTGGACCTTGAATAGGGTCACAGATAGCAAAAAAGGCCAACAAGAATACAAAGGACAGAAACTACAGGAACCAAATAGGCATCCCAGAGATGGTACACCGGAGTAGCAAAGGCCTGTCATCATACCACCCTCAGGCACCTGTTGGTACATCCAGAGGACAAAGTACCAGTACCATTAGACGAACAGGGAAAACTGATGTACCCCGGGGGTACCAAATACCCTGCAAGAACTGTGGTGCTTATTACATTGCGGAGACAGGAAGACTACTAACACTGACTGGATGAACAAAGTAGTGACAACAAACAATAGAAAACAAGAAAAACTAGAAATGCACAAGGAGCGGGGAAGAAAGATTAATGTCTAACAACAATAAATCAGCCTATACAGACCATGCAACAACTGAAAATCACGTCAAAGACAATTGTAGACAAATTACCCAACCAAAGAATCAAGGAAAACATCTGTTGTGTACATTTTCTAAACAATTATTAAGATGGACATCAACTCCACCCATCAGCCTAGACGAGGACAGTTAGAAACTGCCTCATCTCTGCCATGACGTTAATTATTATCGTCAATACTGGTTATGCCAACATGAGATGCAATACTTTCGATATGACAAAAATTTGTTTTTATCTAAACAAGAAATGTCTTGAAGAATGTTCAGTAGTCATACTGACAAGACATTTCTTCATATATAGGGACAATACATTTTATTTGGTATGTTCACAACACTTTTCAGTGTAACAATTTATGTCAAGATATAAGTGGTTAAAATGAGGGTGGCAGCACATGGGTTAAATTTGTTTTTTTTATATTACGTAAGTATGACTACAACCTGCATGTTGAAGGTTTAATGCCTGCCAATTTATGTTTTGTTACTTTATTAAGCTCAGAACAATGTTCAAAATTTGAAAGATTCCACCTGCAATATGGTCAAATGGTAAACAAGACACCCAGTTTCAAAACAAAATTGATTGGCAATAATGCTGAGGTGAGTATTTAGCCACAAAGCCTTTGATGTTTAACTTTCTCACATCCTGGACAGCATGCTTCCCGTTACAAATTTCTGCCTGGCCAATTCTGTGCACAGGAGCTGGGACCTTGCCTTTAAAATGTAATCACAAATAAATATTGTTTAGCAAATATACACAACAAATAACTAATGACCACATAATAAAAAATAAAAAAATAAATTACATTGCTGTTATCTACAATCTGTCATTTGTGTATGCATTGAACAACTATTGAAATACACAATTCGATGTGATCAACTTCTGCACAGCATCACTGACACCACGCCTTTCTTCATTATATCTCACCATCACAAGATTCACTGGGTGTATACATATCAAGGCTATCTGATCATACAAGACATGTCATGTGGATGTTAATGGAAGTTGTCATTGTTAGAATTGATCAAACTATTTGGCAATCAATGTGGGCAAATGCAGCACGAAGATGTCCTAATGAATGGAAGTGGAATTCACTTTCAGATGATGCCAAGATCATAAAAGGAGTTATTAACAGGAAAAAAGTCATCCTGGTCAAATTTTGTGTTGATGAAGAATATACCGAAACCACCTCTACTTGCTTCTACAAAACAAAATGCATTGCTTGATATTGGATGTCAGCACTTAAAAAACTTATTAAAGACACTTGTTTCTAATCGATAAGTTTTATGAGCATAATTGTTTGTTCAGTTACAGACCTGCCTGCCTGTGTGTAGCATTTAATAATAACTCATTTTTCATCATCAAGTCAATGTCATCTGTCATGATCTTGGATAAGATAAAAGTGTTCTTGCTAGTGTGCTATTGCTTCACACTTTGCAAACCTACATCTGCGTTATTTGCCAAGGAAACTAAATTAGCATGGGACACTGAGAATGTCAAAATGTAACTGAAACATTAATTTACATGGTGCAGAATCCCTTCAGACATATGGATCTGGTTTTACTGCACGTTCAACTCTTGGATTGCGACACTGTTGGCCTCAATGTCAAGGGTACTACCCTGAACAACCTTTGACAAAAACAAGACATGAAGGGAACTATGCTGTGAATGAAATAAGACCTTATGAAATAGTCCACCACCCAGGATCATCCAAGAATGAAGATGTTCTGTTGCATACCAAGCTGGTACATGGTCGACCAGTTTACTGGTTCAACAGCAGATACCAATCCAGGTTTCTGGACTTGAATATGGATGGGAACAGTCAGCACTGGCATCCATATGGACTACCTTGTTTGTGGTCTCCAAAGCATGTTATGAAATGGTGAAGTGTGGCTGACCAAGCAAGAACATACAGCTGCACTGTCAGGTGTGCATGCAAGAAAGCTTACTTCAGATGCACAGAACATACCTGATGTAACTATATCAAATATAACTATATCAAAGTAATGCCTCAGAATGGAACTAAAGTGAAGTAAACTATTTCACAGGCGATGATATCAAAGTTAATCGGCACTTACATGCGGTGGACATTGCAATTTATGTACACCCAGTTGTGATACGTTTGGTGTACACTGAATGTGCATATTAGCTCATTGTGGAACATTAATAAAGGGTCATAAGTCAACAATTGTACATGTGATGAAACTGTGTAAAATAACCCTTCAGATTTGGTGTTGATGTAACAACTGTATAAGGCATTAACTTTGTAAATGTTTATAAAGGGGTATTATGTGTTATGGTCAAGTACAAATGTAAATAGTTAATTCATGTATTGATATAACATTGTAATGATATTAGAGAAATCAACTAATACGGCATAATGGTGGGATAATAGACATAGCCAAACAATTGTAGACTCATAAAAAATAAAGGTAAAACCCCTAGGGAGAAGAAAAACGTGTGATGTTGACTGGTCATGTCATGTGCAGACATTATATTGTTAGCTTCGAGTTTTTGAGTACCAAGTGTATACCTAAATATACTGGACTACCACTATGATAATGTGTAGACACTGACTTTAAGGAATTCACTATCATCACTATCTAGTTTCTTTCCATTGTTATCTAAAAATCTGTCATTTTATTATTGCTTACCTTCTTTATTACCTTCTTAGCAGTTCTCTTCATCCTTTGATGACTTCCTGTTTACATGATTATGAAAATGCCTAATTCATTGGGTTCATTGTCCAATTGAGATTGGTGTTTTATGGGAATACTGGCACTAATGAAATAATGTTATTGTTATGTTACAGTATTGGACCAAACGACTTCAGTGGTGAACCATCAGGACAAGTTCTCGTTGCAAACATACTGAAAATGACATCACTTCAGGATTTGGAGTAAGTTATACATACTATATTACTGAAATATTACTAACACAACTGCTACATATAAACCACCAAAGTATTCCTTCAATAAATAGCAATAAATTAACTAATGATTTATTTTTAAGTGTACAATCCAAATAGTTGCTAGTAGTGTTTGCATATCTTAGACCTATCACCAAGGATGTTATAGCTTCACAAAGATACGCAACTCCTTGCGATAACGTGTGACGCCACAACCACTAGCACCATCTAGTTTTAAGCGCGCTACAGACGATGGCGTCTGCTCGACATTGGATGTCGAACGGCCAATGTTGTGCTGCCTGCAACTGCCACAACAGTCGCCCAAAATGTCCGGAAATGGTTTTCCACAGCTTCCCGGTTGAAGAGAGAAGGTAAATATTGGATCTATTAAAGAAATGTGTATGCAAAAGTAAAGTAATCGACACTTTTCCCTGTGAAAACATGAGAAAAATTGCCAAACGTATATAGTCAATGAAAGGCCAGTCAAATACGCTCGTTAGTCACATCTTTTGTAATTACTGCCATATGTAACATAGAAAGCACTAAACAGGTACATTTGGCATCTACACAAACAATCTGATTGACAAAGATGTAAAATGAGGTGTGTGAACATACCTTTTTTAAAATGTACTTATATTACATGAAATATTCACTGGCCCCCGTTGCGTAATAGTCCCTGTGCCTATGTGGCGTGTTTAAAAACAAAATCTAAAAATAACTCAGAAGGGCGGAATATACATAGATAATAGTGGTTGGATTGTCAATATGCTGAAGGATTCCTTGTCCACTTGCCATCTGGAGTTATGTTCACTCTCGTGTGGCAATCTGGTTAAACTTGGCTAAATCTTGTAATTATTACAACCACTGCGTTACTATTTCGACTCGCGGCATAACTAGATACTAATTGTCTAATAGAGTTGAAATATAATGTAATTTTCTTCATGAAGTCAATAATGCTTTGTTATATAACAATATATATATATTATTTATATGGCAGGATTAATATTCGTGTATAATTAATTCTGTTTATATTGTTTTTTTCTTTCATATTCGTTAAAGCATGTAGGATGTGTGCAATATTGACATATCTAATGATTTATTATTTTGGATTGTGACCACCATAGTTGTGTTTGGGGATACTTACCAATACAAGTGTTTAAAAAAAAGTAAAGGCAAGTTCTTATATAGCGCAGTATCCAGTCCTCAGGACCTCTCAAAGCGCTTTACACTTTACTTCCCTGACAGACCTGTTCACTCAGACACCATCTCGGCTTCTCTGGGAAGCATCCAGCCATATGCTACAATTAATGCGCGAAGGCTGCTCGTACACATATCCACCACTGTCTATAGCCAGGTACTCATTTATTCAGCTGAATGAACTGGAGCAATGTAGAGTGAAAAAACTTGCCCAAGGTTTTAACACCGCAGTCAAGATTCGAACCCGGATTCTCGTAGTCGAGAGTCCGAAGCTCTACCCCTGAGCCACTGCGCTCCACACCTTCTTGTGTATTCCCGTCAAACAAAATTATATGTACAGCATGTTGACATGGTCTTAAATTGAAATGTTTGTTGAATGTTATTTGAATAAATAATATTGAATTGAACTGAATTAATATGTGTGTTCAATACATGTTGCAGAAGAATCAGCTCACACAGGCACAGCTGAGTTCATCGAAAGGATGGACCAGTCCAGCACTGATGCCACACGCTCTGACTGAAACCAGTGGCCACAAGGTGTTTTTGCTAGGAATCTTAGATTAAAAGCAAAGGCAATGATGGCAGTGTATTAATTTTGTTAGATGTTGTGTCAGTTGTTGTATATATTCTTAACTATTACAAATCAGGTAGATCTAAAACAATTGCATATTTTGACTTTATAAATCAAAGCAAGCTTTTCAAACATCCTGTATATGCTATGACTTACACCTGAATTTGATTCATGAGCTTTGAGTATGAAGTTCACTTCAGTCCATTGACTGTACACAAGATACTGTTTATGGCGATGATATTAAAACATGACGTCTGGTTGTGGCATAATAATGGTGTGTGTTTTATCCATGACAGATATTCTGAGTAGCAGTCGCCATTTTTAATAGGAACTTTTAATTGGCCTGTAACCATTAGTCACTGTTTTGTTTGGGTTGTGTACACGCCATTGGAACGTTTATGTCATTTTAACTGAACTGTAACGATCATTTACCTTTTGTACACATTATTAATTGGGACGTTTTGGCTTGTTATCATTCTGTGAATAAATCTTATGTACCTCTTTATAATCATATTCTGTTTGTCTTAATTGTACAATGCATCTATGCTTGTATTTGGAATAAACCGAGCAAAACTGGTACGGGAGTTATTGAACAAGCGTTTCGAGCAAGAAGTTGAAAATATTATCACATCTTTTATAATAAGGGGCCAGAACGATCGCGTTTATTATGGAATAGGCCGAGGAATGTGCTCAATTAAAATAATAGACTTGCTTAAAAACATTATCTACAAAGCGAGTGGGTCGGGTGAGTTAGGGGGAGAGGGGGGATATATGACTGCCGGTGCAGTCACTCTCATTTGAACCTTAATTTGCTATCGTATCCTAACACGCTGGTGCAGTCTCTGTAATTTGAACCTTTACTATCGTATCCTAGCACGCTTAAAACCAGATGGCGCCACTTATGTAATGTCACACTATTTACAGCTAAATCGCGAGGAGTTGTGTATCTTTGTGAAGCTATAAGATCCTTGCTATCACCTTTACATACGTTATGAGCAATGTTTTGACAACATAATTCAGTAATATATGCACTTTGTGAGCACTTTATTTCTTGATAACATCAGGACAATTACTTTTCAACTACAGTTTGCATTTCATCGGCATGTTTTGACAGCTGATTTGAAAACTGCAGCAAATGTGTTAGTTCCCCAAAAGGTAGACATTCACAAGGACCAGAATCTCAAAAAAGACTGGCGAAATAAAGATGGCCAGTAACCATTGACTTAGTGTATATGTTGAATACTACTATATAGCCACAATATTTTCTGTAAATTGGAATGAGTTCAATGCAATCCCAATGTAACAGTTGTTGGTTCTGGTGATAACTTCTCCATCTCATGGTACCACCTCTCAGACATGTCATATCCGGCTTCTTTGCCACCCTCCAATTCATGTGGGTACCATACAACCTGCAGATGATTTCCGGTATGATATATTTTGCCCATTATAAGCCATTGTTTTGTTGGCAGAATAAATTTGTTTATGCAAATTTTGGCAAAAACCCTGTAATGAAACAAATTGTGTATGTTACCAACCTGTTTAATATTCCTATGCATGTGTCAATTGTCACATAATGAAATATTAATAACCAATTTGCCTTATGGTGGGTCCAATATGGGCCAAATTGTAACATTTTATGTACCGTTTTTAGAAATGTATTGCAACCTGCCTACCATATTAAATTGTTTTCATATGCATTAATGGTTATAATATAGTGCCTTCGGATGATAACTGTTGGATTATGGTATCTGAAGAGACACCGATTACAAAAACACCTTCATATATAGACAGGTGATACCCTGGAAATGAGAACCAATTCCTGAATGTTGTTATGATGATCATTCTGGCAGCAGACTAGTGCTGGTTCGATACCAGGTTTTGTTCGATACCGATCGATACCTGAATTTTGTTCGATACTCGATCGATACTTACGTTGTAAGTCTAATATTCACATAGAACACAGTTCCCAGTAGAAATGGAAGTAGGCTGGTTCTATACCAGAATTCTTCGATATTGATCGATATATTGCTGGTTCGATACCAGAATTCTTCGATATCAATCGATACCAGATTTTTATTCGATACTCGAAATTTACCTTGTAACTGTAATATAATATTAAAACAATAAAGACAACTGCTATAAAATACCTAGTGACAAATAAATTGATCAATTGCACTGAATTATTTTAGATTAATAACAGTACTTCAACCCAGCTGTTTGTAAATCCACTATAATATAGCAGCTTAATTTCAGTTCAATGTGTCTCCTAAATTGACCATCAAGAAATACAGCTGAAACATAACATACAAATAATATTATTATTATATTAAATATAAATACACCTATCACTTATAATAGTGCCACTGCCAGCACAGCTGCACACTCACTGTTATAACTGTTTTATAATTAATTGTATCGTAAAGATAATTGTGATTTAACATCAAAACTGTATAGACGATTACAACAAAATAATACTAATTAATAATAGAAAAATATTAATAAAAATTACAATTGCACTTCCCAGTTCACACCAATATTTTTATATAAAACTTAAATTACCACGTTATCAAGTACACATAACAAGCCCCATAATGTTTTTGCAACTGTTTTCAAGAACCGGTCAGTTTCTTCCTCTACCTCTGGCTCTGCCAGCGCCAGTGGTGAACCTGTTTGGCCAGTGACTGGCAGTGTCACAGTGACAGTAGATGCAGTAAGCAAATCGTCATCGTTAATAACGATGTTGGCCGCAGTTACTTAGTAGATTCGGGAACCGATTGCGATTCGCTTCGACTGTAACTAGATGTCCATTGGTCGCTCACTGACACTGTGACTGTCGAATATTTCGATAGAATACGTTCTCGTAATCTCGAGACGAGTCAATGCCATGGCAATGCGACGATGTCCGCGACGTCGACGTGCCATACGATGAAGGTTGATCATCACGTTTTGATAGCTTCTTGATTGGTGACATGTTTCGTCAAATTCGATGTATTTCCCCCGCTATCTTTGAGACGCCTCTAACATAGCAGACACTCTTTGTTGGAAAACTGCCAAATTATTAGCGATGAACGTTGCGACTTCTTGTCGTTCGCCTTGGTTGTGGGCGTCGTGTATGGAAAATGGTGGCGCCACCAAACGGAACCCGGATAAACATAACCTCCGCATCGCGCTCGAATAATTATTTATCTTAATAATATTATTATTAAACTAGTTTCATAAATACTAGTGCGTGCAATAAACACTCTATAAAAAATAATATAGGATGTGTGTTTTTGTACGCGTAACCGTAAATAAAGTAGGGAGAAAGATGGCATGGTACTGCCACCAAACGAGAGCGTCACATACGAACCTTGGTTTGGGTAACGAGGCTAAGCGAAGTCTGACATAGGCTAAGATCGCACACAGAAAACAGTTATTATACAGACTAATTCTACAATAAAGGTTTAGAAAACAATTCACATTTGATGTTATATTATTTTTTAAACAACCACGCCTAAGTCAATTTAGGCTGCGAAGCGCTGTAGTGATAGCTCCCGTAAACAACGTGGTCATCATTCAACAACGATGTTGCGCCTTCGCATCGACTTCGTCGAATGGACTCGATGTCAAGTATCGAAATATCGAAGGTATCGAAGGTATCGAACAGTGGGCGTTCGATACCAAATATATCGAAGTATCGCGATACCACTAAATATCGGTATCGAACTTTCGCAAGTATCGCGATACTTCGATATTTTTCACACATTGCTCCATGAAAAGTGCACACTGTATTCTGTTCTTACTATAAGATAAATGAAAAGTATTTGCAGGGAGTGATGCATGAGGGTTATCCCTAATTTCCAATGATGTAAACCCAAATATAACACATTGATCCAATTTCATTAAAGCTACTATAACACCACTGAACTTGCACTCTCTCCAGGCCTAAGAAAATGACAGTGACTCAATGGGTGTTAAAATAAATCCCAATTTTTGTTATAGTCCAGACTCTGCCATATAGGCCCGCAATTTGTTTTAGGTAAACGCAGTTTTTCTTTTGATTTGTATTCTACATACCATGCCTTTCAACAATCCAGGAGGTGCTTTTTGAAAATCCGTGGCATAAAGTCACTGGAGCGAAAAATCGAAAATGGCCGTCGCTGACTCTTTTTCTGATAGTTTGTAGTACAAAACCCCCACTGGGGCATCACGCACTAGTGAGGGTGGTTGGTTTCAGGATGGCTGGCTTCATGTTATCTGGAAGTGGAATAAGAGTATGTGTGCTTGGGAATGTGGAATTAGGATGGGGTGTGTGGGGAAAAGTACAATTTAATGTTGGGGATGACATGGGTGTGGTAGGGATGGGATGTGGAGGGGGTCTGGGGGGGTATGTTGTCTATTAGAGGTGCCTCAAGGGTGCAGTTGTCAGGTTAATATCCTGCAATGCACCCTTGAAGGCGTCAAGACTGTTGTGGGTAAACACGTTAGGTGGAAGTTTGTTCCACTGGGCTATTGTTCGGGGGAAAAAACTGTATTTATAATAGTTGTGAGAGGTGGATATTTGTCTGTATTTGTGTGGGTGGTTGGATCTTGTTTGGCTGTGTCCGGGTATGAGGTATTGATTGGGATTGATGTCTACAAGATTGTTGGTTATTTTGTATAGTGTGCAAAGTCTGGCCTCAGCCCTCCTCTGGTCCAGGGTTGGCCAGGAGAGGGCAGAGGCCAAGGTGCATCCAGATGTCTCCCAGCTGTAATTGTGGGCCACGAATCTTGCTGCCCGGTGCTGGACCCCCTCTAGATGGTTGATATTTCGGATGGTATATGGGTCCCACACCGGGCAGCAGTACTCGAGGTGTGGGCGGACCAGACTCCTATAGGCATATATCTTGATGGATTGTGGGATAGATTTTAGGTTTCTTTTAATAAATCCAAGTTTGCTATTTGCCTTATTTACTATTTTGTTGATGTGTGGATTCCAGGAGAGGTTGTTTGATATATCTATGCCAAGGTGGGTTGCTACTGGTACTGCTCTGAGTGGTTCGTCATGTATTGTGTATGGGTTGTGTATGGGTGATTTAGATCTAGTGATGTGCATAATTTCGCATTTGGATGGATTGAAAGTCATTTGCCATGTTTTTTCCCAGTCAGTTAGTCTGTCAAGGTCGTTCTGTAGGTTGTCTTGGTCGGTTATTGATCTGTCGGTATAGCATTGCGTCGTCGGCGAAAAGTTTGAGGGAGGTTCCTGGTGAAATATGGGAGGGCATGTCGTTTATGTAAAGAAGGAAGAGGAGGGGGCCAAGGACAGTGCCCTGTGGGACTCCAGAGCTCACGTATACCTGACCCGACTTGCACCCTTCTACCAGCACTTCTTGTGTTCTATTGGTCAGAAAATTTGTAATCCAGAGGTGGGTGCTGGCTCTAATTCCATAGTGGTCTAATTTGTGGAGGAGTCGTTTATGGGGGACAGTGTCGAAGGCTTTGGAAAAATCTAGTAGTATAAGGTCAATTTGGTGGGTTTTTTCCAGGGTGCTAGTCAGGTCATTGATGGTTGTGAGCAGTGAAGTCTCACAGGAACGCCTAGATCTGAAGCCATGTTGTCGGTCGGTGAGGATGTTGTTGCTTTCAAGATGTTTATGGATTGATGTGGATATGATATGTTCGAGAATTTTGCATGGTATACTAGTGAGGGAGATTGGTCGGTAGTTTGAGGCAATGGTTCTGTCGTTCTTTTTATGGATAGGGACTATGTGTGCTTTTAACCAGTCTGAAGGGGGAGTTCCGGAGTTTATAGATTTTTGGAATATGATTGTCAGGATGGGTGCAATTGTCGAGGCCATTTCTTTGAGGATTCTGGCAGGGATATTATCTGGGCCTTGAGCTTTGTTTGGTTTTAATTCGGTTAATAATTTCTCGACGCCTTTAACTGTGATATGGATTGGGGGCATTTGTGGGGATCGGTTTTGGTTGGGGAGCTGGGGGAGGTTGGTTAGATTTTCGTTGGTGAATACAGACTGGAAATGGTTTGATAGGATATTTGCTTTGGATCTGCTGTCTGTATGTAGGATGCCTTTATCTTTTAGTGGGGAGATTCCTGTTGAGTCTTTATTGAGTGATTTGATGTAGTGCCAAAAGGATTTTTTGTCTTTGTCTTGTTCTGGGTCAATTATGTGTGTGAGGTATTTCCAGTATTCTGATTGGATCTTTTTTTGTGTGGCTTTACGAAATTTTCTGAAGGAAGTCCAGTCAGTTTCTCTTTGATATTTCTTGGCTTTGTTGTACAGGCGTTGCTTTTTGTTTATCATTTTTTTTATGTCTTTATTAATCCAGGGGAGTGAGTATCGTTTGGAAGAGTATTTGAAGGGGATGAATTGGTTTATGATTTCCTGGATGCTATGTTTGAAGAGGTTCCAAAGTGGTTCTGGGGAGTCAGTGAGTGGTGCTTGGTTTTGTATTTTGTTCCCTAGGTCCTGGAGTTCTTGGTCTATATGTTCCCAGTCTGCCTTGTGATATTTGAAAATTTTGTAGGGAGGGGGAATATTTCTGGGCAGGTTTATGTTGATATTTAGTAAGGGTATACTGTCATGGTCACTGATGCCTGGTATGCTGTGCGTGCTTTCTATGAGGGAGGGGTTGGTAGTGAGAAAGAGTTCTAGGATGTTTTTGCCTCTAGTAGGTTCCCGTACAGCTTGGTGAAGGTGGAAGTCTTTAGTCAGGTCTAGTAGATTAGTAGATGTTTGGTCATTTTCTGGGCAGGTTAAGGAGGTCCAATTAATCTTGGGGCAGTTAAAGTCGCCAGCTATCCATATGTTGTGTTTACAATTTTGGCTGATTCTGCTGATGGAATGTCTTAGATGGGTCAGTCCTGTCTCGTCGGTTGGTGGTCGGTAAAAGCTGCAAATGTAGAGGTCTGGGTTGTTTTTTGATTTGATTTTGGCCCAAATTAGTTCTCCGTCGGTGTCTAGGTCGTTTTGTATGGTAGAGTTAATGGTTTTCTTTATTGCAATGAGTACTCCTCCACCTTTGGATGATCGGTCTTTTCTATAAACTATATAATTGTCGGGTATAATTTCGTGGGTTTCAATGTTCTTGTTGAGCCATGTTTCGCATCCAAATATAATGTCAGGGTTGGTGTTGTCTATTGTGAGTTGAAGGTCAGGCTTTTTATTTTTTAGGCTTTGAAAGTTTATGATGATGGCTCTTAAGTTGTTATTTTTGTTCCTAACTTTAATCTTATCTCTCAAGGGGGGCTCAGGTTGTGTTGTGCAAGGGGAGGAGTGGGCTATAGGGCTTCCGTAGCTGGAGACTGAACTAAAGCGGAGGGAGTTTGAGTCGTTGTCAGAGGGTGAGAATCTGTTGCTGTCGCAGTCAGTGTCGTAGGGTGGGTTGAAGAAAATGCTTGATAGGTTTGGCAGGCCACACCCAGGGCAGTACCAGGAGACATTTTCCATATTGGTTTTGTTCATACAAGAGTATATTTTGTTGGAAATTTTGGTGCATTTTGTGTGAAACCATGTGTTACATGAGTCGCAGCAAGTGGCTTTTTGGTTGGATGCTACAGGTTTATTGCACGTACCACAAGGGAATTTGATTGGGCCTGGGTTTGTTTGGGTGTCATTTGCCAGTGCCAGCAAGAGCATGCCTATATAAAGTCCGGTGAATTTGCCTGGTCGTGATGCATAACGAAGCTGTCTGTGGGTGATCGAAAGAAGCGAATGCTTTAAGAATGTGACGTCTTTGGTAATTTCTTCAGTGTTGTATGTAGATATTGGTGATTGGGACAATCTAAGTATAATTGCTATACCAAGGAATACAAACGCGGCTTGAAACGATGTCATTCTTATTGTAGGTTGTTATGTTGTAAGTGGGTTCTGTATGTCGTGTTTGAGACTGTTTTGTTTGTGTTGTGAATGGCTGGTCTGTGTCGTAATTTTGGCGGGAGTTTCGAGGGGTACAAAAAAAATCTGGAATTGGTGGTTTGGGGTATCTATTTACATTTACAAAGGTTTTGTTTGAATTTCTAACATTTTGGAGGCATGGTGATGGAGTGTTGAGGCAATCGGGTCGTGGGTTTAGGGTAGAAAAAGGTTATTAGTAAGCGGTTCGCTCAGCCATCCATCTTACCTCGCGCATGCGCACAGTCTCAGACCAGGTTTTCGTCTATACCTTTGTATCTAGAAGAGCTAGATAGCCAAACTTGGTATCAATTCCGCCTAAAATTGACATTCCCGACACGCCTGATCTATCCATTTTACGATTTGACGCAATATTTGATAATAAATCCAATCCGCTCATCCACGACGACTGTCGACTGCATAAACACAATAAGCCGTAACTTTCGATCGAAATAAATTTCCTTTCATGACCTTTCGGGTTGACTGTGTAGGTCAAAGGTCAAGTTAATGGGTTAAAATCGACATTTAAAAATCATATCTGGTCACGAAACTGGATATAACTGGTATATACATGAGCTAGAGGTTGTATCTCAGTTGCTATCATCATAGTTCTGCTGAGATAAAGTCAAATTTATGAGATTATATTAACTTTTATAGGTTGTAAGCGCAATGTCAAGGTCAAAGGGTCGCCCATCCCTTCATGAAGCCCGCTACACTGCGCAGTTGATTTACTTGATGATTTGTGTTGGTCTTCCCTATGTGCCCCATGGAGGTTTATGTCCATGTGATGGCATTTATCACCATTGCAAATGTTCTTTTGATGTGGGGGGGGTTCCCGCCAGCCCTCACAAACCCTGTGACAGATTATACCATTGCGGGAAACGTTCTAATGTCCATATGCAGCTGTCTCAGACGATGATGCCTGTGTTCTGAGATGATGGCGTGTTTCACATGGTTGCAGATATTCTGAGTCAGACACATTGGTGGTGGATATCTATGGCATGTTTGGAGTGTTTCACTATGCGAAGATTCTACCACGATGCATTGGTTGCTACATCGGTGGTAGTGACCGGGAGTCCGGGACAATGCCCTATTTGAAGCAGAGCTCTTCGTGAAGCGAGTGCAGCTGCTTATAGGCAGGAAGAATCCCGGTGATTTTCAGTTGAGAGGTTTCGTCCTCGCCAACGACACTCAACTCAATGATGATCTAATACACCTGCAGGTGCTTATGGGCGAGAAGAATGCTGAAATAGCACATTCCACAGGTCTTTTCACTCATACAGCCCTTGCTTATCAATACTTTCCCGATTGATTATCAAGTCAAGTTTGATATGGCTGCATTCAACATAAACATCAAGAACATGTTCAACCTATTCACGTATATCACCATCTGAGATCGGGAGAGATGGTGGTGGCCATTACATGTATCCTGCATGCAAATATTTTGCGGTAATTATTCAGGAGTTCGATGGAGTCAATTGCTAGGGGTCGTTCTACATTATGTCAAACATGAACTTTTAGAAAGCGAAGTAAGGAAGGAATCCTTATAATATCGATTAGATGGAAAAATGACTAAAAGTCTTGACTTAAGGCAGGTATATATAATTATACAAGGGAACAAGTGGCAATTTTTGTTTTAAATTACACCACATCTGGGTGATTCTTCTGAGGATCGTGTGGGTTTTACAGTGTATCATTATTTTTTTTTGTGTTTTTAAAAATTATTTTTAAAAATAATATACACAATACAGTCCAACTATTTGCAGAGTACTGTAAATCTTCAGTTTGTATTTGTAGTGTGGTGCTTCAATACATCTTCACATAAAAGTAATGTGTTTTTGAGATTTTATGACCAATTTTATGGTGTACTGTATTACAAGAAAGTAATCTGGTTGTATCACAGACAATGGTGCCTTTAATTTTTGTATAACTTCTTCTTCCTCTGTTTGCCATACTACGTGCAAATGTTCCTTGGAAGTGACTTGCCTCCTCTCACATGCTTGAGTATATAAGAACTTACCTCTGTTTATTATCCTTACTCGTGTGATTCTCTCACCCAGATGTTTTCACAAACCTATAAGTTTTCCTGTTTTTTTTATCAATGCTATAGTCTGTAACTAGGCCATACAGGTAGGCTGGTGTGACACATGTATAAAGTATCTTACCCTTGAGTTTATGCGCTATGTGCCTACCACACCTTCCACTTTCTGCCATGCATTTGCTTTGGTTGTGTTCTACAAATTTATACAAACTCACTTTCAGTCCATATATACTGAAGCTATCCTTCCATTCTGTCGGTTATTCTTGGAGGTCTGCTTTCCTACCTGCAACCACTACCAGATTATCTGCATACACTGTCTTTTATACTTAAAGCAACATGGTCCGTGCATGGCTTTTTATTGCAAAATCATGTTAATCGATATAAGTTATAACTATTGTAGCGTCCTGACCGCCAATAAATGTTTTAATGAAACAGAACTGACTTCGTAATGTTAAACGTCGAGTGTTTATAAAAATCCCGATGCTGTCACTCAAATCGCCGTGAGTGACACTCACCCTTTGACCTTTACCAACTGGGAGCGTGCACCTGGCTGGGTGTGGCAGTTAGTGAATTAGTTGTTATTGGCTTTAAAGGTTTTCTAATAATAGGATGTCTCTTGTCTGGTCTTATGATGTGCACACAACATATATTACAAATATATACCATGTTTTTATAACAAATGTAACGGCCATTCAAATCGCATTCACACATAAATACTGACTTCATACCATTACGAATGACAACAAATACACGACACGGCAGCACATGCAACCCGTCAACTTGTGTTCACGTGATACTGCATCACGTGATCATACATTTCGTTCTGGGCTTTTAGCCACGCCTACAACGGTTTCGAAAACGCCTCGTGGTCGATGTGTACACAGAGTAAGCGCCCTTACTGCATCTTTTGACAGTCTGTACGCTATAATAGGTATAATTTATACCGTATAACATGATTTTGCAATAAAAGTAAAATCCACGAACGGACCATGTCGCTTTAACAGTTCCACCATTGGGATAAACAAAATGTACTCAGGCAGGCCCTTGCTTCTAACTGACATTCACTTTGAATTTTTCAGAAATTGTGGCTCCACACTCTTTTTATACCATCCTGATATCAGCCTCTGGGGCCCCCATCCACCTCAGAGACGCCAGAAGCCATATCTCTTGGTACAGTGTCACACAATTTCTCTAGGTCGATAAATCCCACAGCCATACTCTCCTCTCCCTCCAATTATTGTTCAATCTGCTGCCTAGGCACAACAATCCATCACCTTTACCCACATTATCCACCGTCCTTACAGGTCAGGGGTCACTGTGCTGCGTTACATAACCCTGGCTGATCATCTCAACAAACCATGGAAGTGAGCGAAGTAAAACTATAAAATTACAGCAATTGACTTTGCCAGTTGCTACTGCTTCAGCCGTGGGAACAGCACAAATATATGCCCCAATTTGAAGATGGATACAAAACTGGTGGGAATCTCAATATAATGACCCACACACGTCCTAAACATTGCATGTAACACGAGCAGCTTGTGGCTGAAATCACCCAAAATTATATCACATAACTGGAGGCCAACCACACTCCTTTTAATTTAACTTGGTTATGTTAAAAGAGGTGTTTTTCAAAGGGGTTGGCAGGGGTAGACTGAAGGTCATGATACTAACATAATTAGCTGCAGTGACCTCTGGTGTGTGAGGATGTTATCCGCCCATCACTATGGTCCTATCCCCGATATTATCTTTGTTTCAGTCTGTCATCAGCATAGTTTCCAAAGTAGATTTTGAAGTAACTGAGTCACTCTCTAAAATTGACAAATATTAAATAAAAACGAATTATAAAATAATAATGCATTATATTTTGCAAAAAGCACAGATGTAACACATGTCAATAATCATGAATAATGATGCTAAGGTAACTTAAACATGTTTCACATCAGCTAAGTATGTAGCTAATCCTGATCACTATGAATGTCTTTGCTACTGTTGTCACCAAGAATGAAATAAAACTGCCACTAAAGCCACGTTCAAGTCCACCTGTGTATGCCAGTATGGTGTATGAGCAATGCAGACTAGTACAGTGTAGCGAGAGATACAGCTTAATTTGTGTTAGATTAAATACTTAACAATAATGTTATATAAAATGTGATCAGTCAGATTCAGCAGTTACCATTGTAAACCCAGCCAATGATTAATATACCCTAGCAATCCACTGTTTAATATTGATTGCAAAACACTATATGTTGTATATCAGTGAAATAATACAGGTTCTGTTCAAACCATAATGTCACAATCCTCAATGGGTTAAATAAACCACAATACAACATTCTATTCTTGTCCTATGTTGCAGTGTGCAGCAGTGCCATCTCTCGGGTGCAGCAACAAAAGACTTGGCGACTGGACTGGATCAGCTGTCACAACTGACAAGGCTCAAGTAGGAAAAACTTACTAGCTTGCTTCACATTTATGTGTAGTGATCTATACATTGTAAACCAATTTGAAATATCAATGTCAAGAGTGCATGCAGTCTAGAGAACATTTATAATGTAATTGTATTAACTTATGGACTTTGTTTCCTAAATTAGAAGGACATATAGCTTCATGGGAGATACTGCAGTCTGAAATGTGTCAAAAATTACATTACTTTTATGATAATTTTGTTTCTTAGCTTTTTGACATATTGACATGTCTACTTCACAATAAATTATTCTTTTTAACACATAGTCACTGTTAAGTCGCTATATTTTAGCATTGAGCAAAACAGCGACACCCCTAAAACTAGCCAACACCACAACAAACCATACCAAAATATTTATATTGTCCCATTCCTTATTTAGCATGCATTTCATATTTGTTGATGATTGCCTGACATGTCACGACAATTTACGGACACAGAGCCTCTGCATTTGTAAACGGAAATTGAAATTTGGGGTAAAATGGCATCCCGATCTAATTTATGTTTCTTTACATGATAACTTAAAGGGAAAACAAAGGCAACGGTTTGGTGATATGGGCCTAATAGAGCTAAGAAAAACTAACAATTTCCAACCTCAATCACATTGTTAACGTCAGCGGTTTAGCAGAAAAAAATTGTAGAACATATATCTATAGAAAGTCTATGGAAAACGCCATTTTAGAAAAACAATGACGTATGAGACTCGCCGCCACTGATAGGCGGTTGTCGTACTACTTCTTGGCAACTCCGTCGGGTGGCGCTGTGACTTTGCGCTCACAAAATAGCGTAAATAATAACATGGATTTTCTGATTCTTCGTCTGACGGAAATAGCACGGATTCAGAAGTGGCTGGATATAGATTTCCTGTGTTGTCAGACAGACCAGATGGTGCATACGTTGCGTGCTTACAAGATGGTTTTTCCATTCTCCTACAATCCTTCCTGCAGACTGTCTTCAAGGCATGGGAGGAGATAATGTGAATATTTGGAAAGGGCACAACTTTATCCAACTGGTCGGGACTGGGTAGACAACTTCACAACTCGCACACCAGTTGATCTGCTCTGACAGAGCTGGACACCACAACTATGCAAGGTCCCTCGCGTGGCACTGCCTCGAGATGTCAGTGCTCCTGCCTGCCGAGGCCAAGGACGACCTTCTGTCAGCTGCAATGCTGTCTCAGCTGATCAGTTCGGGGAGCAGATGGTAATAAAGATCGGAAAAGGGGGCCTGAACAGTATCACACTATCCTCAACACAAGTAGCAAAATGGATTGACCCTTTCCCCATATCTGCATGTTTCAAACATGCTTGACCATTCCTACTCTCCAGATCTGTCAAACAGTTCCACCGAGATGCCGCACAAGGAGGAAGGTATGAGGAGAAGTAAAGTTGATTAAAATGACTATCAGCATATCAGGACAGAACTTGTAAAATGTTCCCACCCCCACGATACTGAGAGTGATGTCCTCTACAACATCCATAATAGAAAATGGCTTCAATGATAGTCGATGTGTCAGACTCCTTGGCCCATGGTGGACGATGGCAACTGCATTCCACAACTCACTCCCAAGTCCCAACCGGATTCCGAGCAAAGCTCAGTTCGCCAAGAAATACTATGGAACATCTGAAAGGAGGTGTCAAAATTGGTGACAAGGTCGTATTCGGCCTAGAGTCCATATTTCTCTGTCTACTGGTAGTCGTTCAACAGCACGAGATGGAACTCCTGCCAGTATTGGGGTATGAGCTATGTGCTGTCCCTCCATCACTTATGGATGAGTATGGCTGCCACCGGAGAGGGAACAAGGCGATACTATTTCACGAGCTTGGAATAAAGCATCACAAGCCTCCACGACCTGACGTCATCATCGCAGATGCCTAGCAGCTCCCATGGTATGGCCCTGTGGGGGAAGTGTGGGTGTGCTGGCGGAGTCACTGAAAGCGCGACTTGCATTGTGTGCTGCTACAGAGAAAATCCTCGTTTTGGACCGTTACACTGAAATATCAGCTAAAGACCATGAGAGGCAGCGGCGAGCTGGTGTTGGCTCCACTACATTCAACTTGGACCTCGACAGCCCTCTGCCAAGTTGTGAGGCAGTGATGAAGAACAAACATAACAAGCGTGGCCTGTCATGTCTTCTCAGCATGTTCAACCTCAGTTGAGAGCAGGGATGATGGCGTCTTCTTGCACGATGAAGCAGACATCACCATCATGAGATATGTGTTTCAAATCACTGATGCTGTTCATCTGGTGGTCAGAATTCTCAGTGATGACAGTGACATTTTCGTGCTGCTGATCTACTGGACGTGGCATTACGATCTGCAGGTTCGCATTGCTGTGCATATGGAGAAGTGGGATGGTGTTGATATCATCTCCACATGTCCCAACTTGTTCAACGTGCTGGGTGAGGAGAGTGCCACTCATGCGGACTTCATGGCAGTTGGACAGCAGTTCCTTGCGGCACAGTATGCACAACCCATGGGCACCTCGATGACTCAAGCTCGGTACAATCTGTACACCCGCAAACAAGGGAAGCCACTGGGCATCATGTTACTGCCTCCGACGGACACACACCTTTACCTCCACTTGTGACATGCTCATCTGCAGATGTTGCTTTGGAAGGCAGCTGACCAACAGGTGAGACATCTGGAGGACGCTCAGAGTACTTCGAAAACATAGATGATGGGATAACGTGCCCCACCATTGACAGTGGTCCACCAGGACCACCGCTTCTAATGAACGTCATTAGCTGCCGCTGTCAAGCGAAGGACAAGGCATGCAAGAAAGGCAATTACAGCTGTTACCATGAAAAACTCAGCCGCACAATCTACTGCCTCTGCACAGTAAGTAATGAATGCTGCAACCCATTTATGAAGAAAGAGAAGATGGAGGAGAATGATGACCGACTATGACTATGATGATGATTATGTAGATCAGGATAAGTTATAAGCACACTACTCAACATTGGATAGATAATATGTTATTAGCTATGTTAATTTGGTTTTACTATGAATGTTTACATTTGGTTATATTAGCCATAGACTCGTGTTTCTCTGTTTAGTAAAATTAACTCTAAATAAAACCATTGATTGTGCAATAATGCTAATTAGCTAATTAGAAATTTTCCCCCAAGTTGGCCCGTGCCAACAAAGCTCCAATTTGTTTTAAATGACCTTGACCTTGATTTTATACATTGACCGTGACCTTTAATCACAACAAAATATCAGAAATGAATTCTTCGAGTCAAACTCATATAGAAAAGTGCTATAACACATGATTCTATGCCCATTAGTTCAAACGTTTTATTTGGATCAAGCTGAATTAGCGTTAATAATGCTAATTAGCTAATTAGAAATTTTCCCCAAAGTTGGCCCAGTGCCAACAAAGCTCAAAATCTCCCAGACACTCATGTGAATATATATCAATCAATAAACCTTACAGTACAGTAATTACAATTTCTAGGTTCGCTGTCCTGCAACTAGACTATTGATAGAGTTTAGTGAAAGTTGCAAGTTTGCATAACAAGTGTTTTATTGTGGCCTGTGAAAGTTTTATTTCTCCTGTTTTACTTTACAGCCTCAATGGGAACATCATCACAGCGGCCATCGCTCACAGTCTGGCGGAGAGTATCAGGACTGGCCTGAGACGACTGAGGTATCTCATGTGAGTGTTGTAATTACACCAATTATAGTCCAAGAGTCAAGAGAATTTATTTATGCTCTATTTGTCAAAAATCTTAAGGTGGTTTCTGGGTTAGAAATGACTGTGAAGAATCTGAATATCCCTTTCTTACCAAATCCTACATAGAAGATTGTCCATAATTTCCACCAGACATGAGGCACCCACAAACCATACCCAAGTTATTTTGCGTCACATCATGTACAATTCACTGTTACGACTTAGTAACTGAGTTACCCTGTGATGCTCCAATCTTTCTGAAAGTTATGATCACTGAGATCCTGTCTCTACCTTCCTGAATAACTAGGCTGGCAGAGTTAAATCTTAGGGTGCAGTTCCACAATCTTGCGTCTGGAAAAAGGCACTCTCTCGACCATGCTGAATTGCGTTACATTGTTTCAGTGTGTCCCAGAATTATGTCATGCAATCACACAACAAAGTGTTAACATACGCCATAGCGTTATGAAATGGTGGCCCTCTCCACGTTCTTCACCCCCTGGATGAGTTTCGAAAAAGTCTAAAGTCTAGTCCAAACCACCCATGTGGGCCCACCAGAACACATGCAAAATGTCAGCCTGATACATGGTTTTTTAAGACATGCTCTTATTTTTTACCCATCCACCAACCATCCAGTGATATTTCTGCCCGATAACATTGGGTTTTGCATAAAGTTATACATGTACTGGTATTCTGACGGTGCTGTATGTGTCAGATTATATTTAAATTGTCTGTATTTCAAAGTAAAATTAATGTTCAAATTTTAAAATAAATTGGATGATATATATATATATTATATATATATATATATCTCAAACATGTAGTTGTGAAAGGATTTTCTTGGTGTAGAATAACCAAATAGCATCTAACTTTTTACATAATATGTCTACAATTAACTAAGTAATTTAAAAAGTACTACGGACCCTTTCAGCAACATCTGCTGACTGTGGTGGCAATATTATAGTCTCGTGGTAGATTGATAGTAGCTACTAATGAGGTGTGAGTGAGTGTGTGTTTGAGTGGAGTCGTGCATGCGTGTGCTTGTGCATGTCAATCAGACACCTGGACATAATCCCACTGGAAAAAACTGTTGGACATAATCCCACTGGAAAAAACAGTTGGACATAATCCCACCTGGAAAAAACACCCGGACAAACCTCACCAGGAAAAAACATTTGGACAAAACCCCACTCGGACATACCCTAACTAGCAATTTACTTTGTAATGTGTAATTACATTCACAAAATATATTGACAAAACATGCCTATTTAATTTGTAGGCATCACTTAGTTTTTTATTTTTATAAAACATAATTGGTAACTTTTGCCAAAATAATCTTTAAAAAAGTTTATATATAAAAAATTTACATTGGGGTTTTGTGCACAATTCTCATTTGTGAGTGCGGTTATGTCCAAATGCAGATATGTCCGAGTGGTTTTTTCAGGGGGGTTATGTCCTGGATATGCAAGATCAAACTGCTAAGTAGTTAACTTTGGTTAAAAGTTTATATGATCACATATGTCAATGAGTCAAATGCTTCAATCTTTTAGCATTTGAGTCTACTATAGTAAGCAGTATGTATTGCAATTCAGTCCACTTGTCTGATGGGACAAGTGTTGTGGACATTGTTCTCGTCTAAAATAGGTACCCTTCCGGGACAAGTGTTAGTATGACTTGTGCATGGTAAACATGCAAGGCAGGTTGATTCCTGCTGAGAATTCGCTTCCAGAGAGGTTCAGCCTGCTTGCTGCAAACACGGAAAATATAGCATATAATACAAACATGCATGCAAGATTGTACACCATTAGCATAAGTTTAAATATGTAAATTGGGAGTGATTTAAACAAACTTTTGCATGGGTATCTTGTTCTTCTTCCAATTACTGAACTGGGCCCTTTCCGGGCGTTAAAAGTCCAATCTGATTAGGTGCAGATACTCTATAGAAGTATGTACACGTATGTGTGTGTGTGTGTATATATATATATATATATATATTGAAACATACACACATATTTAAAACACACACACAAGCATACACACACATCCATACTACCGATACATACAATCAATGAATATTTCTACATAAATTTGTTGGGCTCATATGAATCATTCATTATACGTATTTTGTTTAAAATTTGTAGATGTGTTTATTTATTGGCATTTTAATATGATATAGTTCAACTGTATGTATGCATGGATGCTAATTTGTATAGGGTATTTTCTGTTGAACCAGCTGTATAATTCAGTATTGAAAATAACTCATACCAAAGCCTTGATCAGCGGCTCCCATTTTGTGTGGAGGGTTGGGGTGCCACCAGCCTTGCCCAGGTCCCAAAAGGTCAAGAAGCCATCCAACGTCTTGACCACAAGCTTGGGGTCTTTGTGGTTGTTGTTTGTGAGTCTGTTGAGTAAGTTGGCTAACCAATCAGTTGGTACAGCCACCTTAGCCTCTGGACCAGAAGCTGGTAGCCCTGAGGCACGTCTTCTCCAGACTCCACCAGGACCTGGTACAACACAACACTTATAATACATGTCTTGGCAAGAACAATCAGTATTTATAAATAAAGACATGTTTTGCATTGTGACAACGAGCATACGTGCATACCATATTCATTCTATTTAGTGTACATGACCCAATAACCATTCAGTACACAATTAATGTTACCACCTTCACTACTGCTAGTTATCTCCAATGTAGGTTTGACTCTTTTAATTTGTATTAAGCTCACGATAACCATAAACAGTTTACCAAAATGTAAACATGTGACTCAGAACAAAAAACAAGTGCACAAAAACAGATGCCATGTTGGTTGGTGTACAACTAGTGACTGGACAGGGTTATATGGAAATGTTACTGCCTAGTGTGAAACAGAAACATTAAACCTTTTTAGTATGTACATGGATGATATGAGTGTAAATCTCAACAAATTACAAATTATTTGTCTATGCAGGCACATTAATCATCCACTTCATGTATCCGGATGACATCTTTTTTTCTCTCCCAGTGTTGCTGATTTGAGATAACTTACAGATTGCTGTGTGAGGTGTGGCGAATTGTGTAACATTACAACTAATGTCAACAAGTCTTATTGTTTAGTTATTGACAGCAAACCCCAGCACACACTCACGCACACGCACACGCACACGCACACGCACACGCACACACACAAGCACATGCAAGCAAATGCACACGCAAATGTGCAAATGCATATGCGCGCATAAATGCGCAATAGTTAATCTAAATTACTCTGGTGGCCTGTGAATATGTCAGTATTATTATTGCTCTAGATAAGATATTATAAATCATTCATTAAAATTTTCATTAGTGATTACTAGTATCTGGATTAACATGGATCACCTGTGTATGTGAATGAGTTACAAATGCACTAACATGCATATAGGGTAACAAATGCATATTTTGTTGTATCAGCTGATAGTTATGCAATGCTGAAAATGTTACACTAACTTACATGCCAAAGCCTTAAGGGGTTCACATTTTGCTTCCAATGCAGACGTTCCACTAGCCACGCAGTTGCCAACTTCCTAGAGTGTCATAAATCCATCCAGCATCTTCTTAATTACCAGGTTCAGTTCTTTGTGTTATTTATGTGATACTTTTAGCTCCAATCTTTTCAATGTTGCTAGTGGCCAGTCTACATGACTCCTACGTATACTTCTCACTAGCACTCTACCTCACAAAATGGTGGTGTTTTCAAATTTCCCACTTAAAGCCAACTTATATACAGATCAAGTCCCATGGGCACAGGCCAGGGCAACGGTTGGTTGCGTTTCAGAGGTTAAATGTGTGGGCTAAAACTGTGTGGCTTAGTGACCTAGGCAAGACATAAATCTCCAGGGGCAGACCAGGGACTCAAATTACAGTCCCAGTTTTCAACTTGCATTCAACTCCTATTTATATCTTAGTGCCTGCTTTCAACTCGCTTTCAACTCGCTTTCAACTGCTGTTAAAGTCCTTGAAAATATAAAACACACTTGTATTAACAAAATGGAGTGTGATGGTTTACATAGTATGTAGCACTGAATAGATAAAAGTCCACTATAGAGCTATAACATGTAATATTTAGCAATCTATTGTTCTAGGCAACAGGACC
The DNA here is from genome assembly GCA_964017155.1 of Oasisia sp. SBJ-2009. Classification (NCBI taxonomy): domain Eukaryota; kingdom Metazoa; phylum Annelida; class Polychaeta; order Sabellida; family Siboglinidae; genus Oasisia; species Oasisia sp. SBJ-2009. Next base: position 26,580,681 of record OZ024854.1, read on the forward strand.
ATCCTAGAAATAGCATTGGCCCTTGGCATCAACTCAGCTAAGAGCCTAAGACCCATATGGCTGCATACAAGCAAATCCAATGTCATTCAGAAATGTTATTTCAGTTGTTAGCATATAAGTTAAATTTAACCGTCTTTCTGCATATGTATCGCTAAGAGATTGTTGTATTAGATTATTATTATTATAATCATTTTTAAATACTTATAGTTATGCATGAAGAATTTCATGAAGAAAAGGCACATTTGCACTATGTGAGGCATTCATATTCATGCTAGCTTCAGAATGATCTGCATAAGTTATAATGCAGCACATGATGCTGGTATCAGTGTATGCTTAATGGGGTAGCTAGTCATAATTCGTATTACTGGTAAAACAGTTTCTATTAGTGCGGCACTTAAATTAGAAAACGGTAATTAAAAACATGATGACTGATGCTTCTATATGCAGGCAGCCAAACGATGTGTGAATGGTGTCGATTTTTACTTCAACTAAAACAAAATTTCTTGGCTCATTGATGTCACACCAAGATGAAGGTGGTTTCAAATGTAGCAAAATAAGATCACATTTTACTGGTGGGTCATTTAGACCTGTAGTTTTGCACATATTCATGCCATGTAAATTGAAAGTCATTGATTTGTCTTTTTAAACATGCTCAAGTGCACAGGCCACACTCAGCTCCATAGTTGATAATGTAATGTAACCAGAACTAATTCAAGCATTTGTAGAGAACCAATAGATGCCATGCTTTCATTTAATACCTCATTTATATCGATGATGAATGCCAGTGTCAGATAGAACATGGACCCCCATAGAAAATGGACCCGGGGGTCCATAATCTATTATAGAATTTACACCCCCCCCTTATAGAATTTGGAACCCCTTTTAAAAAGCTGAACTATTTTGGTAAAATAGTATAATGCAGTTCATAGATTGTAACTATAATATCACAGCCATTTTTGATAACACTTATAAAAACATGTTTTCTTATTTTTACATTTTAGCCACCATTGCCATTAAAATGTTAGTCATCTTTGACTATGAATTGTGTATCCTATCAACTGCTAAAATGTGTGAATTGTTCCATATTGTGGGATGGTTGAATAACTATAACTAAGAGTACCATTTACAAATTCATTCATTTATTGTCATTTCTCAACCAAATACAATACAGGGGGAAAATCATTGTGTAAATGTTTCATGTAAGACCAGTTCAAGTTTTCAAACTTTGAATGGACCAGTCTCCCTTTCAACAGTGCTCACACAAGCTACTAAGAGCTTGTAGGAGACACTAAATTTCTACTCCAGTGGAATCACAGGTATGGCTCATTTTTTAAGTTACATCAGGAAACAATTACATCAACAACACAACCAGGGGTCCATGTTCAATAGGGGGGGTCCATATTCTGTAACATATGTAATATGGACCCCATAGAATATGGACCTGGGATCCATTTTCTAAGAGGGTCCATATTCTATGAGACATATAAAAAATGGACCCCTATAGATTCTGGACCTTGGGTCAATTTTCTATGGGGTCCATATTCTATGAGACATAGAAAATGGACCCCTATAGATTCTGGACCCGGGTCCAATAAATAGGGGATCCATATTCTAAGATATGGGCACCCATAGAATATGGATCCCCAGGTTAAAATTCTATGATGGTAGTCCATATTCTATAATAGAATATGGACACCCAGGTCAATTTTCTATAGGGAATATGGACCCAGGGTCCATTTTCCCTGGGTCCATATTCTAAAGGACACCGGCTCTTTTAACTCAAAATAATGAAACCATTGAATGCAATGCAACAAGAAATAACTTTGTTGTACTTTTAGGGTCCTTCATTTCTGTTGCAAACTCTGTAAAATCTTCCAAGAAGAAATGGATATTCAGATTCTACAGCAATTTCTATCTAAGAAACCTACCTCAGAGCTTTTGACAAATAAAACACAAATAAACCATCCTGACTCATTGTCTAGTGACATAGTATAACATTGATATGTCAATGATTGGGACACTGACAGACATACAGACACACACGCACGCACACATACACACACAGACAGACACACATACAGACATATACACACACAGCGTGTTCAGTTGTTGCCATGTGTCACATGCCATGTTAACCTTTCTTGGTGACATTTGTTTGTAGGTTGATGGCATGTCACATTGGCGATGACGGTGCCATTGTCATCGTAGCAGCCGTCGCCAGCTTGCGGAGACGCTGCTCCCTTAAGTAAGACTTAGATCTTATGTTACTTCACTGCCATTCTCCTCTCTTCTGGGTAATGGCCCCATCTCATCATCACCTCTGCATGGAGTGAGCAGATAGATCAAAACTCCAAAACAGTCTTCAACTGATATCAAAGGCATTCTTGGCGTACAAATTTCTGTATCGCTCAATCAAATGCTACTAAAATGTCTCAAACATTTTGGTGCAATCTTGGAAATCAGCACTTTAATCGCATACACAAGAGCTAAAATATTTTGAAATCCGACCCATGGGTCTTTTAAATCATTGTAAGGTTGCCCGAAGAGATCCCCCTTTAAAGTAGCTTTGTTACACGGCTCAGCAGTAACTTAGCCAGCAAAGAAGAATCAAAGTCAGCAAATCAAACACTGAAGTTGGTTGCATTAACAAAAACAACTGGTCACAGGATAATTATCTATGAACGTTATCTATGAAATGTAGAAAGTTGTCTTTCTTGGCATACATTTGAAAGGCGATGTTTTTATATATCGAAACATCAACTGCTTTGTAGCCATTGTCCGTCAGATTTTATTTACTATGAAATAGCATATTCAACGTTTTCAGATGTCCGAAAATTTCAGGGAGCAAAGTGGAACTCCAGTCAGTATTTTCCAAATCCATGGATGAAACTCACACAGATGCAATATCTTGCCAGATAGATTCACTCCACGCATTGTCCAACAAATACTGCATCTGTGGTCAGATAGAACATAACAATATTATATTGTTCTTGACAATTTACATTTCTTATTGTGGGTCTGTCAGAAAGCATATGCAGGCTAAATTTGGCCCATGGCTTGTGGAATGTTGCATGGAACAATCTTTTTTTCAAGAACCACTCAAATTGTCACATGTAATGTTGCAAATGTTGTGTGTGTGGAAATTACCCGATCATACAAAATCAACAAATGTGTCATTGTCAAGTTATTGGCACAGAAAATATTATTTGTTTATTATCACAATTATTTTTTTATGTAACATTTTTTATGAAAATATTTCCACAGCAACAATTGCCAGCATACAAGGTTGCTCAGTCACTCAGTGTGGGTGGTTCTGTAGACGCTGGGTAAAAACTCACCCCCAGTAGCAGGCCATGTAGTATGAGTTTAGTGAGGTAAAGAGGCAAGTGTTGTTAGCGAGGAGCGAGTGTGAGAATGTGATGTCTCTGTGTGTTGGTTGTAGTCTCGACGATAATCACATCACAGCGCATGGCCTAGAGCAGGTGAAGGAGATGACACGTCAGGAGGAGAGACTGGATGTACAGTGAGTAGATCTCTTGACATACACACACACACCACACACACACACACACACACACACACACACACACACACACACACACACACACACACACACACACACACACACACACACACACACACACACACACACACACACACACACACACACACAGACAGACAGACAGACACAGACAGACAGACACAGACAGACAGACACAGACAGACAGACAGACACAGACAGACACAGACAGACAGACAGACACAGACAGACAGACACAGACAGACAGACAGACACAGACAGACAGACACAGACAGACAGACACAGACAGACAGACAGACACAGACAGACACAGACAGACAGACAGACACAGACAGACAGACAGACACAGACAGACAGACAGACAGACACAGACAGACAGACAGACAGACACAGACAGACAGACAGACAGACAGACACAGACAGACAGACACAGACAGACAGACACAGACAGACAGACACAGACAGACAGACACAGACAGACAGACACAGACAGACAGACAGACAGACAGACAGACAGACAGACAGACAGACAGACAGACACAGACAGACAGACACAGACAGACACAGACAGACAGACAGACAGACACAGACAGACAGACACAGACAGACAGACACAGACAGACAGACACAGACAGACAGACACAGACAGACAGACACAGACAGACACAGACAGACAGACACAGACAGACACAGACACAGACAGACAGACACAGACAGACACAGACAGACAGACAGACACAGACAGACAGACAGACACAGACAGACACAGACAGACACACACGACACAGACAGACACACACACACCACAGACACACCACACACACACACCACACACACACACTCCACACACACCACACACACACCACACACCACACACACACACCACACACACACCACACACACACCACAGCCACACACCACAGACCCACAGACCCACACACACACACACACACACACACACACACACACACACACACACACACACACACACACACACACACACACACACACACACATACACACACACACACACACACACACACACACACACACACACACACCACACACACACACACACACCACACACACACCACAGACACACACCACACACACACCACACACACACCACACACACCACACACACACACACACCACAGACACACACCACACACACACCACACACAGCCAACACACACACCACAGACACACACCACACACACACCACACACACACCACACACACACAACACACACACAACACGCACGCACGCACGCACGCACGCACGCACGCACACCACATACACCACACACACACACACACACACACACACACACACACACACACACACACACACACACACACACACACACACATACACCACACACACATACACCACACACACACACACCACACACACACACCCCCCCCCAAACACACCACACACCACACACACACACACCACACATACCACACATACCATGCACACCACACACACACATACACACCACACACACAAACACATACCACACACACCACACACACACACCACATACACACACCACATACAAACCATACACACACACACACACACACACACACACACACACACACACACACACACACACACACACACACACACACACACACACACACACACACACACTCACACACACACACACACACACACACACACACACACCACACCACACCACACCACACCACACCACACCACACCTCACCACACACACACACCACACACACACCACACACACACCACGCACACACGCACACACGCATGCACGCACACACTATACAGAAGTAATGACCGTGGTTTGGTAGTGATGCCCAAACACACAGGTAATACAGAATGTTTATTCATACAACATAACCAAGAAGACCCACGACACGAGACCACAATAGGCCGCCAGACCTCTCCCACTGGTCACTGTCTACTGTGTACGTTAGTGTGAATGCATAGTTGTCACTGTCGTTACGTAACTTTGTCATACTGGTGTGACTACCTTCTTTCTTATTTTCTCTATGTGTACTGAATCTCATTAATGAACATATTACAAAACAATTACTTAAAACCTTATGCCACCTTAACAAAGCTAAACTAAACTTTTAAAAATACATACATAACTATAAAAAAAACAGTAACATTAATAAGCACAGTCTTGTAGAACGACTAATCATAGTGGCTGTAGCAGTCCCTAATAAAATGTTTATTTCAACAGTTATTGGTAACGTGGTTAACACTCTTCTAATTAAAACTTCCATAATACATACACTCATTAACCAAGTGAAAACAAAGCTTTCATCGGGGAGACAGCCCTCCAGTCTCGAGGATTATTCTACCCATTTACACACTGAACATGAATAAAACATCTGTTACACAGTCACCATAACACTGTGGGCGACAATGCTGTTGTTGAACGTCTGAGTTGTGTCAGTTCTTAAAGTTGTCATTTGGGGCAGGATTCACTTGTTTGGTCTCTGAGACTGTCCTGTGTTGGTCTTACTCGACCTGTGGATCCCATCACATGGTCAGGAGTGTCTTGTCGACCTGTTGACAAGACTTCCACTCTGTATTTGCGGATGATGCGGTGGCCCCAATGGTTCAATCAGTGGATCTTCTTCACATCTGATGAGTCCGGCTGTGTACTGTTTTTAGCATACCGGGGAACTGTTTGAACACTGAGAGGTAACTTTGTAACACTCACAAATATTCACTCGATATGATGTGCTCTGCAACTGAGCACCAACGAATTTCCAAACACCTTCGACTGAAACTACTAAGTATCGATCCTGTTCACATGCCTAGTTCCGGTCATTGTGAAGGTTTGCCAAATTGCCAAGTTCCCATGCGGTCTTATTGGTAACATTTACCATTGGTGCCTTTGATTTCTCACTGAGTGGAAGGTTGGTGATTCGGTTTTCATTTTGTTTCAGAATCAACTTTTATCATCCAAAGGTATCTGGCGATTGGAAAACTGATCCCTTTGTGTCCACATCTCTCTGGCCAACAACCCTCTATTGTGAATGCAGGTGTTTAAGCAGGCTGTAGTTACAGACAATGCTGTAGGCAATACTCTACCACTCATAGGATCCTGTCAAATCAGTTTGTTTTCTATTTCTTGGACTGCTTTCTCAGCTACAGGATTCTTGTTGCAATTTTTGACTCGTTTGATTTTAATTGCCATTCTGTGGCAATGTAGAAGCTTGTCATCAACCAGAGATCTGAACACTAGGGCAAGATCATTGTGAATCACGGCAAATGGGCTGTCCAGTTGATGCATTTTTATACACAAGTGGAGTAGGGCATCGGACAGGGTACCATTCTCTATTATTATCATAGTAGCAGTGAAAGACGTGACACCTTCTTTCATTACGATTATGCATTGTTGATTACATTTGGTGATGTCAGCAGCAAATGAAACACCATGTGTGTGTGGTAGATCAGTGGTAGATTGCTCAATGAGTGTGTGATGTGTTGGACGATGTGCAGCCCAAAAGTGACAACTGTCAGATACACGATCTATGGCTTTGTCTATGTCAAGAGTGAAACAGTTCCAATGTGCTACCATCTTTAGTTGATGACTGGACAGGTGGTCTAGTTGTATGTGTAATGCCATGAAGAGTCCATCCAGGACTTGGCGGGGAACAACAATGCACTCATGAGTAGGTGCTAATGGCTCATTCCTCTTGACCACCGGGAATCCATCCTTTGCAATTGTAGTTGGCTTCAGGTATCTTTTGCCATCTCTGACATTTGTCAGTTTCTTGGAAGGGTATACCTTGTGCCAGGTGTGCATGCATGCAGAAGTTGACGGGAAGGTAGAAACACAAGGGCTGGCAGATAATTCACCTCTACATAATTTTTGTAATGCCTGCACACAGGGTTTGCTGTCAATGCAGATGGATGTCTTGGTGCTGGCCTGTATGATGTATGGGCTGAATTGTTCAGTTGTAACAATGATTGCAATAGTTTCTATCTAACAGGGCAGCCATGACATTTGACGTCCTCGTAGCTTGGCGTTGAAGAAACCCGCAACTAATAACCTGTTGTCTTGGGGGTTATGTAGAGGGTGACTCCAACTGGAGGTTTTTCACTGCGCCATCAGTCACCATCCAGAGTTGATCATTTTATCTAGGTAATGTGATTGTGCGATATGTAGAGTGGGCAGCTTGTGCAGTGCAGAATGATTGGCAGATATCATCAGACTAAACAATTTTCTCTTGTGATTGGCACTCGGATACTACATTATCTAGTGGAGCCAGTAGTGTTAACACTTAACATCTTGGAATAACTCTTTCCATTACCTTGTATGTGCCAATATGAACAATCGCATCACGCCTGCTGTTGTAGGCTTACTGCACGATGCAAGTGTTGTGATACAGTGTGGACTGGCTCTGACGCTTAGTAACCAACATTCTAAACCCATCTCAGGATTATAGTCAATTTCGAACAAATGACAGACAAAGATCACAGGTGTACAATGCATGTAACACCCTCCTCCAGTTGTGTAGCAGCTCATCAGGGGTGTTACCTGCGAGATACAGATCATCTGCAATTTTTGCGACTACACTCTCTTCAAGTAAATCTCCAAGCACACGACCCATGGTCTCTTCAAGTGCTGTCCCAGAGCCTGGCATGCTCATTGCCGATTGCACAAATACTCGAACGCCACAGAATGTGGTGACGACCCCGCAGTACTTCATTGATCTGCATGCTAAAGGTATTTGGTAGGAAGCATTTGTGTGGTCAGTAGCCACAACATACTTCCACTGGGCGATACGACTTAGAGTGGAGGCAAAGTCGGGCATAAGGAATGGTTGAGGTGTGCTGAAACGGGCCATATCCGAAATGTAGTAACAAGGCCAAAACTTCCACTGGGTTTCTTCACTAGGAAGGAACGATTTAGGTATTTGACAACTTCAGGTCATTTGAACACTCGTATTTTCTCAAAATCTTTGAATTGGGGCTGTAGTTCCACCAATTTATCACGAGCACACTGTGGTAGACGACCCTTCCACTGTGGTGGTTCGACTGGACCCATGTTTACCTTTGCTTGAAATGGGCTTACTTTACCATCATTTGACAGGTTGGGGATGCAAATTTGTCTTCCAACACTTGACATGATAGTTGGTGGAGGCCACAGTTGTGAGAGTGATGATGTCTGCATGTTAGGGGCATCAGAACATATTCTGAATTTGAGAGAGTTTCACTTGCAAGTTTGATTTCAATAAAAAAATTTGGGTCACAGCATGGTTGCAGTAGTTGGCACACGTAGTGCATTGTATGACAGATTGTATGACAGTCTGGTACTTTGTTGCTTGATCCAATCATAAGTTATCCCATCGCCCAGAATGACGTGACATTTGGCAGGATGCACTGCTATGACGTTGCACTCCAGGAAAGGTGTTCCAGCCAGAATGTCAACATCAAGGTGTTCTACAATTAAACCCTCAAACAGAAACTTATGGTCATATCATACAAATGTCAGCCGCGTCTCACCAGTGACTGTCGAGGGATGTTCATCTGTTTGATGAGCTGACTGTGTATTTCAGCACCGAGTCTCGAGGCACCACTATCAATTGTTATTCGAGAAGGATGGTGGTGGGGTAGAATGTTTTCATACCCGTACCCTGATGGCTATAGGTGGTAGACATGAGTTGACATCTTCACTCACATCAGTTAATGTGTCATCCATAGCAACCACGTATATATTCATATATATATATATATATACATATATCAATTTTAATATAAAATAGGTATTTATTATACATATGTGACATGTGTATTTGTGTACGCATGTGTGTACATGCACACATGCATATATATCAGTGTGTGCAAGTGCTTTTGTGTGTCTGCAAATGTGCATGTGTGTTTGTACATGTGTACACATGTATACATGCATCTGTGGTATCTGCAGGCATATATATATATATATATATATATATATATATATATAGGCACTGCCACATGCATGTTTTTTGGTAAAAATAAACAAAATATCTATAAGGATTGATTCCATAAGTCTGTACAATTTGCAAAAATCTGTAAGACTTAACACCTAACACGTACAAGTTGACACCTCTGACATGCACGTACACACACACTGACATATATGCATGCACAACACGCACGCACGTACGCACACACACACACACACACACACACACTGACATGCACACACATGCTCGTGCATATGACATACACACATACTCATGTGCACATACATTCATCTACACATGTTGACCCACAAACATGCATACATGCACGCACTGATATACACACTTATGGTCAAATAAACACATGCCTGCACTGACATGCACACACACACAGACACACACACACAGACACACACACAGACACACACAGACACACACAGACACACACACAGACACACACACAGACAGACACACACACACAGACACACACACAGACACACACACAGACACACACACAGACACACACACAGACACACACACAGACACACACACACACACACACACACACTGACATGCATGCATGCACATATGCACACTAACATGCCAACACATAAAAACACTCACTCAAACAAAGACACACACCCAGATACAAACACTCACAGACCCAGCCGATACTGTGTAACATTTGTATTGTGTCTGTTGTAGTTTGACAGGTCAGAGGCCAATGAACCGCTTCTGTAAATGCCGTGGCTATGAGGTGGTCAACCGTCATCACAGGATCACTCCAGCAGGGATGACAACAGCTAGTCATCAGGGGACAACAGCGAGAGAACCAGGTACTCGTACAAGGCGCCTTCTGGGACCTGCAGTGAGGGCGAGAAGGACAGTGAGAAAAGATGGCTGGGAGATGTTCTACCGGCGGCCGTCATCACAGGACAACAGCAGCAGTGACATCAGCTCATCATAGGGGACAGCAGCGATAGGGAGTGCGGACACCAATGGTTATAAGGCACCTTCTGGGAACAGCAGTGAGGGCGAGATGGACAGTGAGCACTGATGGCTGGGAGGTGTTCTACCAGCGGCCAGCATCACAGGACCACAGCAGCAGAGATGTTTTTAAAACTTGCGTGTTGCAAAATAAAGAACTATTTTTGGTGCCAGTATAAAAAGTTAGTGCTCCAAGACGTACAGAACAACAATATTTAGTTTAATTATAAGGTCAAATCTGATATTTAATATTTCTATGTTTTTCTGTTAACCCTTGCTTAGCAACTGTCTAATGAATGCACTACGGCAGCATCCAAAATTAACATCTGTGACCTCTGCTACTTTTAAAGTAAACTAGACTTACTTCTTTTCAAGAACTTTTTGTATTACTGTATATAATCAATATTAGTAACTGTTCATGTGTGCTCTAGCCAGTCACCAATGTTGACTTCTGTCTAAAAACATTCTCTCGCCTGCTGTAGCTACTGTCAGGAAGGAGATCCAAGCCATGCAGGTGTTAACTGCCCCATTCCCAGGTGTCAGAAAGAATGGCGTCTTATGGTCAGCTTTGGCTTGCTGTGGAATTGCCATGGAATTGACATGGCACTCAGGTTAGAACATTGTGTGGAATTTGTTTGAACAGTTTTTGTCAGTTTATATATTGATCTTTCACATTTCAGTTGGTCACCACTCGATAAAACACTCACATTTCACTTCTTCAACCACACTCTGTCAATGTAGTTTAGATGTAGACGCTTGGCAGCCCTGTGGTATGTGTAGGTGGCATAAAATGCTCAACACGTCTCCTGGTCAGATGTAGTACACAGAGTGTATTACGGCGATGGACGGTGACAAGAGACGGACGGTGATGGGACTTGATAAGACACCCCAAAATGCAGAGAAATCAGAATGTTTATAATTCTCTTGGTACATATGAAGTTTGACTCGTGAAAATCACGTAGTGTGAGACGGCTGGTGAGGTCAGAGGAAAAACTTTCCCAAATTGGTTTTGAGATTGCTGATATTAATAAAGACATACAATTAAAATCACTTAATATACTATCAAGCAGGGCCACGAAGTTTAGTGTAGAATAAGTGGTATTTATTAATAGGTTATTCGGAATATGCCTCTTTAAAGGCCTGCAGACAGTCACCGATGGTGACGTAAAAGTTCCCCACCACAATAATGCTGATGCTAATCCAAGGATTTAACTTTAATTTCCAATTTTGGGTGTAAATAATTGCAGAAGTATACGCAGCCCTACATAAGCATTAAAGCTGAAAGTAAAAACTCCTTCAAACTACCTGTAGCCAAGAAATTGCCCAAAAAAATATGGAAATGTGACCATTTATTGGCACAGTTTTGTGCATTCACAACGTACATACTCGGTATGCAAAGGGGGTATCCCCAGAACACCCTAACCAAGACGCGTGCACAAAAGCTAATTTCAGCCTTCTTATCCATTTATTAAAGAATCTATGGTAATAAAACCTGTTGGCACCACTTTCGTGAGAAATGACCATATGTGTATATGAAGGGTTTGAGGGCAAACACAATAAACGCCAAATCTAAACGTGTGTCCATTCACGTTGATATAGTGTAATATATTTTTTTCCTAAATACAATATATACCCCCTTTCATTTCAAAGCTCAAGATTTTTTTTCAAAAGGCGACATATCCTGTAACCCAATCACCAACTGTTTGGTGTAATGGCGTCATTTAGTGAAATGAAGGATTGATAACTTGCCAAAACACATTACGCCATCCTCAACATATAGGAAATATAATTTGGATGAACTGTAGAAAACAAATTAACTTTGGTTGCCATTGTGAAATTAGCGAGATATACCAAAAAGGCTGCAATCTCTAAAATCTGACTAGAAATAGAATAAGTTGCTACGCTTACGCAGACATAATCAGCATTGAATAACCAAACAATTATGTTGCCTTAGTTTTGTTGCTTAAGCTAAAAGTACACCTGTATTGTTAAAGTGTGCCACGTTTATGCCATGCCAGCATATTATATCATGTTTTTGTGTGTCTAAATAGTCATTGCTACATCTACTACTATTAGTTGAGAAGGAACGCTGCTAAATGCATTTACCATGGTTTTAGGCATTGCAATGTGGAGTGCAAACCTGGTCAACTGCTAACGCATTAACATTTTAGTTGTTTATTTAAACATTATTTACTAATATCTTTTGTGCGTTATGGTTAATACCACTGAATAGTTTGGATATTACGACAAAATGTCTTGTTTTTATTTGGAATTCTAATAGAAAGTAAGTTGTCACTTCAATTAATGTTATTTTAATACTTATTTAGTACATTGTTTCCTGTCAAAATTAATGCATTACTTTGTTTACCAATGATGTGCTACACAAATTAAATACATGTTGTCAGACCCTAATGAAAACGGCTCAAGATGAGACATTGCTTCACATGATGACAACACAGTTAATACCATGTTCCTGTCTTATTGTGGTGTTAACACTAACTTATCTTAACCAACTACAATATCTATTTTTAAAAATGGGTGTATATGATTCTGATAAAAAGTGGCATATTGTATGATTTTTCATAAAGAAATTGCAAACAATATTTCAGTTTATGTTACCAACCTCTTTGATTTTATGTTATTATTAGAATATGTGAACATGATGCAAATGTTTACAACCACCTTCTGAGGGTGAAACACAAAAGTGAGTTTCTCTCATAACAAAAAAAGGATGTGGCATGTGTATATATATATATATATATATATATAATATATATGTATACAGTGATGTATGTTATGAATATGTGAGGTAGCATGGCAGGATGGTGGGCTTAAATAAAATCACCGACAGAAAAGTCACAGAAATATTCAATGATTCAATCAAAAATGTCACAGGAAATAAAGTGACAAACTAACTTTATTCAAACCGTGTCTAGTTAAAACAGTGTTTTTACACACCTAAGCACATTTTAAAGTACTTCTACTTTTGAAACGGTATGAATGTTATCCATTTGGATTGAAGATTGCAGTATAGATGTAATAATGATTAGTAACAAGTACGAGAACATCTTGACAAGAGAAACAGCAGGAAATACAGAAAATCTGTTTTACTGTGCAACATTTTAGTTTTGTTTAATGTTATACATTTTTGGTTTTAAAATGCATATTATAGTAAAGTGATTAGCATTAATTATACGTTGGTGTGTGTGTATATATATATATATATATATATATATATATATACATATATATATTTAAAGTAGTGTCTGTGACTTTTTTCGTGTGACTTTATTTCCTACATTCACCCTAGCATCAGTGGTGAAGGCTGCGCTGCAGTCACATTAGAGAGCTTTAAACACTCAAAGTACCATTTGTTATCTGCCAAATCTGATGAAGCTGTTTAATTAGTTTTGCATACAAACAACTACAGTGATGTGTAACAAAAGCTTATGATTGATTGTCTTTGACGACATGCTTTATATTTTACTGGTATAATAATGTGTGTAATACAGTGAGATTGCACCCGGTGGAAATACTGCTGTAAATTTGTGTGTGAAAATTAATGGCAGCTGCACTATCACTATTATGCCAGATTCTTGTTGGATGTAGGAGAATATTTGTTTTTGTAAGAAATTCACGTACTTTGGAGCATATTTTATGAAACGTTCGACGTTACGACCCATCATGTAGCTATGTGTCTTGGTGTTATGCTCCAAAACAGTGAATTTTTTGGAAAACAGCCAAAATCTTGGAGCCATAAAAACCGTGCCATATCATAGAGAGTAATGTTGTCAATGTACCTTGCAACTGATCTGTGATACATACATAATTTGCATTACTGAAGTGCATGCATGTATATACATATTTGTGACTTGTGAGATACACATTGTGTACACTCCAACACCTGCACTGATATCAGTCTTATACAGAGCCACTTGGTACGACATAGGTGGTCACGGTTGTACATCATGTCACATTTCTATCAGACAATCTCGTACACTTGTTTAGTGTGCGTGACAGTTGTTACTGTGCTGCTTCATGCAAAAGCTTGCATGCATTGTTGCATTGTACTCTGCTTTCTAATAGTTTGTATAGCTGGTAGTTAATAAAATGCACTTGCGTAGTAGTTTAAAACACTGCTGTGACTTTGTAAATATTTTTTTACGTTAGGAAATCATATTTTATTGTGGCACTAGAATCCGATACTTTTACCGATACACCACTGAAACTTGAATAGAGATTATGAAAACTAGTGTACGGGCTCACGCATGAAAAAGTAACAATTGAAATTAACTTTGGTCATTAGATGGCGCCATTGTGCAGACCAAAATAAGTGCACTATTTTGGTTGTTTGTGGGCCATGCTAGCGCTAGGTTTTATGTAGTAAATGGCAAACTATAATTATAACCATCCTTGTAGCCCTTCACCATAATAGGAAGGCATGGCAGGCATGAATAAATAAAACAAACTGAGTTGTATAATCATTATCATAGATAAATGCTAAACCTATATACAGTAATAATTGTTAACTTGACAGATACAGATTGCACTCAAAATAGCGACCATTTCACTAAGATTTTATGCTCAGAAAAGGAGACAAGTAAGAGGAGTAGGATATAGTTGAGGTGAAACTGGATGTCATAAACATTGAATTGCAATATTTACGTGATTTTTCGTGGAAAGTGTTACAGAAATTATTTTACCTTACATGGCTATAATCATACTTTTTATTATTTATATAGGAACATCAGATTGTAATAATACTACTGTTTTTCTATAGTGCTAATTCCCGCATGGCGGATCGATGTGTTGTACAAGAAATATAATAAATGTATATTAATAATTATAAACAGATAAACGATAAAACGTGTATATACATATACACACATATATATATACATACATACCCACATACATATATTATGTGCTACATCTCATTTTTGGGACACTACATAAATCTCATAAACTATTGGACCACTGAATTAGATTGATAATCATGATAATTGAACTGAAATTGATCAGCATTTAAATAGATGGCTATACAGATATTTTTGTGCTATCTAGAGCATGTAAAAGGTCATAAGATAACAATTTTCGCAGTTTGCCAAAAAAAGCTTTAGCCAATAATTATTTATTATTAATTTATGGTCAATTTGGACCATTGAAAGACCCACTTGTTTGATTGTCTGTTGAGTTATCTATTCATTGGCAATGTATTTAAACAAAGGTAGGTATTTAAGTCATTTACTTTTTAGTGTACACATATACTTCACACAGGGCACCACTTCTAAACATTGTTCCACGAATAGATGTAAGCTAGTAACATAACATTGCTTTAATTACACCTGTTTATAAGTTTAGATATTGCTGCGGTCCTAGCAAGTTATAATATATTTTGGTCTTGTAATATCTATGTATAAAAACAATTTCAATATAAACACGAGAACGACATTAGAATATTGACCAGAAAGTCAAGATATTTTATTTTTTGGGCAAAAATCATCCACTAAAATAGTCATTAGAAAGGAAGCAAAAGCAAACATAGACATTTACAAACAAAAACCCAAGAGGGAATCATAAATAGCTGTATCAGTAAATATGTTTGTATTAATGTTGGTATATACTTTTTTATATTAATACACTGTACACTGTAAAATACATCGTCAGCCAACAATGTTTGACAAACATTATTCTTTTTGCAGTCTTCAAATTTGTGTAGAGAAATAAAAGAAAACGAAAGGCAAATGTTTGGTTTAGTGCACCTAAGAGTTAATACAATGTTCTTAATATTGCTTGACATGTACCGGGTAATGATTCATTGTTTGTTATTCCTTGACAAATTGCTCCCTGGCAGCAGTGGCAGGGACTGTATCAATAGAATGTAAATATTTATTGATTTATATAGCACCATATTTATGCAATAATATTCTATAGTGATGCACAATACTCTACGATTTAATGGAAGTCAATATAAACATTCAACATAATAAAATATATATTGATATACAGCTCAGTTGTCTACCAGCAGGCTTAATATCCTCGACAACTATTGCGTGAAAATTCATACACTTTATCGATATTGTCTGCTGCATTCACCCATTTTTGGTTGTGTTTCTGGTCATCTCATATGAATAACCAGAGAAAATTCCAGTTACCAAGGTGAAAAGACAGGCAGTAACAATGATTCACCAAAACACATTTCATTCAAAATGACCAACTCACTATGTGGTCCAAAAGAATGTTGGGGCCTCTTGGCCAATTCTTATCATTACTAATGCTAAGAAACAGTTAGCAACTTTAGCTGGGTTTTTGAAACGTTGTAAACAATACCAGGCCTACTACTGATTCAGCAAGTAGCTACAGGGGATGAGTAGAAGCTGGTCACATCAATACAGATTAATGTTTGTGTCTTCAACCATGTTTTTAGTAAAATACAAGTATATTATTCTTAACATTTTTATGTGCGTACTAATACTTGTATATGCATAGAACCAAACACTTGCCCTTTGTTTAAACAACATAAGTGAAAGTTTTGTATAGTGTAGCCTCGGTACATTAGATAAATAGCAAACACTGTAACAGCTCAACGACTGACAGTGGCATCATCATAGCACCAATTTGTTGTAAGCAATGAAAGCTAACACTGTTTTAGCAAGAGGTCTAACTTTCAGTAGTATTTTGGGCTCATTTATATTAGAGTGCTTTTATTCCATAACTTCACCATACATACAAGTTATTTTTGTGTCACGAGTTCATAAATGTATCGTGAAGATTGGCATAGTACCTGGCAGCTTGTTTTGCTCCTCCAATGTTACTGACAGGAGTCTTTGTAATTCACACATGTAAGATACAACAGAAATGTCACGTGTGTTTATTCAATCAAGTGTGTCTACGATACATTACTGGATATACACAATAAACTTATACAGAATTACAAAACTTTTTTCGAATGTTTTTTGACACGTTCATTACTACAGCCATTCAGACAAACGAGATCATTAGTGGACAAGAGAAAACCAACTATACATGGGATATATGTATAAGTTTTATTATTTGGAAAATGTAATGCAATAACCTCATTTCACCTCAGAGTTTCCGTTTGTCTCATTTCAGACTTCTTTGACCAAATCATAAAATATCTAGTTTTCGCTATTATCTCATATAAGGGTGTTTGTACGTGTTCTTGAACTAGGTTACTAAATTATAGGATATATTTAAATTGTTTGCCACCTGGGGGCCATTTCACTAACACAACGACCTCATCAGGAGAATCCATCACAGAATTCTAAATAATTCTAGAGTGTTGTCATAATGCAAAAACCAACTCCCATATCACATAAATGGTCCCCTCGCTTGGTATACAGTGGCAGATAAAATTGCAGAGTGGTGCAATTCTAAATACTACTAGAACTTTCCCAGGCAAGTTAGGAAATCTAAGGATCAAACGATAACCTTATTTTATGGTTTTGTAAAAGGAATGCGTATTTTATTAAACTGACTGAATTACTTAAACAAGTCAGATGACAAATCTGAGCACTGATAAACGTGATTTGCAGTTGGACAAAACAACCGAGAGTTAAAAATTATTCAGGTAATTTTCATGATTCAAGGTCAGTAATCTTCCTGTAAACTAAAACTGGTATTTACTGTTTACGACCATGAAACAGTTCTTATACAGTCCAGTATCCATTCACTGGGACAGTCAGATTCTGCAAGAACCATACAGCCATAAATTAAAGCATTTAATGTGCAAAAACCACTCATTCACCACAGTCTGCATAATAACCAGACATTTATTTACACAGATATGAAACATTTATTCAATGGCAAGGAGAATGTCTCGTGAGAAGTGTGGTTGATTGTCCTTCGCCTGATCTCTGTAGAGTTGGTCACTTGTGAAAGTAGGAGACAGAGTGAAGACCAAAAGTGACAGTGATCATCAAAGCAGTCAGTGATCATTTAGGTTGAATCGTCTCTCTGTATCCTACTCGGAACAACACCTCAGGATCCATGTTGCGTTCTTCCACATTTGCAACAAACTTCACCAACACATCTTTGTCACGCACTGCCAAATAGTGGTCTGCAAATAAACAGAACACAACTATGATTGTGTGTGGGAATGTGAGTGTGTTTATGTGTGAGTGAGTGAGTGAGTGAGTGAGTGAGTGAGTGAGTGAGTGAGTGAGTGACTGTGTGTTTGTGTGTGTGAATGAGTCTGAGTCTGAGTGTGTACGTGTGTGTGTGTGTGTGTGTGTGTGTGTGTGTGTGTGTGTGTGTGTGTGTGTGTGTGTGTGTGTGTGAGAGTGAGTGAGTGAGTGAGTGAGTGAGTGAGTGAGTGAGTGACTGTGTGACTGTGTGTTTGTGTGTGTGAATGAGTCTGAGTGTGTACGTGTGTGTGTGTGTGTGTGTGTGTGTGAGAGAGAGAGAGAGAGAGTGAGTGAGTGAGTGAGTGAGTGAGTGAGTGAGTGAGCGTGCGTGCATGAGTGGGTGGGTGGGTGGGTGGGTGAGTTAGTGAGTGAGTGAGTGAGTGAGTGAGTGAGTGAGTGAGTGAGTGAGTGAGTGAGTGAGTGAGTGAGTGAGTGAGTGAGTGAGGACTGTGTGTGCGTGTGTGCGTGTGTGCGTGCGTGCGTGCGTGCGTGCGTGCTTGCGTTTGTTTGTTCTGGGTTTACACTATATTAGTTGCCTGGGCACACACACCGAAATAGCAACTCATTTATGTGTCACAAAAAGTAAGGTTACACATCACATAACAATTAGGTGAATAAAGAGAGGACAAATCTGCCTGTTTAATAAACTCAAAGTGCAGCAGTTGTATTACGGTGAAACTAATTCTGCCTGTTCAATGAATTCAAAGTACAGCAACTACATATAGTGGCATACAGATTGTAATTCTGGGACCTAAAAGTGCAGCTGGTGACGATGTGGAGCTACATCCTGCCGTTTGGTGATCTGCAACAACGTTCTCAGTTATTGTACAAAAGTAATATTACTCATAGCAATTGATACCTTAAACCTGATAGCCTCTGGCACTATTTTAACAGAAACTACACCTGGCAGCTGAGGTGACTTGACGGAACCATGTTGTGTTACTGAACTGAAAGCGAAACCTTACCTAGCAGTTCGGTTGACTCGAAGCAAACTGACTCGTCTACGGCATGTATGAGAAAGAAGCGTGGGTCTGTAGAGGTAACAATGTCTGTCTCAGGCGAAGTCGTTGTCTGCAACACAAGATAAACAAGTTTGTGACTAGAGTGTTAAACAATTTATGTCTTATGCCGAGTCGTTAATTGTCTGTATATTACGATATTACAATGTCTGTGTCACAGTCACACAATCAACATGGTTGCTAGATGTCACCCTGATACAGTTGACAACGTCCTGATCTGATACTCACTGTCACAGCAATGTGGTTTCTATCTGTCACCACAATACAGTTGACAACGTCCTGTCTGATACTCACTGTCACAGCAATGTGGTTCCTATCTGTCACCACAATACAGTTGACAACGTCCTGGTCTGATACTCACTGTCACAGCAATGTGGTTCCTATATGTCACCACAATACAGTTGACAACGTCCTGGTCTGATACTCACCGTCACAGCAATGTGGTTCCTATCTGTCACCACAATACAGTTGACAACATCCTGACTGATACTCACTGTCACAGCAATGTGGTTCCTATCTGTCACCACAATACAGTTGACAACATCCTGACTGATACTCACTGTCACAGCAATGTGGTTCCTATCTGTCACCACAATACAGTTGACAACATCCTGACTGATACTCACTGTCACAGCAATGTGGTTCCTATCTGTCACCACAATACAGTTGACAACAGCCTGGTCTGATACTCACTGTCACAGCAATGTGGTTTCTATCTGTCACCACAATACAGTTGACAACGTCCTGTCTGATACTCACTGTCACAGCAATGTGGTTCCTATCTGTCACCACAATACAGTTGACAACATCCTGTCTGATACTCACTGTCACAGCAATGTGGTTCCTATCTGTCACCACAATACAGTTGACAACATCCTGGTCTGATGTTTCGTTCACAAAGACACAGCAGTGCTGGCCGGGCTGATCCGCTACGTCAAACACAACTTGTGTGAGGTTGACTGAAACACACACAACACAGGCTGTAGGGAATGAAAAAGGAAAAGTTCTGTTTTTAGTTCAAATTATATTTTTTCTTCACATTTATTCCATTTCCCATGATTCATGGATCCTGAGTCAGACGACACAGTCATACTTACAGGAGGGACCACTGATGAATTCATTTACCCATCCGTTCATAAAGTCTACATCCAAACACATGCAGTATCAAACAAAAGCTCTGTGAATGGCCAATCTGCCAAAATTAAGTCATGTGGGCTAAGTAAATTCAGCCAATCACAACCATGGTTTCAAATGTAGTGTCGTCAACTCAGCGAAGCCATAGTTGAAGATAAAATGGCAGAGCAGTAAACAAGTTGATTCGCTTCGAATGTAAAATTATAGGTTTAACATTGTAAATGAAGGGCATAATATTTTACATAAGTCAAGATCAGAAAATTGCAAGTATTTATTTCTGACATTCACAGACAACCAAACACTCATGGCTGAAATGTGAAACACAGAATATTTACAGACAACCAGACCCCCTGGCTGAAACAATAAACATAGTAAATAGTATTTACAGATAATCAGGTAGGCTGAAAAGTGAAACATAATGTATTTACAAACAGATGTGAGTTGATAGAAGCCTTCAGACATTGTGCCATTTGCCTAAACTTTACACTACAAATGGCCCACATTATGGATATTATTAAGCTACAAATAAGCTACTGTCTACTAATCATCTTGTATAAGAATTGTATCAATATCTAATTTTGTTAGTTAACTTATATAAATTAGAATAATATACTGAGAAATGGAGTCATTCTGCACCACTGAGAGAAGGTTATACTAAATATTTAAATAGTTACCTCTCTAAAAACCTTACGTTCACTACTTACAATGGAGTAGGAGGAAATAAACTTAGGTCAAAACTTTATTTACACTTCTAAAATTAGGAAAAGCATCAAATGATGCCAGATTCATTTCTTGTTTCACACTGACACGGTGAAAATTCTGGTGCAAGGATGCCATCCTGTGCATAAACCAGGTTGGTGATTTCTCATATGCAATAATGAATGGGGACCTTAAATACCACCAAACTATAGTTCTATACTATAATTAACTACTAGATTCCATATTTACCTCCTTTTTATAATTCCTGATCATGGACGCGACACACTTGTTTGTGTTTCTCAAAATCTGTTAAAACTGTTTCAATTAGACCCAGTGAATTGATACATCGATTGCAGCACCAACTAGTGACTGACAGTACAACTAGCTAAAATACATAAGTACTGTTGTTCAACTATGGACATGTCAGTATGAAGACATGTAGTGATCTATGAAAGGACAGATTTGCATGTCATGGACAAACCAAGAATCGTGTGACTGAACGGTTAAACTTGATCATACAGAGTTCACAGGATGCTCTCAGTTTAACTGTTCAATAATGTGACTGAACAGTTAAACTTGAGCATTTGAAGCCTATACACTGGCAGGCGGCCATTTGTAATGAATGCACTGCTTGAACATGGGTTTAATGTTTGTCTGAATAGGTACTCATAATACCAAATAATAACAGTAACACTTCTGTACTTGAAAATTCTAGCTAAAAAATGCAACAGACAAAATCATTGGGGGTAATTAACAACTGGGGACAGGAGGCATTGTCTTTGGAGCAGGAGACGGATAAAAATTAAGGGGTAAACGCAGTTTCAAATAAATGTTTTGAGTTGTTTACGATTGTTATTTCATCTGACATATAACTGGACGTCAGTGCAACTGCTGAAGTAGACTCGAGTTACTCACATCTAGAGTCGTCTGTCTGTGGGTTGTCCACTGTCACCCTGCTGTTGTGCATTGTCACTGCTGTCTGAGTGGAGCGATGCTCCAGAAAACACAACTGTGAGTCTCTGGAGCTGCAGTCGACACAGACTCCGGGCTCCGTCTCGTCTAGACTGACTCTGTCTGTCGACGAGAACACTTGTATCTGGACGACTGAAACAGCACCATGAGGACATCTCACACGTGGGGACGATGCTCGCAACAGAATAAATTAGGATAACAATCAATA
Source organism: Oasisia sp. SBJ-2009 (assembly GCA_964017155.1). NCBI lineage: Eukaryota > Metazoa > Annelida > Polychaeta > Sabellida > Siboglinidae > Oasisia > Oasisia sp. SBJ-2009. Next base: position 26,603,346 of record OZ024854.1, read on the forward strand.
TACATTGTGTGTGTAATATATATATATATATATATATATATATATACGCATATATATATATATATATGTATATATTATATATAATATATATTATATATATATATATATATAATTTTTTTTATCTTGGTATTCTTTTACTTGACAACAAATATATGTCTATATAAATGGAATGGTTGTTTTACTGCATGTAATTTGCTATGAGTACGAGTGTCTCGATAGGCCAAATGTTTCCTTGTCCGATATTTATGCGCAGGAGGGCAAACTTTATCTATTTGCTAAATGTTTTTCCATGTCCAAACTTGTGTCTTCATGCGAGACAAAATGAGAGGGCATAAGGTGAGTAACATAGTACAAGTGAACCACACTGAGAGTAACACTTACAACTGTCGTCTTCGTAGACGGCAGCACTAACTTTGGTCATGCGCATTGCAGGGTCACCGTTCTTGCTCTGAATAGGCTTTATGAATGTCTGCAACAGAATAGTGAATGTTTACAATGGAGCATAGATATCATGAAAACAGGTACTTCTGAGTGAGAGAGAGAGAGAGAGAGAGGGGTAGAGAGAGGGAGGGGGAGGGGGAGGGAGGGGGAGGGGGGAGGGGGAGGGGGAGGGAGGGGGAGGGAGAGGGGGGAGGGGGAGGGGGAGGGGGAGGGAGGGAGGGAGGGAGGGAAAGCATGGCTAGATGCTTCCCAGAGAAGTTGAGATGGTGTTTGCTTGAACAGGTCTGCCAGGGAAGTAAAGCGCTTTGAGCAGTCCTGAGGAATGGACACTGCGCTATATAAGAATTTACCTTTACCTTTCACAGAGATAGGGAAAGAGAGAACGTGACTGTGCAGGACAGAGAGATGTCATATGCGAGAGAGTGAGAGGAGAGGGACGCACCAGTTGAAAGGCAGCCGGTATGATCACTCGGAACTGTTGTTGTAGGATCTCATTGGACCACCGACTCACAAGCATTCCATTGAGTCGATGCAGCGTCTCACCCCCACTACAACACAACACAGTCATCATCATCACGACTACAACACAATAGTCATCATCATCACGATTATAACACAATACAGTCATCATCATCACGACTACAACACAATACAGGCATCATCATCATCACAACTACAACACAACAGTCGTCACCGTCACGACTACAACACAATACACTCATCATCTGCTGAACAAAATGATGCAATCATCACCGCCCCTACAATATGATATAGTCATCATCATCACGACTACAACATGAAGCTGTCATCATCACTTCACACTGATACAGTCACCATGTCCACAACGTCAACATAACTGTCACTGTAATCACCACTGCAACAAGACAACTTACAATGTCACAAAAACATCGCACATATCCAATGTGAGACTAGTTACTTGTTATTTCAGGAATCAGTCCAATTTTATTTTTAAGTGTTGAACGATCTAAACAATAAACATGATAAATCACTCATGCCACCCAAATCAATTCCAAGATTCATTCACTGCACCATTTCTTGCAAAACCACAACGCCAATGAGACATGCAATAAGCAACTACTGTTGCAGAGTAAGTCTGTCCGACTGGATGTCCAGCTAACTGTGACTGGTCACTCACTTGAGACCGACTTGTTCTGCCATCCCACCCGGCATCACCTCCACTACCGTGTGTTGTCGCTTCCCCTCGGCCACCTCGGTGGTTGTCACATGCATGCCGAAGTCAACAAACGTCTCCCAGTCGGTCGGATGGGGCACAAACACAAGGGAAGAGATCTCGTCAGGTTCACCCTCTGACGTCAACTTGTCGGCCGCCTCCTTGCCTACTGCCACAGGTCCATCCACCTCCACCGTCTCACAGTGACCACCAGGACACTGTTCCTCTTCCTCACAGCCAGGTTCTGCTTTTGCAACACCCGACAAAGATGGCGTCTCCTTGGAGCCAGTCTCTTCACCTACAATGAACACAGGGTGACAGGTCTCAGAATGTGTCACCATGAGGGGCAGTTACTACAGATAGGTTATTACACATATTTACACAAGAGATTATTAGATATTTATACACAGGTTATTACACATATTTACATATGCGTTATTACACATATTTACCACTCAAGAAACGTTTTTCGGTCTGGATATTTCAATCTGATAAAAAGGATGCAGTTGATATATCTATATTGGAAAATCAAGGTTTTTGAGAGTACAATTAATCAAATAATACCAACCAAGAAACTGGATTATCAATCCATTTAAAACACAAACAGGTCCACCGTTTTTCTCAAATCTTTCACAGTCAAATTGATGTGTAGAACTAGTTAGATGGAGAACAGCAATGACTACTAGACCTTCAGATCAGGACCTTCAAACGTGTTACAGCAGCTAACATTGACTGTCTACAAGCATTCTCTAGGTGCGGGGCTTCTAGGGTCCATGGCTGGCGTCTTTGTTTCCTTGTGTCGGATTAGTTATGTCCCCTGGCCTAGACAGTGACATGTCGGAAGACAGGGCAAGCACAACATACACAGGCTGAGTGAGAACAATTGAAGTAGCCTACAATTTTGACACAGCAGTAGGTGGACTTGAGACTTGGTCCACTTTGTTGACCATCCAGGGCCGTAATCACAGTGTGTAATGGACAACAGAATGCTTGCAAAAGCAGAAAGATCTGGTTTACCTGAACTCTCTCGTGGTGCTTCCTTCTGTTGCTGCTGTTCTGGTCGTCCAAACACAATAATGTCATTGTCATCCGTGACACTCAGACTGCCGTCACCAACTGCACTGACTGTCACCAGGGGTGGGAGGGGGGCGGACACACTGTGGTGGTCACCTGCCACATAGCAACACAACACTCATGATGGGCTACTGATCGACAGTCACAACACTCATGACAGAAGATTAGTAGACAGGCACAACTCTCATGACAGAAGACTAGTAGACAGTCACAACACTCATGATAGAAGATTAGTAGACAATCCCAACACTCATGACAGAAGATTAGTAGACAGTCACAACACTCATTACAGAAGACTAGAAGACAGTCACAACACTCATGACAGAAGATTAGTAGATAGTCACAAAACTCATGACAGAAGATTAGTAGACATTCACAACACTCATGTCAGAAGACTAGAAGACAGTCACAAAACTCATGACAGAAGATTAGTAGACAGTCACAACACTCATGACAGAAGATTAGTAGACAGTCACAACACTCATGACAGAAGATTAGTAGACAGTCACAACACTCATGACAGAAGACTAGAAGACAGTCACAAAACTCATGACAGAAGATTAGTAAACAGTCACAACACTCATGACAGACGATTAGTAAACAGTTACAACACTCATGACAGAATATTAGTGAATAGTCACAACACTCAGGACAGAAGATTAGAAGACAATCACAACACCCATGACAGAAGATTAGTAGACAGTCACAACACTCATGTCAGAAGATTAGTAGACAGTCACAACACTCATGACAGAAGGTTAGTAGACAATCACAACACTCATGACAGAAGATTAGTAGACAGTCACAACACTCATGACAGAAGACTAGAAGACAGTCACAACACTCATGATAGAAGATTAGTAGACAGTCACAACACTCATGACAGAAGATTAGTAGACAGTCACAACACTCAACAACACTCATGACAGACTGCTAGACAATCACAGCATTCATGACAGAAGATGCTAAACAAATAGTAGACAAAGCCAACACTCATGACAGAAGACAATCATAAGACTAACGACAGATGACAGATAGACAGCTACATCACTCATGACAGAAAACTGCTAGAAATATAGTAGAGTCCCAACACTGCTAGACAATCATAACATCATTGACAAAAATCTGATGGACAATCAGAACACTACTGACATTTACTGTCTACAAAGTGACAAAGAGCTGGCTCACCTGAACACTCCTCTGATGCTTCCTTCTGTTGCTGCTGTTCTGGACGTCCAAACACAATAATGTCATTGTCATCCGTGACACTCAGACTGCCGTCACCAACTGCACTGACTGTCACCAGGGGCTCAGGTGACTTCTGGTGGTCACCTGTCACATGACAACACAACACTCATGATGGAGACAGCTAGACAGCCACAACACTTGTGACAGAAGACTGCTAGACAGTCACAACACTTGTGACAGAAGACTGCTAGACAGTCACAACACTTATGACAGAAGACTGCTCGACAGTCACAACACTTGTGACAGAAGACTGCTCGACAGTCATGAGTTATGACACACATGACGGAGGACTGCTAGAAAGTCACAATGTTTTCTTAGAATTCACAAAGTTCTGAAGACTATCTCAGAAATTGACCTAGAGATTACTAAACTGTTTCTAGCATATTTCTGGCCAAATCAGCAATAAACAAAGTCGCTGCTCAAGATGTAACTAACCAATAACCCAAAAAGATACCCAGGAAATGATTTTTTATTTAACCGTTTAAAAGCAACTTTGGAAAAGTGCCTTAGAAATATCTGATAGATTGCTTGTTTACACGGTAGTTGTTGTCATATCTAAAATATAATCCACCCATTTTATTGTCCTTTTTACTGGGATGATTTCATTACTACAAGTGACATTGCAGTATGTCACCCTGAATATGTGAAAGTTTATAAACCCTCATCTCACTCTGCTGATTGGTGCTCCTTTTTTCACAATCAACTGGTCTGATTTGTGTGTTCTGCTCTCTATGACTCTCGCCTGTGTGTCTGTCAGGGTGGACTTTATTTTTACTCCTTGTTTTCTGTATATATATATTCTCAACCTCTTACTTTTATTCCATTTGTGTTGTCTTAAACAGTGTCCTCTTCTCCCCCTCAATATACTGCATAACAACACTGATATGAATGTGACTGATCCATCCCAAGTCGTGCTTGAAGACATCTTAATTTAAGATGGTCTATACAAATAAATTTATTTTGTTGATGTATTTCAGAACATTAAAATATATGGACTTTGTTACAATGATGTTAGTTTGTTTGTTTAGGGAGGGACTTAATCATCCTCAAAATAATGTAATAATTAAATGCGATGTGGATGACAAGACTGGTTCTTTAGGGGGAAAAAAAACAAGAAATTACCATTAATCATACACAAGATTAAACCCAGCCTTTGAGCGGCAGACCAAGGCAGAGTTATCGCCATTACAATGTTATGATTTAAAAGTTTTAAATAAACACGTCAAAATAAATACTTCTGTGTATGTCTTAATAAATCACTAACAGCAAGATTAAATGTCAATGATGATGTCCCAAAATTACCTGGATGATTGGGCATTAAAACATCAGCTTCGGGACAGTTGCTGGAAAACAGGAAAGGGTTTCTGGATATTTCAGCACCCCCTAGGCTCTAGCTGTTTGTGTTGCTGATGCCCACATATCTGGGGTCATGTCGTACTGCTGCATACGTGCCCAACTTTAACATAATGACAAATCTTACAACTGTGTGTTATTGCATTCAGGATGGAGCAATGAAGAAACATCTGGAAAAGAAGTGCTGTAGCTACCATGGAGCAGACAGCAATGGTGACGGCATGGGATGAGTGAGAAGCGACTGACAGACAGAGTCTGGAAACGCACGAGGACGGCTGGGAGACCAGAATCACGATGGAGAGGCATGGGAGAACAGCAGGTTGTGGGAGTGAATCACTGAGAGTAGACTGTCTAAGATCATGGTAGATAGAGAGTGGCTTATTGAGGATTATGGTAGACAGAGCATGGCCCACTGAAGATCATGGTAGACAGAGCATGGCCCGCTGAGGATCATGGTAGACAGAGTAGACTGTCTAAGATCATGGTAGATGAGTGGGCTGCCAAGGATCATGGTAGACAGAGAGTGGCACACTGTGGATCATGGTAGACAGAGGTAGACAGAGCGAGGTCTACCGAGGATCATCGTAGACAGAGCATGGTCCACCGAGGATCATTGTAGACAGAGCATGGTCCACCAAGGATCATGGTAGACAGAGCATGGCCCGCTGAGGATCATGGTAGACAGAGTAGACTGCCTAAGATCATGGTAGACAACTGGGTCGCCAAGGATCATGATAGACAGGGTAGACTGCTGGAGATCATAGTAGATGAGTGGACTGCCAAGGACAATGGTAGGCAGACCGGCCTATGGGGGATAGCAGTAAACAGAATGGATTGCTAAGGATTATGGTAGAGTTTGGACTGCTAGGGATCATGGTAGATGTTGGATTGCTGAGGATGCTGGTAGAGGTTGGATTGCTAAGGATCATGGTAGAGATTGCATTGTTAAGAATCATGGTAGAGGTTGGATTACTAAGGATCATGGTAGGGGTTGGATTGCTAAGGATCATAGTAGAGGTTGAACTGCTAAGGATCATAGTAGAGGTTGAACTGCCGAGGATCATGGCAGAGCTTGGATTGCTGAGGATCATGGTAAAGGTTGGGTTGCTGAGGATCATGGTAGAGTTTGGGTTGCTGAGGATCATGGTAAAGGTTGGATTGCTGAGGATCATGGTAAAGGTTGGATTGCTGAGGATCATGGTGGAGGTGGGATTGCTGAGGATCATGGTAGAGGTTGGATTGCTGAGGATCATGGTAAAGGTTGGATTGCTGAGGATCATGGTAAAGGTTGGATTGCTGAGGATCATGGTAGAGGTTGGATTGCTGAGGATCATGGTAAAGGTTGGATTGCTGAGGATCATGGTAGAGGTTGGATTGCTGAGGATCATGGTAGAGGTTGGGTTGCTGAGGATCATGGCAGAGCTTGGATTGCTGATGATCATGGTAAAGGTTGGATTGCTGAGGATCATGGTAGAGGTTGGATTGCTGAGGATCATGGTAAAGGTTGGATTGCTGAGGATCATGGTAGAGGTTGGATTGCTGAGGATCATGGTAGAGGTTGGGTTGCTGAGGATCATGGCAGAGCTTGGATTGCTGAGGATCATGGTAAAGGTTGGATTGCTGAGGATCATGGTAGAGGTTGGATTGCTGAGGATCATGGTAAAGGTTGGATTGCTGAGGATCATGGAAAAGGTTGGATTGCTGAGGATCATGGTGGAGGAAGACAACTCATCAAGAGGGTGAACCGGATGATGTGATGTAGAGGATACTATTTCTGAAAAATTATGATCAAAGTTTCTTCAATGATTCCACCAAAACTAAGTAACAAATGTATAACTAAATAAATGACGTAACAAGTCCCAGTGGACACTAAACAGGTTATGAAATATGTTTTAACATTTGCTCCAAAGTAAGTTATTTCTGCCTGTATTCTAGATACGTTCCTTTGTGTTAGATCAGTCAGAAAGTAGGTCAGCAAAACAACTGATTTCAAGAATCTCTCAGAAACCTTACGTTGACATATGAGGCAGACAGTAGTTTTAAAAACAATTCCTCTTTTATATTTCATCTGCTATGTCTCACTCGACCAAAAAAATATGAATACATGCCATGTCAAGAAAGCTAGAAAGTCGCACGATCGTTGTTGGTAATGTACATTTTCTTATGTATTTTCAGAACTGATGCCCCTTAATTTGGTTTTAAGTGTTAATCACAAGACCACCTATCTGATGCATGCATCTAACATGGAATTTTTGTTTCTTCCCTAGCTCAAATTTTTAATAATTAATACATGTATTATATGCAGATGAACAGTACTTAAAACAAAATGGCTCCTATTTTATTCTCCTCAGTATATGTAAACATAAATAGTTGGATTGAAGAATTCCTGGTAAATCAGTGTTACTAAATACTACTTACAATGGACTCAAAATGAAATGTCCTTAAAAATGTGACCTTCCATATTAATAGTTTGTGGCAGATGAGCGGCACTTACAAAGAAAATGGCCCCTGTTCTATTCTCCTTCGTATATATGTAAACACAAATAGCTGGATTGAAGAATTCCTGGTAAATCAGTGTTACTAAATACTACTCACAGTGGACTGTGAAGTGCATGCCAAGAAAGTACACCATACTATATTGTCCAGAAAGCACAATAACCCAAGGTGCTCCACTTTCACTGTTTTCTTTATTTATGAAACCGTTGATATTAGATCACGTTTAACCTCATTAAACAATCTGGGATACATGCATGATCTAATGCAGGCTACGATTAGCTTGCAAAGTATCTACGAAAACATAACCACATCACAAACACCTGTATTGCACACAATAATTAGGCCCACTCAAGCGTGTCCTTCCAAATATAGAATCCTGTGAAACATGAACAAAGCTTTTGTTGCATATAATACTGTATAATATTAATAGGAGGGCTCACAACTGGAAACTGCCACATCATAAAGAACACCTGTACCTGTGCTCATTATCTTGCTAATAACTTCTTATTTAAGTACCTGCATGTATGTATGTATAATTACATGCATGCCAGGTTAAGTAAAGCGTATTCTTTTGGCTCGACTTTTCATGTTTTTTCCTATCACATTCTGGATGGATGTACCAACTAACCGGGAACATCATTCGGTCTTAAATAAATTTAACTATGTAAATTCTAGTGCAATAATGTGCAATGTGATAGCAGATATGAATGATGGGGGATAGTTCAGTATTAAATGAAACTAGTTTGGTATTGTCTTACTAACATTTTCTATCAAATATTATGCGTAACTAAGTTTGTGTAGACGTATAGTGCATGCTATACCAAATGTAACACACAATTAGGTTTGTATTATTTTGCATATTATATAGTGCATACTCTATCAAATAATTCAAATGTAAGTAGGTTGTGTATTGTCTTGTTATGCATGCTAAATCAAAGGACATGTAACTAGTTTTTATGACTTTTAGTATACCAGCTACCGTCTTATCAAATAACTCAGTCTGTACCATGTAGCTCTGTCCTATAATGCAGGCATGCTATGATAATGCTGTTTGCTGTCTTGGCAATCTAACACCCAACAAAACTGAAGAAAAAAAAACAGAAACATAAACCATTAAAATGCACACTTCTGCAAGACACAAATAACATTCCTCTGTAGCAATGCAGTACTTTCGTAAGAGGCCATTCAAAATTACCTAATGCTTAATTAGACGTGTAAAAGTTAAACTGTTAACAATTTCTTCTAGTTTAAATACATATTAAAATTGTCCATTAATTACACTTAAGCACAATAGTTTGAGCAGTTCGCACGGTTGTGTCCCAAAATACAACAGACACCATGTCGATGCTCCACACCAAATGCCCCACCGCGGGCCGTTTGAGGTTTGGTGCCCGTGCCGAGCATTAGGTCATTTGCGAATGGCCTCCGTGAAGAGTTAGACATCAGTGTGTGTGAGAGGCACCTGATGAGGACTGGACATCCTGTATGGGCGGCTGGCTGGACACTGCTGGACGTTGTGCCTGACCTACTTGTGTGGTCTCGGTCGACCCCGGTCCACTGGCATCGTTGTCTGACCGCTTGTCTTCGTCCGACGTCGACTCTCCCGCTGACTGACATTCGGACAGACTGAGTTTCTCGTAGGCGGACGACTGCAGCAGTTGCTGAGCCGCATCGGCAGATTCCAACAGTGACTGCTGCGCCGAGTCAGCAGATTCCAACAGTGACTGCTGTGCTGAGTCAGCAGATTCCAATAGTGACTGCTGTGCCGTGTCAGCAGACTGCAACACTGACTGCTGCGCTGTGTCCACAGCTTCCACTAACTGCTGTGCGGTGTCAGCAGATTCCACTGGCAGCTGTACAGCATCAGCAGATTCCGTTTGTGACTGTGTTGGGTCAGCATCTTCCACTGGCGGTTGGGGTTCGTGTGCATTGGCGGATTCCAACTTCTGCCGACTGAGATCGCTCTCCACCTGTGACAGACTGATCTTCTCGAAGCTCTCTGCCAGACTCTCTGGCTGTGGTGACGGTGGCTCGTCGCCCTGTTGCTGGGTTGTTAAGTAAACACGTTCAAAACTGCTTTCCGACAGTGACGTAGACACTGCCGCTGACTCCGGCCCTGCGTCAGTGTCCGACGCTACTTTGTCTTTGGGTTTTACTTCACACGTAGGTCTCGAGCCCTGCTCTACGATAGACTCCTCTGTATGCTCGGTGCTAGGTGCACAGTCTTGACTAGCTGCAAACATAAAGTCGTCTACGATTCTTATCAACACTAGTAATATTTCTACGTCGCAGAGCAACAGAAATAAAAACCTCTCAAGCGATGCTTTGTTAGTAATTACCCAAACTTAACATTTATACTTATTAGTAACTTAAATAGTATTAACATTCAATAAGATTTAACAAAGGTGCTTTATTGTAGTGTTCATTCTATGTCTAATTAATTTAGCATACTTATATAACAGAATCTTACCAGCTAATTAGACTTAATAAGCAACATCCTGTTAAACTTAGCAAAACATGCTTCAAACACATTAACAATGTGGGGTATTGTACAACTTATAGTTATTTATAATAAAATATTAGCAGTTAATCAGATGTAACAAAGGTTTTACAAGCCCATGAACACTGAAGGACCTGTGTCCCAACCAGATGAGACAGATATATTACACGTATGTTACATGAATAACATAGCTGAACTATAGCATTCACATAGCATTGTACCTGGGAAGAATTAAGAAATATGCCACATGTATTTCTTTATTCTTAAAAGTATTTCTAATTAACTACCATCAGTAATTACATTTGATGCAAAACCTCAGAACGTACAACTCGTGGAGGTCAGACACATATCACCAGTAGTGAGTGAATGTCTTAAAGGGCTTTAAGGATGGCGAAACTAGACAAAGTCTATGAGATGAAGCAGCCTACCTGTGTCGCCACTGCCGGTCTCCTGGGGTGGGGAACTCTCACCACCCTTGTTGCTACTCTACAAAGAAACCATTCACGCTGTCTTACCCTTACATCTGACGTCATACATTCAACAGATGTCATGAGTAGTAAGGCCGCTCTGTTTTCATTCATATTACAGATCAATCACTGTGAATCTGGAGCTCACGAAAATGATGGAAATCATCTAGATATTTTGGTACATAAAGTATTGAACTATTGAAGAAATATTTGGCACACACTTTCTAATTATACAAAGTGGTATAGTTAGTTTCGTTACACACCCTCATTTACAACATGTTACTAATTACGAGGAAGAGAAATTCTGATATAATCAGTTGACATATTGGTCAACGCAAACACAGTATGTACACTTATAATCAGATGTAAAAAAACTGAGATGGTGTGGACATGTTACGTAATCTAACGGCCAGGCAAAGCCATCCTCTGAGGCGCAGTGAGTGGGAAAAGAAGGAATTTAAAGGCAGACAAAAACGAACTGGTAAGACAACATTAAAAAATGGGCAAAATAGGCCTCGACTTGTACAAGTCAAGTGGCCACAAAAGATTAGCAGGGTTGGAAACAAACTGTGGGATTATCTTCAGTAACCACACACAGTTAAGGGATAGGTACAGCACTATAGGTACACTACTAGTTACTTAGAATTTTATTATGTATTTCCACATGATGAATTTTGCATATGAAAATTACCTTTGTTAAAATTTTTTGCTTTTGAATTACTTTAGCTATAAGTACAGTAAATTTTTTTTTTTTTAATTCAGGGCATAAACAGATACTTTGTTAGCCATAATTTAACCATGCCGCCCAGTGGCATATCTGGGATGTCAGAAATGGGGTCCAAAATGTTTGACCACGTAAACAATGGAATGGAACTGTTTACAGTTGCGGTCTGAATTATGCATGTATATAGTGTATATATGTGAATATATTATATAGCCGTAAGGCCTACATGTGTGCTTGCTAACAATCTGTAGGCATGATTAAATCACTTTATGTTCATTTATCACTATCTAGATCTAGATCGAGTGCGTTGCTTTTACTGGCAATCTTACTTTTTTAACCAGCTTGTTAAAATAAACCTCAACCATAGTAAACGTTTCTCATTAATATAAGATGCCATTCTGTCATTTTATTGCAAAACAATATTCATTGAATTGGGGGGGTGAACTGGACTCATAAAATATGCAGATCTTCTTATAATAATTGGGCGGCTATATTCCTATAATAATCTGTATAGACGTGATTATGCTAGTAATAGATTTTATGGAGCCTAGATTTTAACAGGTCACAGTTGATTATCTTCCAAGTGGTATAGGACCAACAAACATTTCACTTCACTGTGTACGTGTTTTGTGCTTGGCCACGCAATGCCACACCCCAAGATACACACACACCCACACCACACCTTGTTAACTTAGCCTATATAGCCCTTCCAGTTTTACAGGTACACCGTACAAACAAGACATGCCCCGAGCCCAAGGCCAAACCGCGGGGCCAATTGGGGCTTAGCCGATCTTAGTAGACTACTAACACCACGCAACACAAGGCTAGCTTCCAAAGACCAAATTGGCTTAAATCGAGCACGGGCAATGTGCCTATTATCTGCCTGTTACGTCGAAGAAATGTGACAGTTGGAAGTCGTGGGTCTGGGCGTTGTACGTGTGTGCCGCAGAAGGGGGGAATGGCTGCGCACAATACGAACCGGCCGCTTCCGCGTAGTTGGAGGCCCAGCCCCGGATGACTTCTTGGACTTAGGTTTCAACTTCGTGTAACCGTAGTACAACATGACACCGCTCCCGGCTACTGCCACAGCAATAACGAGTGTCTTCTTCATGCTATCTGATGCCTTGAGCATCGACATTATCGTCCCTTTTTCTACAGCCACTAATAGAAGCTACCCTAGTTCGGTCCGATTTGTTTTCGACCTTTTTCCAAGGTGCCCGTGTGACGTCATAATGACAATTCCCATTCCATAACCTAAAACAACTTCACGTAAAACATCACGTTGTTCAACACTTTAAAAAGCAAACACTTGCGGACCACTGTTTTCAATAAGAAAGTAAATAAATTGTATTAAACTTCCCGTGAGTTTCTACACAACGCTAGTGGCACCACCTAGGGACCAGATTATAAGTATATTCGGTTTTAACCTTTCTTCTTATTTTAGCCACTGGTCTGTAAAATATATATATATTGGAACTTTAAAAAATTATTAAATGTAGGCTATAAAGTTTGCTTCTTTCTATCGAAAAATAACCATACATAAATTCCAATTCATTATCGTATGTAGTTAGTTTACAGGGACATACAACAATCACAAATACTCGATCATGTGCTTAATGTATACATTATACATTCCAATTTCTTTCCGTTCTTTCGAGGATTAAATTATTAGTCTTCATGCACTTTTCTGTGATTCGCCCACTCGCTGTTGTTCATTTGTAGATTTGTTCTCTTTACATACATTATCTCCACAACACAGTTGTGCATACATTTCTTTTCCTACTCTCTTCCGTAATCTCTCTGAATGCATCATTGCAGCTTTTTGCAGGTTTCTTCGACCTCCTTTTGTAATTCTACCCTCCTTTTTCTCTCGCTCCATTTCTCTATTCACTGTATATGTATATAAACTGAACATGAAACCTGTAGATCTTCTATGCTTGGTTATGCATGCACACACACACAAACCCGCATATTTCAAACACATGGACAGACCGCAGACACAGCAAGCCACTACTGAGTCCACACTCACTGACAGTATACACCATCAAAAGCATGTACATCAACATACATTAGTATCCACACAGGTATTCACAGTAACACCCACTTCAACACTTACAGACACATACAAACAATGCCACTCATACTAACATGTATACACCTGCATATTAGCATGCACCATTACACAACACCATCACACGCCAATACATACGCACACTCACTGGTTTACACACACACATGTACTCACATCTTCTATATCAAATCCTAGAACTGTTTCCAAAAAAATGTATCCGACATTTGTTACTAAGAACAAGAATATTCTCTACATCCTTCCCCACCATCAAGTCCCAATCCTGTTATCAGACCATACCAAATTTAAGTTTCTGACTGTTGTTGTAGTCCTCAATTATTTCCCTGTTCCTGTACATTAGTATTTTTTTCAGTGTGCAAACAAATTCTAGAATGAAGATATCAGAGTCTCACTATCACAGGCAATGGTCATCAACTGGAACACTGATTATACTCTTTCTATGGTCGTCTTAGAACTACAATCACCAATAACGTAGAGCGGCATGCACCAGTGGTGAAGTATGCACCATGAAGGCGTCAAAAGCCTTGTTTAACTTGATAAGAATTCAAACAACTTTACCAAGTATGACTTTAATGGAAGTGGTGTTCAACTTACCACAGACACTTTGTTGTAGTGTACTTGAAGTACATGTGCTTCAGATGTAAATGGTTTGTTTTTGTGCCAACGATGCCTTCAAAAGCATTGCCTCTAACCTTGTTATAATGACAGCTGACAGCATACTGTAACAGCTCTACCCATGTCCTGTTCTCGGAATTGTTAAAGTGTGTTACTCCAGGATTTCATCATTTGTAAACACTGAATTGCTGAATTAAAAAGTTGTTTCTGGTTTGATAAACATATTTATTTTTACAGACTGTAGCGTAATATTATTTTATTATTAAAAGCTAAAAGCGCAGTGGCTCAGGGGTAGGGCTTCGTACTCTCGACTACAAGAACCCGGGTTCGAATCCTGTGATGCGGTGTTAAAACCTTGGGCAAGTTTTTTCACTCTACATTGCTCCAGTTCACTCAGCTGTATAAATGAGTACCTGGCTATAGACAATGGTGGATATGTGTACGAGCAGCCTTCGCGCATTAACTGTAGCATATGGCTGGATACTTCCCAGAGAAGCCGAGATGGTGTCTAAGTGAACAGGTTTGTCAGGGAAGTAAAGTGTAAAGCGCTTTGAACGGTCCTGAGGACTGGATACTGCGACATACAACATACTGGATACTGGACATTCATTATTTCCAGTACACAAATGACACCACTTCTGAAGTTCTGTTGCAGCAACTGGCCGTGATTTTTATTTACAACTTCCATATTATGAGTATCATGTACCATTATTTAAAGAGCTTAAACTTTTTAAAATACTTTTGCACAGTGTCTTTTCTGTATGGCTTTGTTGCGAGACACGTTGCTATGTTCTCTGGTTGTTCCATCCACAACTTGTGGTCAATTGCTTCATTCTCCAAGGTTTTTGACAGTTCTTTCAAGGCCGACTCATCATTTGCCTAAAACAAAAGACACCTTGTTATTCATATTACAACCGCCTAGTTATTTAAAGTTTTATTTTGAGACTGTCCATCTTTAAAAACAAATCTCCAGTAAATAACCATCCCTTATAATCACTTTCTTCAATGCTATACACACGTTTTATATATGCAATTTTAAGATAACATGAATGATTCCAAAGAGGAAGAGTCGCAATGCACCACTTGGTCAGAATGCCCTAGTGACTTTACTCTTCTCAAACCTATGTATATAATTTAGATAACACAACTGTAGATATTAAAACATTACATAGTTAATGCATAATTAATACAGAAATGATGTTTCGTTGACTTTCTGTACAATCTTGAAAGTAACTTGTAAATTTTTTTTCTTTGTTTATATATATATATATATATATATATATATATATATAATATGTACAATTGTATTACTGTATACCTAACCTATCTTACATAACCTACCTATCATGTACAATTGTATTACATATCCTATCACATTTTATAATAGATGAAGTTATTTATTAACTAAAAACTGGCCATTATCACCAAAGTGGGGCATTCTGACCAAGAGTGGGCCCGTGTGCATAGCCTATCAGCTGATTGTTCCGGGTAATGGAACAGACAAGGGCTATTTAATGCTGGCTGTATATACAATGATAGTCAGTATCTTTTACTGTAAATTAATATTTTGTTAATAATAAATTATAATTAGAATAATGTTAGCAGCATCTGCCGCCATGCTGGGCAGGCACTACGCTCTCCCCAGGTTTTGAAACGTACATTTTGGGCAATAGGGTCAGTAAATTAATCTAGTTTGGGCCGTTTCAGTAAAAGATAACCGAGGCCGCTACGACCTTACTCTACGACTTGTCTGTTGCATCTACAGCTGAGGCTACGTCAGTGAGTGCGACAAAACGTTGACAGCAGTCACGGCCTGAGTGATCTCAGCCAGAGATCTCAGCCTGTGTAGCCAGTGATCTCAGCCTGTGTAGCCACTGATCTCAGCCTGTACAGGGAGTAATGCTCGCCAATATAATGAAGTGGTATGATCTGTATCATATCCCCAAAAATAATATGCAATGTTATAAAGTTGCTGTGCCGGTCATTCGTGATCTAATTCTTATTTCTTTCCCATTGATAAATCCCCAAGTTTGAGCATTGAACCTGTTTGCATGGTTTCGTTTTTTGTAGTTTTCTTCCATTTTTTTAGGAAACCAATTTTACGTATTTTATTTCTAGAATTACAACTATCGGGGGTACGTAACTAAGTTATTAATGAGAATAATAATGAGAAAGGGTAGAAGGTGTGGTAATTTGTTTCACAATAGTTTACATCCGATTTGTATCTGTTGGGAAGGTGCGAACATAATTGGCTTCCTATTGTTGCTTTGCCATATTGAGCAAATCTTTTTGTGTTGCTTGTCTTTGATCTATGGACTTTGTGGACGTTTTGAGGCAGGCCATAGTAATCACCTCTTTTCTGGTGCAGTGGGTTATTGAGCAGATTCCTCTTTTTATGTTATTTTTTAATTGTTAAGACGCATGGAAACAACGTACCGCAATTAAATTGATACCATTGATAGCTGTTTATTGCTTCACAGAGCCGTTACTTTAAACGGTGTAATCATCATGTCATGACGAGCGCATAAAGATCAGTCATTGGGACCGACTGCAGAATTTTTGCCAGAAAGCTTTGACTTATTGATATAATAGTACATGGTGAGAAATGCCTTCAGTTAATGCCAGCGAGTAAAATAGAGGAGCTGAGCAGATGTTGTGTGTCAAACAAAAATCTTTAAAAAAAGGGACAGCTGGCGCTGATAAAAACAAGGCTTATCAACCAAGGCCCCATGCAATGTCAATGTTATACACTCGTAAACTGCCAGAAAGTTTACACAGCACACCCTGTCTTATGCTCATTCAAATTCTGACACTCTCATTCACACCTTGCAACAAGACTGTACTTCTACATTACAATGGTTCAATATCAACCAGATGAAGGCTAACCCATCCAAATTCCAAGCAATTAGCTTCGGCAAGAAGGGAACAAGGGACATAACAAATTTTACTTTTGAAAACACTACCATTCACTGTGAAAACTCTGTTGTCCTTCTCGGCATTGAGATTGATCATTCATTAACTTTTAACACACATATCGCGAACATCTGCAAAAAGGCAGCTAGACAGTTAGCGGTCTTAAAACGTCTCGGTCATCTCCTTACTCGTCAAGGGAAACTTGCAATTTTCAAATCATTCATAACATCAAACTTCAACTACTGTCCTTTGATCTGGCACTTTTGTAGCCAATCTAGCACCAAAAAACTTCAAAAAAAAAATCAGGAGAGAGCACTTCGCTTTATTTACAATGATTATTCATCCACGCATCATGATCTTTTAAAGACCGCTAACACCGAACACCTCCACGTTAAACTGATAAAAGAAATGGCATGTGAAGTATTCAAAATTGTAAATAATATTGCTCCAAGTTTTATTCAAAATCTCATCATTCTAAAATGTTCCCAGTATTCCATGCGAAAGGAAAACACTGCAGTTGTCCCTAAGGCAAACACATCTAAATATGGACTTAAATAATTTGTCCATGATGGGCCCCGGATCTGGAACAGCCTGCCATATGAAATGCGAAAAACAGTTAACTACGGCGAGTTTCGCACACTGATCCGGAACTGGGATGGCCCATCATGCAATTGCTCTATATGTAGGTAAACAGCTAACATCTAACATGTTTGTCGCCATGCCAATATTATGAATATAGCTTTCATTGTATATATGCAATACGGATATGTGTAAAATATTTTTAATCCTTAATTTATTCTTTATATCTATTTATTTTAATGTTTTAAAGTATTTATTATTTTAATAAGTTTAGTCAATATACATCTCTATATTTTAATTTATATTTATGCTAATGTCTTAAATTATATATTATTTCAATCCATTTTAACCAATATACTTTGCATGTTTTATGTATTCATAAAAAACCTATATATATTATACATGCATGTATTATTATATTTATTTTGTACTCATTACCCTATTTTATATGTATTATTGCTGTCATTTTAAATACTCTGTATGCTTGTTATGGTTTTATGTCTCGTTGCTTTACACTCGTTTGTCGGAAAATAGCTGAGATGAGCTAATGTTACCAAATTATCATGTAACCGATGTTAAATAAAGCTTCTTGTATCTTGTAAGCTGCATAGTGTTTACCACAGTATGTTGCACAAACACGCTCGGCTGCGTAACATCATCTTGATCGTGATTTAAATTTAATAGATAATGAAGAGCTGATCATAGAGGAGCACACAATCCTGCGATCAGAACCGTCATAAGGTATCATAAGGTAAGGTAAGGTATACAAGCCGTAATCACTATCTATACGGGCCGATATCACTGCCGCACAGGCCGAGTTAACTGAAACAGGCCGAGATCACTGGCCGAGGTCCTTCACCGAAACAGGCCGAGATCACTCAGACTTCAGAGTCAGGCCGAGATCACCGGGTACCGTACCTGCAATACCACTTTGTGCATATTGTCTAAATCAGCAAGATATGCCTGCGTATTCGGATCCTCGTGGAACAAATGTATCACAGCTGAGCATGCGTGACAAGCCTGCGTGATAACAGCGCCAACTGGCCAATTCAACGTATGCAAAAGATCGCCGCGCACGACAACGTACTGAACCATGGAGGCTGCCATATTTGATTTCTATTTACGGACGAACTAATTTGCGGATGTGGATTCGTGATCATCTCTGCAACGCACCGGGCCGACTTCGATTGAGCTACTCGAGTTACTCGCGTAACTCCAACGTGGTATCCGGTTTATGATAATTTAACTGCGCGCGCAGTACAACGCGCGTAATCCAACTGAACACCGATGATCGTGATCACGGACATAAACCCCTTATGTAAATAAATAAAATAAAGTAATCTGTTATTTAGTGTGTAAATTGTGACGTTCATGTTCTTGGACTTTAATTATAATTCCTACAATGTGTTGACTTTAATCCCTATTGAAGTCCTTAAATGATTGTGTCATCTAATGTTTAATTAATTTCTTATGCGGTAGGGGGCCTACGTAAGTTACTCGAGTGAATCCTGTAAAACTCGCGATTGCCTCGAGTAACTAATCTAGGTCAAAAATGGTCACGTGCTCGAGTGATCTCGGCTGTTCGATTGGGACTCGGGTAGCCCTCGGGTTACGCGAGTTACTCGCGTAGCTCAATCGAAGTCAGCCCCGAAGTCACGACGCCGCTGTGCGCAATGACCAGCTGCAGATATTTTCAGACATCTATCCGATTCTATCGTGGTGCATTAGAGTTTCTGTTGCACGCCATGCTGATTTCCACCGCTAAGTGTAGAAAAAGAACGTGTCAATGATGATGTACAAAACGTGTCAATAATAATGTACAAAAGTGTTTTGCTGAGCACACACCTACCGACTAACGCCGACTTCAGTTGGCAGTCGGCATAAAAAGGAGTTGGTGCTAAAGGTCAATTAGTTCCGACGACTAGCGCCGACTTTTGCCAGCACACACCAGCCAGCACACACCTACCGACTAACGCCGACCGTCGGCGCTACGCGTGTCCTTGAAATCCATTATAAATATGCGTGTTTACCCCTTTGGTGTTTACTTGAGATAATTTATTCACAAGAATGACGCCATTAACAGAGGAAGGAATTGTGAGTTTGGGGGCTGGCGATAGTAATAGTTGCATCATTGCGTTGTCGCCACCGCCGATGTCTTCGACTAAAAAAAAAAAAAACATATACTAGGTATGCGCCCACACATACCGGCGAGAGAGGCGCAAGTGGCGTGGGTATTTCGAAAATATCACAAAACCAGCTAAACTTCTTAATTGAATCAATATGTGTGCACACAACATGTAGTGTTTGCATAAGGAACACCAGCAGGGTATGAACCTGCCACAAATTCCCTCACAACTGACCGACATCCGCCGGAAGTGTTCCTATGGGAGGAAAATGTCTAGCCCAAACCCCGGTGCGCCAGACCGGTTGTGACCCTCCATAGTGCGAGCGTCATTGATATCCCGTTCCGCCAAGTGCGATCAAAACACTCGGTTGCAATGAAGGCAGCCATTTTATTTGCTTATAATCCCATGTCGAGCCTTAGCTGGTGAAAATGTGGTGTCAACTTGTAAGACACGTAACTCGTAAGCTGATATATCTGACGTTATTTCAAGATTCAAGATTCAAAAACTTTATTATCCGTTTAAAAACATATTAAAAACGGAAAATTGTCTTTAGTCACACATAAAATGACATTAATAAAACATTGGTGAATCATATCTACAATTATCAATACAATATAAAATGATAGTAAATTTAGTCATCACTAAAATAGGTAAAGTATCATAATAAATAAATTACGAATAAAAATAGCTACTAAGATAAATAAATAAATAAGCATGTATAATTTCTTAAAATGGGTCTCTGATTGGAGACAATAACATTAGCAATAACATAATACTAAAATTGGTAACTAAATAAGATTAAATAAAGAGTTACCATAAGAATATGAGACACATAAAATGTAAAAATTAATTAATGACTCGTTGAAAACAGCATTATCATTTAGCATTTAAAATTAAAATAGCAGAGGGTACAAACGATTTTTTGAAGATATTTTTTTTGGCTAATGGCACTTTTAAGCGTCTCCCTGATGGCAGTTTCTGAAAGGCTTGATTAAGAGGATGAGCAGGATCATAGAGAATTTGTGTTGATTTCCTTTTCAGTGCATCTTTATATATGCTGGACAGCTGTTTTTGATTGTTGCCAATTAACTTGCTTGCTGTGTTAACTACGCGAGCAAGCTTTACTTTATTTTTTCCACTGACATTGCCATACCATGTAATTATATTAAAAGAAAGAACGCTCTCTATCAAACTTCTGTAGACAAGTTGGAGAATGTGCTGGCTAACATCAAAGCTTTTCAGCTTTCTCAGTAGAAAAAGTCGTTGTTGTGCTCTCTTATATACATAATCGACATGTTCACAGAACGACAGCCCCTCATCTAGCACAGTACCTAAATACTTGAAGCTTTTGACTATTTCAACTTCTTGATTATTTATCAATATCGGTTCCGGTGTCTGACTAATCCTTCCTCCTCCAAACACTAACTCTTTCGTTTTCGTTGTATTCAGTTTAAGAAAGGTGGAGGTAAACTGGGAAGCTAGCGCATCAATTTGGAGACGGTACTCAAAAAGAGATAATTCATCCTTAAGGCGGCCTACAAGTGCCATGTGTCATCTGCGTATTTGATTAGGGTGAGAAATGAGTTGTTATGTTATAGTATTACTATAAACCTCTGGTACTATGTTGTGTACTACTACTACTACTACTGCTGCTGCTGCTGCTGCTGCTGCTGCTGCTGCTGCTGCTGCTGCTGCTGCTACTGCTGCTGCTACTACTACTACTACTACTACTACTACTACTACTACTACTACTACTACTACTACTACTACTACTATTACTACTACTACTACTACTACTACTACTACTACTACTACTACTAATAATAATAATAATAATAATATGTAGTAATGGTAACAATACGAAATTTAGAATGAGTATAATTCCTAATCCAAACAAGGTTCGCTGCTGCTGATTATATCAGCACCAGCCAGTAATACCCGTGACCGATTCATTTGCTCATCCAATGAAACATACACTGTTTGGGAAGTAGAAGCAACTATTCAAATATACAAAACCGTTCAGTCGCGACTGGGAAACTTAATTGCGTAAGGTATCAGCCAAAGTTAGTTATAGCATCTGCTTTCTTGTGACTTTCCTCAAGCTCTTTGATGTCATGATTTTTCTCGTATGGTCTCTCAATAAAAATGTATTGGTTGTATTTCCTAATGCCCTTTCTTGCTTTCTTTTTGATGGTTTTGCATATTTCTGCGCGTGCACACTATTCGTTGTTTATCGTATTATTTTCCATAATTTCTCGTCGTTTCGTTGGTTTGTGTTGGTGACGATGTCGTCTAGTTTTTGTAGTGTCTCGAATCGGCATCGTGGTGGCCTCTATGTCATATTTTTTCCTTTCCACCACTACGTTCATTTTGATGTTGCTCATAACCACTCTGTGGTCACTTCCAATGTTGACTTGGTTGATAACTGAATTACGTCTGTGACAATGTCTGGTCTGTTTGTTACGATGTAGTCAATTTCGGTCTTCATTACACTGTTTGGGATTTTCCATGTCCATCTCCTTCTTGGTTTCTTCTGAAACATGGTATTCGTGATTTTGTATTTTCATGATGCTGCCCATTCTACCAAGGTCTTTCGTTTTTCATTTCGAGCCCACATTTTCCGGTCGCCATTTCCATAGCGGTTGTTCTTTCCCCTATTTGCGCGTTGAAGTCTACCAAAGTTATAGTATACCGATTGGTAGTTGAGAGTCATGATAACAATAATTAAAATGTTCAAAACATTCACAGTACATTTACATACACTTATAACTAGCTCGCCGGAATGCAGCCTTTTTTTCTAAAATAATGGAGAAGGTCGGAGAGAATGTCTATATACAATGTGGATATGACTATCTAGGCCTACAACATAGTCGTGATAATCAGAATTGTAAAATGTTTGTAGTAATGTTATGTACTGGCATGAAGATAAACATAAAACACACGTATCGCCCTTACAAATTTAAACCTTTTTATTTTATAATCTAAACCAGATAACGTAGAAAATCTTTCTCCTGCACTTGGCACGAAACCCATGCAACTGGGATTTGCCAATTATATTACATATATATATATATATATATATATATATATATATATATATATATATATATATATATATATATATATATATATATATATATATACCTACATATACATATATATATAATTTTATATATCGAGTCAGTGTTTACGTCGTGTTGCCAAGCCCATGACGCAAGTGACGTTCCTATTTTCGAACGTTTTTGCATGCGCGCGGTTCCTCCGATTGTTAATAGGTAATCAGCTGTGCGTTTTACGTAATCTGTGCACATTACGTTTTACGTTCCAAATGACTGCATGATATGTCATCATCATGGCTCTGCTTCGCGAGCGAAGATACAGGAAGGAGGAAGCCCTCATCTGGTGCAGGCACACTGATGGCTGATGAAACTTGGTAATTGCAATTATCAACAGTGATATAAAGTGGCAATCCAGGATAAGACGACATTGGATAATTTAAGATGTATATACATAACAGTTTTTGATTGAATGTATACCATTGTGTAGTGTTTTTACTATTATCATGTGCAATAATTTTATATTCAAGATTCAAGATTCAAAAAACGTTATTGTCCGTTTAAGAAATATTAAAAACGGAAATTTTTCTTCAGTCACACATAAAATGACAGTAATAAAAACATTGGTGAATCATATAGGGCCTACAGTTGTCAATACACAATAAAATGATAGTAAATATAGTCATCACTAAAATAGGTAAAGTATAATAATAAATTACGTATAGAAATAGCTACTAAGATAAATAAATATCTTCACTTTAATATATCACCTGTATATTTAATGATTATGTGGACATTTGTATGATAGTCTGAAATAAAGATATTGAATTGAATTGACACCAACAAAGTAACATAATAATTATTATACGTGTACGATAACTTTCTCGTAGCTGGTCCTAAAACGTTAAAAGGCCGTGGACTGATCCGCCTTTTACTACGCTGCTAAATAGAGCAACGCCGTCGCGCGATGAGCTGGTGAGTAGATTTTGTGACAGGTACCTTATTTTTGTGCATTGTTTATTTATACACATGAATATTAATCATCGCATGCGATTGAAGTTGTTGTATTTTGCTTCCATATGTGTTCAACGTTAATATAAAGTAAGTGGAAGGTGCACGTTGACGGCTTAGACATAGTGACACTGTCTACAGGAGTGTCAGCTGTGCAGTGTAATGTGCTGTGATCGGATCTGGGATTGGGACCCGTTCCCTCTGCCCTGGTAAACACAACGCCCTTAGGTTCTTAAGTTGTTTCCTCCAAACAGCCCAAACTTGGGCTAACGCAGGAGTTCTTCTGTAGAATTAGTGAGTCCACTACAGGTTACACATTTACCCCCTGTGACTGTGTGGGATATTTTACTTCCCCAGGGCCAGGCATAGACACCAGATAGAACTAGAAGTAGAAGGGACCACCAGCTTTTAAATTTAGTGTCTCTTCCGAAAGACACAGGCAAATGTTGGGTGAACGAAATTGCCTAAGTTTCGAAACGGCGGTAGGTGGGATTGAACCACCATCCCCTCGATTGACAGTCCGGCGCTCTACCGCGTGACCACCGCTCCCCAACGTCTGTGGCATCGACATGCGCTTCATTTTATCAGCCACCCTTGAGTGGCCTTGACATGGACCGTTTTGTAAATTATTCGGGTGTGCATATATCTTTAAAATATTTTATATGCCTGTTTAATATCGGACTAATATATATTTTGAGTTGTGTCATCAAATATAATTTTTTATATAAATTATAACTTCTTACCATCAAAGACTAGGCCTATTTATTTCAAGCTATGCAAATTGGACAAATTAGTTTTACTAAGGACTTGCAGTTTCAATAAAAAAGACCATCCCGCAAATGCTGCTATTAACATGTATCGTCTATGAATATATAAGCCAACTTTGAAAAACACCAAAAGTCAAAAAGATTGTTACTTATTGCAACTGCATTTGTAAGACAGTATTTTAATAATGCCATCCCCAGCAGGGGCTGTATTTAGTTACAAAGTCTTGCATGCTCGATTCATGTGGATGATAATCATGTATATACGTGCGGAACGACCCATTGACAGTCTACTGGTATAATAATAATTAGATATATTATATATACACAGGGTGCACAATACTTCTACCTAGCTGGTAGTCCGTCATTATAAAAAATATAAACAATTAGTCCTGCGTATGTTTTTACTGGACATTTAAAAGGACTGCACTTACTAGTCCGAGCTCTAAAACTACTCCTCCCGGATGATTGGACCGGCCTTGTTTTAGGCATATTGTTAAGTGGGAATGATGGCTTAATGCCACTCTGTTGAATTACATTTTAAAGCCCTAGCTCAATGATTGCAATGATAGTAATTGAATTGTGAGTACAATATGTGTCATCAGAATATATTGTTAACGTTAACTGCATGCAGTCACACACAGCCAAATGTTATTAAACTTACGTCTACATTGTTTCCATAGTTGAGTGGTGATGCATGCTTAGAAATCAAATAACTAGTAGTAGTAGTAGTAGTAGTAGTAGTAGTAGTAGTAGTAGTAGTAGTAGTAGTAGTAGTAGTAGTAGTAGTAGTAGTGTAGTAGTAGTAGTAGTAGTAGTAGTAGTAGTAGTAGTACGAACATATATACATCATTTGTCATTAAGCACAACCGTGTTCAGTGAAAACCTATTTGAATGTTAAATGGATTTTGTACATTCTGTTCCCTGCTGGGTTATGTTTGTAGGCATTCGCTGTGAAAGAAGAATGACCCCTTTTGATTCAAGTGGAGTGCATCGTCATGTTTACCTAGTCACACTTGCGATCCTCTTTCCAGGTACAGCTTCTCTGTTGTGCAACCTTAATAACTTCAGGTTCAGTTACTGTGGCAGATGCCATATATATATATAATACACAACATATCCAGGGATATGTTGTGTGTGGTTAGATTATACCCTGTCTTATGTAGACACAAATAAGTAGGACTGTGTTAGGATTTACACTATACAAACAGTAATCAGGGGTAGAACTATTTTACTAGACAGCGGGACTAGTAAAGACAAAAGTTTACTAGTCTGCCAAAAAGGTTTACTAGTCCCGCAAAAGATAAAAGCAACCCAAATCGCAATTGAAAAATGATGCCAATTGCGCTCATTGACCATTATGAATTTTCCATATAATTCCGGAAACTGACCTCATATTACAGTCTTGGTCTGCTGAACTGTATTAATATAAAATAACGCACTTAGTTCACTGTATAGAAAATTATAAACATCAAGAACCGTTACCAGTAATCTTACAATTAATGCCCAGACAAGTTCATAGCTGGTTGCTATGTCTAAGAAAATGTCATCATCAGGCTTTACCAAGTTTCGACAGGAGTGACATCATGAACATTTTCCAAAGCTCTTATGTTTCTTTTTTAAATGTTAAGTTTTTAGATTGCAAAAATAAAAAAGAAAACTCAATGTTAAATGAAATGTTTTAATCATGGTGTCAGTCTGCTAATATAAAATCTGAAGTGCTGTTTGTATTTTACAATTTTAGCACATTAATTTAATTTATAGACTATTTAAACATTTATTATTTACATGGATTACATATTATGAGAAATTAAACATCAACCTCAGTGACAACAGTCAGTCTTCTGTCAGTGTTTTGTCTCTTCTTCATATCGCATAATAAAGTCAGTTTAAATTTGAAAAACAAAACAAAAATTACAATATTATTTATAATAACCTTCATTGTAGGCCATTTTATGAGATCGGACATTATAAAAAACACACTTTTGTATTTAATATTGACAATTGATTTACTCATTAACACTTCCTATTTATATTTTGTTTTGTATAATTGCACAGAGACTAAAGCAAAGTCGGCAAAGTTGAATTCATGAATTTGGCTACGCTTTGACAGGTATACCAAGTCAAGAGGGAGGGCTTGGGGCTCGAAACTGTAACTGGTTTTTGTTGTGCCTGAAGCTCAACACTAAAGCTGTTGCTGCAGAATCAGGCATATGTGATACCATGATAAATTTGCATTTGAACGCAGATAACCTGAGCTCCATTTAATGACAGGCTAGCCTAGGACAATGACTTGGAATTCAGGGACATCCCGGATTGTGGATGGGTTAAGGTTAGGGTCATTGTGACAACAAAGGCTTTATTGACTACTGTAGGGTGGGGTGGATGACACATTGACCTTTGCTAGACACCTGGACTAGTTATTAGGCAGGCTTGCTAGTCTGCACCTTTATCTTTACTAGTACAGACTAGGGGACTAGTGGATAGTTCTACCACTGGTAATTAGGTATGTTTTGTGCAGAACAGATCGGGATTTCAAAGCAAAATGGAAAGTTTTTCTAAAGGATTGGTCCCCTGTGAATAGAGTTTATATAATTAGCAGTAATATGATAACAAATTATGAGTTTTCATGACCCAGTTAAGCGTGCAAGTTTTTTTGCTCATCTTTATTTTTAAATTACAGATTTTTTATATAAAAAAGCGTAAAGCATCTCTTACAAAGGAATCGGATAGAGTGAATTTATGTATGTGTATTTGGTTGTATTTATCTATATTTTGGTAACCTACCATACTAGGCTACCAGTGTGTGTTACTTGTTGCATTTCTGTATGTCATGGGAACCTGTGTACAGCCTGCCCACGTGTTGGTTGTTGTAGCTGCCAATGGTAACCAGTATGATTGTTGTTGCTGTTGCCAATAGTAACTTATGTGTTGGTTGTCGCAGTTGCCAAAGGTAACCTGTGTGTTGGTTGTTGCAGTTGCCAAAGGTAACCTGTGTGTTGGTTGTTGCAGTTGCCAAAGGTAACCTGTGTGTTGGTTGTTGCAGTTGCCAAAGGTAACCTGTGTGTTGGTTGTTGCAGTTGCCAATGGTAACCTGTATATTTGTTGTTGCAGCTGCCAGAGGTAACCTGTATGTTGGTTGTTGCTGTTGCCAATGGTAACCTGTGTGTTGGTTGTTGCAGTTGCCAATGGTAACCTGTATGTTGGTTGTTGCTGTTGCCAATGGTAACCAGTGTGTTTGTTGTTGCAGTTGCCAATGGTAACCAGTGTGTTTGTTGTTGCTGTTGCCAATGGTAACCAGTGTGTTTGTAGTTGCAGTTGTCAGTGGTGACCTTTGCGTGGCCTACAGTGATGTGGAGTTGCGGCGAGCGGTCAATGTGGGCGCTGTGCCAGCCGGAGGGGCCGATGCAGCTGTCTACCGGGCGGTCAAGACTGTCCACACCCTGCGTGGGTGTGTGGTCAGCTGTTGCAGCAGCCCCGTCTGTGACACTGTCTTTTTACATAACCGCGATTGCTACCTGCTTCAGTGCAACAGCAATGCCTCCTGTCAACCTCACGTGACACATGACGGCAAGTTCAACGAGACATACTTGCTGAACGTGAAACCAATCAGTGAGTGTCGCCCTGTTTCAGTCCAGCGCAGTTTGTATTCACCCCCTCAGTGGTTGGGCATTTAAATGGGCGTTTAAATGGTGTGATTTGTTTGCTGATTAGATCTGGTTCAGTGTACAGTGTACGTAGGATAAAAGACACTTTGTACGAGTCGAGGACCTGTGAAATGACCGTAACAGTATTCCACTGTGTCACCATGGTTCACTTGTCACAGTCATGCTTAAGTTTCATGGATGACTGACCTCTGGTCAACCAGTTTGTCTGTTTAAAAACACAACACTTGAGTTATAAATATATTTCTGTGTTAAATGGTTTAGATGGTTTCCTAGATTACGCGTGAATAGGTGTAAGCTGAAGTTGGCAGACGTTCACTAGCACATACTTTGATCATAATATTCTCATCCCTAGATGGTTTCTGCCAGATATGCTTTTAATTTAGTGGGTGTGGGTGAGAGTGGGTGTTAGATCTGGTAAATTGGGTTATGTAATACTAATAACAGTATTTATAATAATATCCTCACGAGTCTGAACTGAAATACTGAGAGGCACAACACACGAGAATCATAAGGCAAAGTTATAAACGGAGAGTTGGAGACATGCAGGAGTAATTATTTCAGGTTTATGATGTGGATGTGATTTAAAACAAATAAGTGTTGAGTTTTTAATAAAATGCATGTAGTTTCAGATTTTCAGGTTTTAAATTGGTAGGGAGTTGATTCTGGATTTCTGACACAGCGACAAAGAAAGCATGTTTGCTAGTGTTGTATCTAGTTTTAAGAGTGTAACATGATGTTATTTGGGTGGTGAACTCGAGTTCATAATAAACACAAGATCGTAACATGTCTATCTGAGTGTGTAAAAACTGTGTGTAAAGTGACCCACCTGCTTTAGGTGTGTAAGGGTGTAAGCAGTAACACATATGCTCTAGGTGTGTAAGTAGTATTTAGGTAGCAGTAACACATATACTTTGGATGTGTAAGAAGTAATGCATGTGGTGTGGGTGTGTAAGCTGTGACATGTGTGTGGGTGTGTTGTAGAGTCGTCAGGGTCAGTGAGACAGGGTGAGACGTCCATTACACCAGCAGTGACCACAACTAATGGTCAGTCAGTGTCCACCATCCCATGTTCTCCTGAAGACCTCTCGAGCTGTGGCCCACACGAGGCTTGTCACCAAGTGTCACAGACTCTCTACGTTTGTCAATGTATTAGAGGATACACCCGCAACGATACATCTAAACTGTGTACAGGTAAGTGTCAGTGTATCAGGATACATCTAAACTGTGTACAGGTAAGTGTCAGTGTATCAGGATACATCTAAACTGTGTACAGGTAAGTGTCAGTGTATCAGGATACATCTAAACTGTGTACAGGTAAGTGTCAGTGTATCAGGATACATCTAAACTGTGTACATGTAAATGTCAGTGTGTCAGAGGATACATCTAAACTGTGTACATGTAAATGTCAGTGTGTCAGAGGATACATCTAAACTGTGTACAGGTAAGTGTCGCTAAGAGATGATACACTCACAGTGATACACCTAAACTGCATACAGGTTAGTGTGTAAATGATACACCCGTATTGATACATCTAAGCTGTGTATAGGCGTTAGTTGGTCAGAGAATACAGTCAATACAGTGATACATCTAAGCTGACGGTGAATGTCTGTGTATCATGGGATACACGTGCAATGATACATCCATAGAGATGCAGGCACTTTGGGATGTTGATTCTAAACAGTGATGCATGTAGATTGTAGATTGTAGACAAGTGTCAGTGTTACAGGTGCATGTGATACCTCATACATGTAAGCAGTAAAACACATTTTTGTGTGTGTGATTAAGCTCATTATGAATATTTTAACAAATTATAAAAGAGATATTGTCGTGAAACAGGAAATTATGATGATAATAATTAAAAAAATTAAAATTGTAAAAAAAACACAACATTGTTACATAAACACCATGTGGGATGTAAAGTGCTGGTGACCTTGCTTATGGGTCTGATGTTTTTTAACGCATGCTAAGTATAGACAGCAGCTTCACGTGCTGCAATAGTAGCCCTGGCTCTATGTTCAACATGTTCATTGATCCAGGCGTGACAGTGTAGAATTCTCAAATAATCATTGCTATGATATGGCAGGGTAAATATTAGTTATTCTGCCAAAGGCCATTTCATAATTGCTATGCAATTACCTGGTAGTGCATGACGCAGGGACCGGTTCATGTATTTTCGGCATGCATGGATATTTCCTGCAGTCCTTAAAGTACATTTTACATTGTGAAGAGAATTACTTTACACAAAAAACATTCACATTTGACGTACAGTGAGAGTTATATTACATAAAAACCATTCACCCTTGACATAGAAGATAGCTAAAAAAAAGTAACATCATTCATGGAGTGGCAAATTAATCCATTAAAGTTTGGCGCTTGGGTTGCAGACCGACAGGGTATAAATTGGTAATATAAGCAGGCCTGATTCTTCTTAAATGCCAGTCTATTTTTATGTTAAATTGTTTGCTGTGTTGTTTTGTTGGCTTAGATGTGAAACCTTACTCCTTTTCCCATGGCCCTTGACTGTTCTGCAGCCATACTGAGTGTGACTTGGTTATGTTGTTGTTTTAGAAGTGCTGACTTGTACGTTTGGCCTGTCTGGCTGCCCTGCTAACATGAAGTGTGTGCCGTCCAACTCTCGGTCGCGGGTGGGAACGTGTCAGTGTGGAGACGGCTTTGTACGAGATGACAAGACACATGAGTGTGTGACAGCAACTGGTAGGTCCTGTAGTGGGATGTGTTTGTGCGTGTGTGCATGTGTGCATGCTTGCATGCTTGCGTGTGTGAGTTTGTATTTGTGTGTGTGAGAGAAAGGAGGGAGAGAGACAGAGAGATTTTGAGAGAGAGTATAGTACTGATGGAGGGAGGGAGGGAGGGAGGGGGGGAGGGGGGAGGGGGGAGGGGGGAGGGGGGAGGGGGGAGGGAGGGAGGGAGGGAGGGAGGGGGAGGGATGTGGAGCAGGGGGAGGGAGGGAGGGAGGGATGGGGAGCAGGGGGAGGGATGGGGAGCAGGGGGAGGGAGGGAGGGAGGGATGGGGGAGCAGGGGGAGGGAGGGAGGGATGGGGAGCAGGGGGAGGGAGGGGGAGGGATGTGGAGCAGGGGGAGGGAGGGAGGGAGGGATGGGGGAGCAGGGGGAGGGAGGGAGGGAGGGATGGGGGAGCAGGGGGAGGGAGGGAGGGAGGGGG
>OZ024854.1:26639843-26712343 GCA_964017155.1 Oasisia sp. SBJ-2009
TGAAAATTGCTAACATTGAAACATTATAAACATTTTATCACAATCTTTTGGTATATTAATTAATGAAATCTAAAATTATGTACAAAACATTTACAAATGTTTGTACATTTGTGTTTTATCTTGAATTTTCAAAGTTTTTTTTTTATAAATGCAACATTTGTGTACACATTTTTGTACTTGACACCGAAGACGTGGCACCGTCTACTTGTAGATGAGTACAACTACAAGTGGTCTCTGTCTACTTGTAGATGAGTACAACTACAAGTGGTCTCTGTCTACTTGTAGATGAGTACAACTACAAGTGGTCTCTCATCTCATCGTCTCTGGGAGACCAGCAGGGTAAGATGAGTGGCATCGACACGGCTACCTGTAAACTGTCTGAGGTGAGTCGACTCACACCGGAGACAGTCAGGGTCTGTACGGGGCCTTGAAGGTCTGAAAAGGCTTACATTTTATTGCGCCAAATTCAAGGCCTTGGAATCCTTGAATTTTATAAAGTAATCTTGAATTTAATTATGGTCAATAAATTATTTTTTGACTCAATTTTCATGATGAACTAATAGATACATGCCAGTGACATAATTACTAGTTTTATACTGTGTCCATTTGAAGGTGCATCAGGTATAAATACTCTTACGTCATTATAATTTTGGATTTAACTGTAGGCCTAATGTATTTTAAAATAAATAATTTATAATTTTTATTTATGAATTTTTTCTCCCAATATATTCCAACGGAATGTTTGTTAACAATTGAAATGGTAAATTGTTTTAAAGTCATTTTTATATACCGTAATATCATTGTCATTTTTATTTAAATGTAGGATGAATACCTTATGTTTCTTTTACTTATTTGTAATTTTATTTTATATAATTATTTATTACTTGAACTGTTAGAACATTAAAAAATATTTTTATAATTATATATATTATGTATATATACATATATATATATATATATATATATATGGAACATAATATTTGTGAATAGTCTTCACGTAATAACTGCTAGAAGTAAAGTCTAATGCGCTTTGAGTAGTCCTTAGGACTAACTGCCACACTAAGTAAGAACATACCTTTGCTTTGCCGTTCTGTGAACGAACACATTTGTGTAGCTGATGTGTTTTGGTTGACTCAGACTGTACGATGTGATCTGCTGTTTCAGCTAAAGGCCGGCTTCTACATGTTTCAATTGGCAGTGTCTTCAACGGGAAAATATGGAGAGGCTTATGTCAATGTGACAGTGCTGCAACGTAAGTGTCAACTGTCACATTCACATAAGTATGAACTGTCACATTCATATCAATATCAACAGTCAGAGATTGACTGGAGTCACAGGAGACATGTGTGTACACACACAGTTCTTTCTCATACATTTATTCTAATGTCAATCCTGGCTTTGTGATGCATTTATTTCTGATAGCACAACAAAAGTTTAGTCTAAGGAAACCCTTCTTGACTGGGTATATTTTTGAGCACTTAACGTTATTTCAAGTTTGTTTAAGCAATGGTGTCGAGTGTAGGTACATTCTGACTGCCTCTCTGATTGCAGCGGCCAGGAACAACACTGCACCAGTGGCAGTCGTCAGTCCGACTGCACAGAAGGTCAACCAACCCAATGATGTTGTCATTGACGGCTCAGGTAAGACAACGTTGTCAATGATGGCTTCTGTAAAACAATGTTGTCATTAATGGTGCATATAAAACAATGTTGTCAGTGATGGCTACTGTAAAACAATGTTGTCATTGATTGCTCATATAAAACAATCTTGTCATTAATGGCTCAGGTAAAATAATGTAAAAATACATGTAACACATAGGTAACATTGTCAAATCAGATTTCAGGTGTAGGACTTATTAGTGAATCACTAGGTGATGATGTTTATAGGCAGTACAGACGACATTTTATGGTGAAGTACCAATGTTTGTAGGCAGTACAGATGACACTGGGTGATGTTTCTATGCAGTACAGACGACACTGGGTGATGATGTTTGTAAGCAGTACAGACGACTCGGGCATGGTGAAGTACCACTGGGTGATGATGTTTCTATGCAGTACAGACGACACTGGGTGGTGATGTTTGTAGGCAGTACAGACGACTCGGGCGTGGTGAAGTACCACTGGGTGATGATGTTTGTAGGCAGTACAGACGACTCGGGCGTGGTGAAGTACCACTGGGTGCAGGTGTCGGGGCCACTCAACAACCAACAGATCAAGGACGAGGAGATGAGCAAACCAATGTTGGTGCTGAAAGGTCTCTCTCCCGGAGACTACAGGTTCAAGTGAGTCACGTCGTGTCATATCACAGATGTGTTTAGCAATAACTCAACCATATAGATAATTGCTTTGGTGTGTTTTATTGGTATTGGCTGTCGGTCGACGTCATCGGCTTAAATTATTCTTGATGAAAATAATTCAGTGAATCCAGAAGTGGACTGAAAATGGTGATCACAAATGTACAGATATAGTTAGTGTTGAACATGAAATATTAATTAATCTCGGTGGTTACTGGACAGATACATAGTTAGTGTTGAACATGAAACATTAATTAATCTCAATGGTTACTGTACAGATATATAGTTAGTGTTGAACATGAAACATTAATTACTTTTGGTGGTTACTCTACAGATATATAGTTAGTGTTGAACATGAAACATTAATTAATATCGGTGGTTACATTAGTTCTGCTATTGCTGGTACATTTGTTATACTTATGCAACTGCATGCTCCCTATTTGTCTCTGAATGTAGAAAAGTACTGATTATGAATAAAACTAATGTATATAGTACAGAATACGATTAAATGTGACAATGTCGGTAGAGTGGTCTGCAGTGAGTATATGTTATAACTACAGTGCCTGTCTTGTAGACTCATTGTCACAGACTCGGACGGAGCTGAGAACTCAACCATTGCCAATGTGACTCTCATCAAAGGTAACGAATCTGTCAGTTGTTAGCAAAGAACAGTCACGGGAAATCCCAGTATACTTAATCTTTTGACTTTTGACCATTCTCACAAGTGGCTAAGTGGTATTGCAAGTTCCAAATAAAGACTTCTGCCAAAACGTTATATGTGACAAGAGCTATGTACGATTGGGTAAAACCTAACAAGCTGAGCAGCTTGGCAAATTATATCCATGTTGGAAATAAACTTCAGCATTTTACAAGGTGGTCTAGCAGTGCGGGAACTGATGTCAGCATTGCGCCCTCATGTACGACTACTAATGGAATCATTTAGTTAACAATTGATCTTAGTCTTGATAGAGAATATAATGAGACACTTTTTTATTTTAAGAATCTGTACTAGTTTTTACCTTAATGTTTTTCTCAACAGAGACTAAAAATCCACTTCCTGAATTATTGTGTTTCCTTTTTTTCAGCCGTGGTCCAGCCAATTTTTTTTAGTAGTTGCATTGAGTCGGTTGGTCAGACCTTCTGTGGTTGTACTTAGTTACTGAGATCTAGGTCATACATCTGTGTGGACACCTGCGTCATGTGTCCTGCACATTTAGTACGGTGGATTTTGAGACATACTCAAATTTATTTGATTTTGCATCAAACATTGTCATATTTACTTCGAGTTTTTGAATAGCAGTACGGTACTGTTTGCCTCGAGTAATTCATTATTTGCCATTGGATTCCAACGTCTACCCTGGTTCATCATTTGTTTGACATGCTTATCCACACGTGTTGTTTATCCATGTAGTTCGGAGCAGGTATCAAGCATCAACCCTTTGCCAGGCATTGAATACTCTGCAAACCATGTCCAGCTATCTAACCTGCTGCTGTGTCATTCTTCAGAGAAGGATTACCCGCCTAAAGCGAATGCTGGTTCAAACAAGATCATCAGTCTGCCCAAGAATGCAGTGACACTGTTCGGCAACGGAAGCACAGATGACAAGGGTATCATCAGCTACGAGTGGACCAAGACGTCAGACAGCGTTAAGCTGGCCGCAGATATGAGGGTGGGTGGTCACATGACTTATACTTCCAATGTCTGGTCAGGGAGAGTCTCGGTATTATGAGCCCCACATCCATTGTGTGACAGATTTAAGATTTGTTTGTATTTTTAAATGACAGTACGTCAACAAAGCAGTTGGTAATTTACACAAATTATGCAGCCACAAAGTTGACGTATTGACAGCAGTGTAGATAATAATAAGAAACAGTGTAGGACAGTTACAGTAGATATGAATTATGGATTCATTATGTTAAAGCTAAAACAATGTGTTTATGTTATTTTATAGCATTGCTATTAGTCTGACAAGGCAAGCTTACCTTCTTTGTTATGGAATCCTGTGTAGGAAATTTATATTTTGTACTGTTGTTTGGACATTCACAAAAATGGAAAATGTATCGGGAGCTTTGTAGGAATGTGCATTTAAAATTATAATTTGATAGCGTAAATACTGGAGATATCTTTCTAAAAATTGGACCACAGCACCAGGGTGAAGATGCGCTTACAGAGCCCGAAGTCAGCATGTTTCTGTGCAGGTGGTTGTGTACATGAGGTGTGTGTGTACATGAGGTGTGTGTGTGCAGGGGGTGCGGACACCATTCCTCCACCTGGAGCACCTGGAGGCCGGAGACTACACGTTCACCCTGAAGGTGACCGACACCGCCCACCAAGTGTCCAGTGCCGACGTACACGTCTTTGTCAAACAGGGTAGGTTAGCCATGTCTGGACACAAACACACTGGCTGGTTGAGGTGGTGTTGCTTGTGTGTGTCTGTGGGTGTGTGTGTGTGTTTGTGTGAGTGTGTGTATGTTTGTGTGTTTGTATGTTTGTATGTGCGTGTGTCTCTGTGTGCGTGTGTGCGTGTGTGCGTGTGTGCGTGCGTGCGTGCGTGCGTGCATGCGTGTGTATCTATGCATGCATTTAACTATTCCACCTAGACAACAATGTTCTCTAAATGGTTTGATCTTTGTCATTTGTGCAGTTCAGTTCTGTTTGTTTTTCAAAGCTGTTTTCTTATAGTTTTGCATGAAATGTCAAAAATTGCAATTATGACTGAAGCACTCTGGATAACTGCCCATTGCTGTATGTGCTGTGTCATATACATGTGTTGTCATGTATGTGATGTGTGTGATGTGTAATGTAC
This sequence comes from Oasisia sp. SBJ-2009, assembly GCA_964017155.1. Classification (NCBI taxonomy): domain Eukaryota; kingdom Metazoa; phylum Annelida; class Polychaeta; order Sabellida; family Siboglinidae; genus Oasisia; species Oasisia sp. SBJ-2009. The sequence goes on from OZ024854.1 coordinate 26,644,945, forward strand.
ATGTGTTAATCATGTATGTGATGTGCATGATTGCTGAATATGATGTGTCATGTACATGTGTTATCATGTATGTCATGTATGTGATGTGTGTGATTGCTGTATGTGCTGTGTCATATACATGTGTTGTCATGTATGTGATGTGTCATGTACATGTGTTATCATGTATGTGATGTGTGTGATTGCTGTGTGTGCTGTGTCATGTACATGTGTTATCATGTGTGTGATTGCTGTATGTGATGTGTCATGTACATGTGTTGTCATGTATGTGATGTGTGTGATTGCTGTATGTGATGTGTCATGTACATGTGTTGTCATGTATGTGATGTGTGTGATTGCTGTGTGTGCTGTGTCATGTACATGTGTTGTCATCTGATGTGTTGGGGTCCACAGAGACCAACCAGCCCCCCGAGGCCCGTGCAGGTGAGGACCAGACCGTCTTCCTACCCACAGACTTCGTCAAGTTGAACGGAGCCAACAGCAAGGACGACCAGAAGATAGAGACGTACCAGTGGACACAAGTCAGGTAGGTTCTTTTTCATTTTCCCTCCTTTCATACCCAACATCCCTTCATTCCTTCCACAGTGCCCTTCCTTCCTAAATAGCCCATCTTACCTTCCCACATCAAAATATCTTGACATCACACTCTGTTAACCCATTAGCACTCAGCCGATTTTAATGTGACACCTGTGCCTCCTCAAATATTTGACCTAGATGTTTATAAATATTGTTTGCGCCATTTTCTTTGCTCTAGCGCCTTTATTATTCAATTCTCACTGTCGTATGCATTTTGTAGATAATAAACGTACCTACACATAGGTGTCCAAACTGTTGTTGTAACTTTAAAATATGTTGACCATTTCTTGATTGACACTAAGACATTTAGAAAATTTATGTAACAAAATACTTTGTTGCCGTGTAACTTTTTATGCTTGGCTTTTTACTGCTACAAGTTGGGTTTATTTAAAAGAACATTAAATTATCTACACACTGGTATATAATTTGTTATAATATGTTACATATTTTAACAGTATACGTGGTCAACTCCTGGCTGAAGGACATTTTTAAATGGCCAAAAACAAAAACTATTGCTGTTAAATGTCTGATAAAGCAGTAAATATTTTTGAGAACGGAAGTATCCAAAATAGCCACAATGTAATATATTATGTCTAGATAGGTGTCACATTTATTGCATCTCTTAATCACTAGATGGAACTACGTAAACCAAATTCAAACGCTGTGCTGTATTCGCTGGCCGGCTATGGCCAACCTGAGGAGATTCGGGGTGACCGTCAATGCCTGACTTAAGTGCTAATCGGTTGATGCTGTTAATTCTGTTGTCCAGTGGCCCCAATACTGCATCCATAGAGAATGCTGACCGTGTCGTTGCCACTGCCTCAAAACTGGTCCTGGGAGTCTACAAGTTCCAGCTGACCGTGGCGGACGCGGAGAAGATGGAGTCATCGTCCACCATCACTGTCTCCGTGAAACAGAGTAAGTCAGTGTTGGGTCTAGAAGTGAAACTAAAAGTAGATGTCATTCAGATGGCACAGTTATTCTGACTTTAAATCTACTTTATTACGTGCTTCACCTTACAATGTGTCGTTCGGTTGTTTTGTTGTTAAATACATTTTATGTAAATTGATGGCAGAGGAATTTTTATTTCATTATTTCTGCATTCGGCTCATTTTGTTTATGGAAAAGTGTTTATGGTGTATAGGTTTGGCACGTACATAAATGTTCGTGCTAATTAACATGATAAAAAACCATTATGTTACCCAATAATGCATATGTTCGGTATAGTAACAATTACAGTTATTTTTCAGAGCCTAGGGTTGTTGTTGCTAGTTGTAAGTAGTTCCATGTTGCTTTTTTGTGTTGGGTGAAAGGGTGCTTGGTATAGGGGCGTTAGATGCAGGGGGTATTAGTTAGTGGGGAGTGTGAGTGTGATTTATTTTGAAGAGAATAACACAGAATGCAATATAAAAACAGAATATTACAATACAATACGTACCAGTCCTTGTTGGCGACAGATCTGGGGCTGCTGTCTACGTCTGCAGAAGGCGTGTTTGGTGTGTTGGGTGCAGGGTGTTGTGCGAAGGGGATACCAGTAGGGTGCATGAGATGTAGGGTGCAGGGAATGTTAGGTACAGGGTACTGGTAGTTCAGTGTGGGATCTGGTAGTTCAGTATATGGTCTGATATTTTAGGGTGGGGTCTGGTAGTTCAGTGTATGGTCTGGTAGTTTAGGGTGGGGTCTGGTAGTTCAGTGTGAGGTCTGGTAGTTCAGTGTGGGGTCTGGTAGATCAGTGTGGGGTCTGGTAGATCAGTGTGGGGTATGGTAGATCAGTGTGGGGTCCGGTAGTGCAGTGTGGGGTCTGGTAGATCAGTGTGGGGTCTGGTAGTTCGGTGTGGAGTCTGGTAGATCAGTGTGGGGTCTGGTAGATCAGTGTGGAGTCTGGTAGTTCAGTGTGGGGTCTGGTAGTTCAGTGTGGGGTCTGGTAGATCAGTGTGGGGTCTGGTAGATCAGTGTGGGGTATGGTAGATCAGTGTGGGGTCCGGTAGTGCAGTGTGGGGTCTGGTAGATCAGTGTGAGGTCTGGTAGTTCAGTGTGGAGTCTGGTAGATCAGTGTGGGGTCTGGTAGTTCGGTGTGGGGTCTGGTAGTTCAGTGTGGGGTCTGGTAGTTCAGTGTGGGGTCTGGTAGTTCAGTGTGGGGTCTGTTAGTTCAGTATAGGGTTTGGTAGTTCAGTGTGGGGTCTGGTAGATCAGTGTGGGGTCTGGTAGTTCAATGTGGGGTCTGGTAGTTCAATGTGGGGTTTGGTAGTTCAGTGTGGGGTCTGGTAGTTCAGTGTGGGGCCTGGTAGATCAGTGTGGGGTCTGGTAGTTCAATGTGTGGTCTGGTAGTTCAGTGTGGGGTCTGGTAGATCAGTGTGGGGTCTGGTAGTTCGGTGTGGAGTCTGGTAGATCAGTGTGGGGTCTGGTAGATCAGTGTGGAGTCTGGTAGTTCAGTGTGGGGTCTGGTAGATCAGTGTGGGGTCTGGTAGATCAGTGTGGGGTATGGTAGATCAGTGTGGGGTCCGGTAGTGCAGTGTGGGGTCTGGTAGATCAGTGTGAGGTCTGGTAGTTCAGTGTGGAGTCTGGTAGATCAGTGTGGGGTCTGGTAGTTCGGTGTGGGGTCTGGTAGTTCAGTGTGGGGTCTGGTAGTTCAGTGTGGGGTCTGGTAGTTCAGTGTGGGGTCTGTTAGTTCAGTATAGGGTTTGGTAGTTCAGTGTGGGGTCTGGTAGATCAGTGTGGGGTCTGGTAGTTCAATGTGGGGTCTGGTAGTTCAATGTGGGGTTTGGTAGTTCAGTGTGGGGTCTGGTAGTTCAGTGTGGGGCCTGGTAGATCAGTGTGGGGTCTGGTAGTTCAATGTGTGGTCTGGTAGTTCAGTGTGGGGTCTGGTAGATCAGTGTGGGGTCTGGTAGTTCAGTGTGGGGTCTGTTAGTTCAGTGTGGGGTCTGGTAGTTCAGTGTGGGGTCTGGTAGTTCAGTGTGGAGTCTGGTAGTTCAGTGTGGGGTCTGGTAGTTAAGTGTGGAGTCTGGTAGTTCAGTGTGGGGTCTGGTAGATCAGTGTGGGGTCTGGTAGTTCAGTGTGGGGTCTGTTAGTTCAGTGTGGGGTCTGGTAGTTCAGTGTGGGGTCTGGTAGTTCAGTGTGGGGTCTGGTAGTTCAGTGTGGGGTCTGGTAGTTAAGTGTGGAGTCTGGTAGTTCAGTGTGGGGTCTGGTAGATCAGTGTGGGGTCTGGTAGTTCAGTGTGGGGTCTGGTAGTTCAGTGTGGGGTCTGTTAGTTCAGTGTGGGGTCTGGTAGTTCAGTGTGGGGTCTGGTAGTTCAGTGTGGAGTCTGGTAGTTCAGTGTGGGGTCAGGTAGTTCAGTGTGGGGTCTGTTAGTTCAGTATAGGGTTTGGTAGTTCAGTGTGGGGTCTGGTAGATCAGTGTGGGGTCTGGTAGTTCAATGTGGGGTCTGGTAGTTCAATGTGGGGTTTGGTAGTTCAGTGTGGGGTCTGGTAGTTCAGTGTGGGGCCTGGTAGATCAGTGTGGGGTCTGGTAGTTCAATGTTGGGTCTGGTAGTTCAGTGTGGGGTCTGGTAGATCAATGTGGGGTCTGGTAGTTCAATGTGGGGTCTGGTAGTTCAATGTGGGGTCTGGTAGATCAATGTGGGGTCTGGTAGTTCAATGTGGGGTCTGGTAGTTCAGTGTGGGGTCTGGTAGTTCAGTGTAGGGTCTGGTAGTTCAATGTGGGGTCTGGTAGTTCAGTGTGGGGTCTGGTAGTTCAGTGTGGGGTCTGGTAGTTCAGTGTGGGGTCTGGTAGTTCAGTGTGGGGTCTGGTAGTTCAGTGTGGGGTCTGGTAATTCAGTGTAGGGTTTTATAGTTCAGTGTGAGATCTGGTAGTTCAGTGTGGGATCTGGTAGTTCAGGGTGGCGTCTGGTAGTTCAGTGTGGGTTCTGGTAGTTCAGTGTGGGGTCTGGTAGTTCAGTATGGGGTCTGGTAGTTCAGTGTAGGGTCTGGTAGTTCAATGTGGGGTCTGGTAGTTCAGTGTGGGGTCTGGTAGTTCAGTGTGGGGTCTGGTGGTTCAGTGTGGGGTCTGGTAGTTCAATGTGGGGTCTGGTAGTTCAGTGTGGGATCTGGTAGTTCAGTGTGGGGTCTGCTAGTTCAGTGTGGGGTCTGGTAATTCAGTGTAGGGTTTTATAGTTCAATGTGAGGTCTGGTAGTTCAGTGTGGGATCTGGTAGCTCAGGGTGGGGTCTGGTAGTTCACTGTGGGGTCTGGTACATCAGTGTGGGGTCTGGTAGTTCAGTGTGGGGTCTGGTAGTTCAGTGTGGGGTCTGGTAGTTCAGTGTGGGGTCCGGTAGTTCAATGTGGGGTCTGGTAGTTCAGTGTGGGGTCTGGTAGTTCACTGGTTATGACAAAAAACATTCAGGCGAGTGCTTCTGTATTTGACCCTTCTGACAGCCATTTCAAACCCTCGCAAGTTCATCCTACCTTGCTCCTTTTCACTCGGCTGCATAAATTAGTACAATGGTGTAAATGTGTACTTGGTGATGAACAGTGGCAGATATGTGTGTATAAATAGTAATGTGGCAATGCAGCAAGGCTGAATGATTCCCAGATCATTTGAGATCTTCTTACATTGAACAGGTATGCCAGGAGGTAAAATTTTAAGTGCTCTAAATAGTCACAACAACAAGATGACATATACTTCAATAATAATAAACTTTATTTAAAAACTCTCCAGAGTATGACTCAATAATGTTCACATCGTCATCTGTAAAACAATATAAGTGATGTATACAAATAAAATAAAATGTTGGGATATAATTGTGACTATGATTTTTTTATAAAAATAATTAAATGAGACTAAGATAGCAAACATTACAGCCATTTCAAACCCTCTCAAGTTCATCCTACCTTGCTCCAGTTCACTCTGGCTGAATAAATAAGTACAATGGTGTAAATGTGTACTTGGCAATAAACAGAGGCAGATACATGTGTATAAATAGTAATGTAGCAGTTGCAGCAAGACTGTAAGCTTCCCAGATCAGTTGAGATCTTGTTGCATTGAACAGGTATGCCAGCAGGTAAAATTTAGAGTGCTCTGAGTAGTCACAATAAGATGACATATACTTCAGTATTAATAATAATAAACTTTACTTAACCACTCTCCAGAGTATGACTCTGTTCAATAGTGTACACATAGTCATCTGTAAAACAATACAAGTCATGTATACAAATAAAATGTTGTGATATAATTGTGACAATGATTTTTTAAATAAAAATATAAATTAATTAATTAAATGAGACTAAGATAGCAAACACTGTGAACTGAATAAATTAAATGTGAAATTTAAAACAAATGAATACCTTAATGACATATTATTGAATAAATAATTGACGTGTGGCCACGTGTGTAAATCGTGAATTGGCCTTCTCGTCTATCTCTCACTAGTTATCATCTTTATCGTCTTCGTCTTGGCAACGACTCGGGTCACGAGAGTCGACCAAGAGAAGAAGGAATCTTCATGTAGAGTTGTGTGTTTGTAGACACGAACCAGCCGCCAGTGGCAGACGCAGGGGGAGACCAGAAGCTCTACCTGCCCGTGTCCCTTGTGTCTCTGGACGGCTCCAAGTCCTCCGATGACAAGGGCATTGTCTCCTACAAGTGGCAGAAGAAAGAGAACAGTCTGGCGGCCGGGGTCAGTCGACCGAAACAATATGCCACCTAATATTTCTTAAATTAACCGCTCATGCGAACAGGCCTACTCTTTGGAATTATGCTTCATTCTAGTGTTAAATCAGCTGAAAATATTGCTAAATTCCGTCACCATTTAAAGACATGCCTTTACAACCTTGCCAATCCTCCATAGCTCCCTGGCGTATCAATCAGTCTGATGACAACTGGATTTGTTTAATGACTCTGAGATCAATCAACCCTTTTGTATTGATGCACCTCTGAGCTTGGTTTCTAGGGATTTAGGTGCAATAGAAGTTAGCTATTATTATCATTATTAACACAGACTATATGGACTTGTTTAACAAGATGAATCAGTGCAATAAACTCATTATTACTTTAATACTAGCAAACCTTAATAATATTATTTGTGTTATAAAGTACCATAACCATAAATGTTTGCAACACTGTCCGCAGATTAGACAAGTTGGTCAAATAAATAAAACAAATGAAATTAATTTAAATAAAAGAATAAATATACCTCAATGTAAGAGAGCTGTATCGGTATTGCTACATTATGACAACATTGTTTTTGTTGTTAATTAAATTGTTTACATGACGTAAATATCAACTTCAGTCAGCTAAGCCTTATGACATAATATCTCCATGCATTGTAGGTTGTTTTGAATAACTCAGACAAGCATTCTGTGTTGGAACTCACTAAACTTGTGGCTGGACGATACATCTTTGAACTGACTGTACTGGATGAGGAAGGCCTCAGTAGTACAGACACTGCCTCTCTTGTTGTCATGCCTTGTGAGTACAGACACTGTCTCTGTTGTTGTCATGCCTTGTGAGTACAGACACTGTCTATGTTGTTGTCATGCCTTGTGAGTACAGACACTGTCTCTGTTGTTGTCATGCCTTGTGAGTACAGACACTGTCTCTGTTGTTGTCATGCCTTGTGAGTACAGACACTGTCTGTGTTGTTGTCATGCCTTGTGAGTACAGACACTGTCTCTGTTGTTGTCATGCCTTGTGAGTACAGACACTGCCTATGTTGTTATCATGCCTTGTGAGTACAGACACTGTCTCTGTTGTTGTCATGCCTTGTGAGTACAGACACTGTCTGTGTTGTTGTCATGCCTTGTGAGTACAGACACTGTCTCTGTTGTTGTCATGCCTTGTGAGTACAGACACTGTCTATGTTGTTGTCATGCCTTGTGAGTACAGACACTGTCTCTGTTGTTGTCATGCCTTGTGAGTACAGACACTGTCTATGTTGTTGTCATGCCTTGTGAGTACAGACACTGTCTCTGTTGTTGTCATGCCTTGTGAGTACAGACACTGTCTGTGTTGGTGTCATGCCTTGTGAGTACAGACACTGTCTGTGTTGTTGTCATGCCTTGTGAGTACAGACACTGTCTGTGTTGTTGTCATGCCTTGTGAGTACAGACACTGTCTCTGTTGTTGTCATGCCTTGTGAGTACAGACACTGCCTATGTTGTTGTCATGCCTTGTGAGTACAGACACTGTCTCTGTTGTTGTCATGCCTTGTGAGTACAGACACTGCCTATGTTGTTGTCATGCCTTGTGAGTACAGACACTGTCTATGTTGTTGTCATGCCTTGTGAGTACAGACACTGCCTATGTTGTTGTCATGCCTTGTGAGTACAGACACTGCCTATGTTGTTGTCATGCCTTGTGAGTACAGACACTGTCTATGTTGTTGTCATGCCTTGTGAGTACAGACACTGCCTATGTTGTTGTCATGCCTTGTGAGTACAGACACTGCCTATGTTGTTGTCATGCCTTGTGAGTACAGACACTGTCTATGTTGTTGTCATGCCTTGTGAGTACAGACACTGCCTATGTTGTTGTCATGCCTTGTGAGTACAGACACTGTCTATGTTGTTGTCATGCCTTGTGAGTACAGATACAGACACTGCCTATGTTGTTGTCATGCCTTGTGAGTACAGACACTGTCTATGTTGTTGTCATGTCTTGTGAGTACAGATACAGACACTGTCTATGTTGTTGTCATGCCTTGTGAGTACAGACACTGCCTATGTTGTTGTCATGCCTTGTGAGTACAAACTGTGTCTCTGATGTTGTTATCATGTTGAGCAAAAGGATGAAACCAGAAACTGGTTATAAAAGTCTTGCCAACTATGACATGGCAATCACCAACATTTACAAATAGCCCAAATGTCAGTTGCGAGTCTTGACATTTTGACCAGATTCAGACGAAGTGTGCTCTGTTCATGTGTCACACAATCTTTGAAGCGTCTGTACATCCATGCCAATAGGGACTCCATATGCTATATGCTGATTGTGTGTCTTCCAGATTTGTACAAGAATGACTTGGTGGAGATATATCTAAAAGAAGACATCACAGAATTCACAGAGGCCAATAAGGTAGGAATGTCACATGTATGTTTGAATATTTCCCTGGCAACGGTTCATTGTGAACAAGTTAGGATTGTCACATGTCACGTGTTCTTGGGTGTCTTCTGTGCTGTTGACTGGTGTGTCACACAGTGACACTGAATACATTCCACGTGTTCCTTCAGTATCAGCTGCTGATCCAGTCAAGTAAGTGGGGTAGTCCCTCATCACTTACACAAGCTTTAGACGTGACAGTTCGACCTTTCATGCATTTCTTTTGAAAGGATTTTTATTTAAAAATGTGTTTGTCCAGTTATAAACTCTGAATTTTAGTGTTCACCTTTATTATTATTTATTTGTGCTAACCTTGTAGTGCTTTTAAGTAATACTTATTGTTTTGTTATGTATTTATTACATTATATATATATATATATGTATATATATATTGTATATATATATATATATATATCCATATATATATATATATATATATGTATATATATATATATATATATATATATATATATATATATATATATATATATATATAATGCTTTTGTTATGCATATGGAGTCAGATTGATGGCATAGAGAAATCTGTCGCATTACTATGACATATTCAGAGCATTCAGAAAATGTCTAACAAAAACTACCTGTGCCCAAGACGGTATCAACATCATGGCCAAACAGTTCCCTGCCGTAGTTCAGTGTTGTGCTGGCAGCTGTCCTAGTCCTCAGCCACGGACGTGTTGTTGTTTAGGTGACTCTGCTGGCCGACATCGCCCTGTTGATGCACAGGCCGTCCCAGAAACGTGAGCTGAAAGTGCACATGGAAACACTGGACATGAGGCAGGACATAGGCTGGTGAGTGGTCTAGCGTCAACTCAACGTCACATCACTGCATGAGATAATGTAATCTGTTGTTGGTGGATTTGTGCGTGTGTGTGTGTGTGTGTGTGTGTGTGTGTGTGTGTATGTGTGTGCGTGTCTGTGTGTGTGTGTGTGTGTGAGTGTGTGCGTGTGTACATGTGTGTACATGTGTGTGTGTGTGTGCGTGTGTGTGTGTGTGTGTGTGAGTGTGTGCGTGTGTACATGTGTGTACATGTGTGTGTGTGTGTGTGTGTGTGTGTGTGTGTGTGTGTGTGTGCATTTTTATAGATTATGGTGGAAACAACATGTGCTTTCTCTGTTGTTTAGTCTAATGGAGAAAGGTTAGCATCTTTGGGAGAAAGGTTAGCATCTTTGGGGAGGGGGAGCTTACAGGGGAGTATCCAAGTGAACCTTACACGGGGAAAATCCAGGGGGAGCACCAATAAACAGAGATTTAAATAATAATACATGTTCTTATAGTGTATGATCTGTAACTAAACATTATTCAATGCACTCACAATATATATATATATATATATATATATAAACAATTATAAAAACAATTTTAAATATGTATTTGAATTAAAAGGATTAATAAATTAATTGATAAAAAGTAAGTAACTAAGTAAAAAATTTAGATATCACTAAAATGTCATGTATGTAGTTTTGGCTAGTTGCCACCATAAGTTGTTTTAAATAGAAAAGTCTTTAGATGATGTTTAAACAGTAACAGAGATGGAGCATCACGTAGCGTAAGTTCCACATAGTAAGACAGGTTACACGAAACTCTCATTTGCTGATGGATTGTGAAGTTTAAAGGAGACCAACCAGTTTTATCTACTGGTGAATATGTCATCTTCACAACCAGGGAGAGTCTCCACTAGTCTCATCTACTGGTGGATATATCTTCTTCACAACCAGGGAGAGTCTCCACTACTCTCATCTACTGGTGGATATATCATCTTCACAACCAGGGAGTGTCTCCACTAGTCTCATCTACTGGTGGATATATCATCTTCACAACCAGGGAGAGCCTCCACTACTCTCATCTACTGGTGGATATATCATCTTCACAACCAGGGAGAGTCTCCACTAGTCTCATCTACTGGTGGATATGTCATCTTCACAACCAGAGAGAGTCTACACTAGTCTCATCTACTGGTGGATATATCATCTTCACAACCAGGGAGAGTCTCCACTACTCTCATCTACTGGTGGATATATCATCTTCACAACCAGGGAGAGTCTCCACCAGTCTCATCTACTGGTGGATATATCATCTTCACAACCAGAGAGAGTCTCCACCAGTCTCATCTACTGGTGGATATATCATCTTCACAACCAGAGAGAGCCTCCACTAGTCTCATCTACTGGTGGATATATCATCTTCACAACCAGGGAGAGTCTCCACTACTCTCATCTACTGGTGGATATATCATCTTCACCATGCTAGACCGTGTTTGTGTTTTCAGTTTGGTGATGACGTTCTACGTGGAGACGTCGGCTGAGAGTTCCCACAAGGTCCTCCCTGGCACGGAGGTGGTACAAGAACTCAGGAAGAAGTTACGCACAAATGCAGATCTTTTTGAATACAAAGTCGTGAAAATACACACACTAGGTAAGCACACCTTATATTTTCAGATAGTTGTTATCAATGACTGTTGTTTAATCTATGTCAGACATCGTTGTGTTTACTTAGTGAGTGAAATGACAAACAGTGTCGGACAACTTGTCGTCCTGGTGAAAAATACATAGAAAGCTGCTATGTTATGAGGCAGATGTAGGTGCCCTGAATAGATTTTACAAGTTGTCAACTTTGGCTTGGACACAGGCCTCTATGCAAGATCAAAGAAATTTGTTCCTTTATTTTCCACCAGTCCAAAATTTACTCGGCCCATTCAAATACATGTCGATAGCAACCATGGTTGACAATGAGCAGTCGACTTACCACGAAGCTGGATTCACAGCGGTTGTTTGTGTCATCGAATAAGGCATTTGTTGCCACCCTTCAGTGGCTCACACGAGAATTCTTTTGGGGTGGAGATATTACGAATAATGGCCAGGTTTGAGTATGCCAGCAAAGACTGGGGAGAAGATAAAGCATTGTCTGTGACACTAAAACAAACTGAAATAGGTTCTTGCAACACAGGAACATTTCTAATAATAAATTACAGTTAACACTTTAAAAAAATAAATTATAATGTTACAATTGTAGAGTTCCAGTTGCGTAATGGAGTTGTCCCATGTGTGGGCTACAGTATCTGTGTTGTATTGTATGTATGAGCATGTTCTATTTATCATCAGATATTACATCGACAGAACTGTGACAGACTGTGACGTCATGCACTGACAGGAAACAGACAGAAAATGATGTATAAGAATAAAGTTTTGTGTCATTTTGTGTTGTAGTTTGTCACAACAACTGTTCCGGTCATGGACACTGTGACCAGAACACGAAGCAGTGTGTGTGTGAGCCCTTCTGGATGGGCAACTTCATGAAAACCTATTTCACAGACGCGGATAGTAACTGCGGTAAGTGACACTTCAGTTGCGAGAAATCTTCAACTGTTTTCCACCATAATACAGACGGGTTCAGTTGTGAGATTCGTAAGATAATTGGCTAGCCATATCACATGTCTTCTTTGGATAGAAAACACTGTAGTTTAACTCGTAGACTTTAAAAAGGTGATGCTTATTGTGAAAGTGCTTTCCTGAAGTTCTTTTGAATTGATTTGGTTGTGTTTCAGATTGGAGCATCCTCTACGTGATTATTGTCAGCTTTATTCTTGTTGTTGCTTGCACAGGCCTTGTGTGGCTGGCAATCTGTTTATGTAAAAGGTAGGTGACCCCAACTCATCAACTTAGTCTCTCAGTTTAACTAGACAAACTACTGGCATGTTTTCATAATTAATGATGTTCTAAAAGCAGAACCACACTCACATGTTAACATAACAAGTCATAACGTTGCCAAATTGAATGTTAGTCTATTTAACATCAACATTAATTAGAATAAAAGGTTTTTCGCATATATCTACTCAGGAATTTCTGGCTGATTCAGCCAAGGAAGAAATTGTTCATGTCTGTCATATTCAAGAAACTCTCAACTATGTTGTGAATTGTTTCCAATGCATGGCAGTACGTGACCGCTATTACATGCAATAGAAGACTAATTCTAGTGAGTTTATATAATATATAACAATTAGAACAGGAATGGGAACAAAACTTTATAGGGGCAGAAGGCGGCCTCTCAGAGGACTCTTAGAACCAGTTAACAGATCTAGCCTGCAATGTAAGTCTTTGTTGAGTTGTGCTCTAAATGGTTGCTTAATGTTTGTACAGATCATCAGATGAAAAACACTGAGTGTGGTTTTGTAGATGGCGAAAGTTAAAACCAAAGAAACGATGTCGTTACTCGCTACTACCAGAAGTAGATAATACACAGGAAGATATGGTGGGACGCACCGCGCTTGTAGGGAAAGGTTTGTACACTGTATCTGCACTTGCTGCTTGTCCAGGGGTGCCTTCATAGGGGAGATGGCACAGGCACAGGCACAGGCACAGGCACAGGCACAGGCACAGGCACAGGCACAGGCACAGGCACAGGCACAGGCACAGGCACAGGCACAGGCACAGGCACAGGCACAGGCACAGGCACAGGCACAGGCACAGGCACAGGCACAGGCACAGGCACAGGCACAGGCCAGGAGGTGTTGAATGTAGCAATGCCATTGGTATTTCAGCTACGCAAAGCACATCTGGACTGGAGTGCTACTGACACACAGTGTTTATGGGCTACTAAAACGTAGTGTTTATGTACTACTTAAACACAAAGTTTGTGTACTATTGCAACATGGTTTTTATGCAGTACTTAAACACATAATTTACCTACTACTCAAACACAGTGTTTATGTACTACGTATACACATAGTTTATGTACTACTCAAACAGTGTTTATGTACTACGTATACACATAGTTTAAGTACTACTCAAACACTGTGTTTATGCACTACTTAAACACATAATATATGTACTACTCAAACACATAGTTTATGTACTACTCATCCACAGTGTCCATTTCAGACGGTATGCAATCGGTACAATACCAAGCATGCTGGAGTAGTTAACATTATGCTTTAGAGTAGATATGTAAACAATGTGGACATTGCCAGTGTATGTTACATCTAATTCCCTGGCTGTCTTCAGTGGCTTATTGCAATCTGAGAAGGGCAAGAAAACTACAGTCTCTATTGGCACTGTTTCAGAGATGGATCAATACGGCAGTCTGCAGATTAGCGACGTGACGAGTGACGAGGAAACACTGTTCGTGAGCAGGAACGCGAAGACACACACGCATAGAAACGGATTCACGAGAAACGGTAGAAGCAAGGTGAAAACATGACAGCAAGCAAACAGCGGGAGCACAGCAACACTTTGAACAGTGCAATTTTGTCAACAAACGTTGTTGTGACCTGTGTGCTATCTGCAACTGGACAATACGCATTCCACAAGCTGTATGTTGATACTGATGAGGGTAACTAATTGATTACTGGCTGTCCACGCAGTGCGACATTCTTAATGTTAGACACTGCATGTGATATATGTGTCTATGTTGGTTGTTTGTATATAATGATATCTCGTGGTTTAACCCGTCCTCACAAACATTGCATTTTTATTTTATTTTTGGGGTAATCTGAATGTATTCTGGCCAGGAACTAGCAACGGTCACTTGCTCATTTGACACCCGACATGTCGTCCTTTATATGCCAATGTCTGTTTTTACATCAGCAGTGTGACTTCTCACTTAGGTGTTCTGTGTATGTTGAATTTAATTCGCAACTGCTGGATTTCGCATTAGAGATAACTATTAGTAAAAACACTGGTGATTTGCAGTTAAGCATATTCTCTGAGAAAAAACATATTTGTTACACCTATTTTCATGGGATGCTCAACTGTCATACGTGTTTCACAAAAAGCTAGCTTCTTAGTTAAATATATTTACAGCTGCAGTTGTAATGTCCACATCTACACTGTCAGTGCATCTGTACCTTGTGTCACGACGACAGCTGAGGTGTGTGAATGTGTCAAATGTCGTGGTTCCACTCTGCGTTGCTGTTTCACAATGATTCTGCTTCTAATATGGACCTCAAATACATCCAATTCTGGATGTAATCGAGGATTTCACAAGAAGACATACATGAAGTAGGCTTTAAGTGAAGCATGGAGCCGGCTTTCAGCCAAGCCTCTGATTGGACTAGGGTTGGGACCCAGTCATGGCCTCGATTGGGTACACAGAAATAATTTATATATCTTTAGAAAATATACGGAATCACCTTTCAGCATTTACATGTATGGGCAGCAACAAGTCGGATCATCTAAAATACAAATTAAGCCTCCGTTATAGATGTGGCACGTAGGTCTCCAACGCTCCTTCTAAACATATTTTTCAGTATTAAAACATCTGACATTTGTACATAAATGTGAAAATATGTTAGTTATAGATATCCAGTGTTTGCGATAATTTCCAATCCCGCTGTGAACCAGATCGAATTTGAGGCATAACGATATTTGAACGATGAAACTGTGATCAAATGTACTCGTAGAAATGAAGATTGAACAGGATTGCTACCTAGAGCATACCCCAGGAAGCAAGTGGACAAGGAAGCCTTTGGTTTATTGAATGTCTAACATTATTAACTGTGTACCTCATCCTAGGAATTAGTTGTCAGTTTTGTATTTTGCCATTCACACTAGTAGCATTCGCATTATCTGCAGACGATTTGTACTATTCATTTGTCATTATCTGTGAGAATTACAGAATTACAGTACATAATTCTTGTATGTAATCTGCAGTTCAAAACCATCCATGATTTAGGTCTATCCTCTTTCTTAGCCGGAACAATTCTTTCTATCTTATGTTTATATTGCAATTAAATATCTGCGAGCTATTGAAATCAATATGTCTGCATATTCAACATGTTCACCATTCAACTATATCGGTTCTAGAAATGACAATTTTAAAGAAGTCCTATCAACTTGAGCAATAGCCCAGTCATCAAAGTTAGCCTTTGGTCCAATTTTGGTTGTATATTTGTATGTATTTACACAATGAAGGGGCACTTGGTTTCAATAGTTTATTAACTACTGTGAGAATAGTTTTTGATATATAATCTACACTAACCCGTCACTAACATTATGTTTTGTCTTCGTGTTCTCATCTCGTTCTTAGTGAGCTAACACTTCTATCAGTATTGTATTTTATAACCACTCAGTATGTTAAGAAATGTTTATTTGATCTCCTAATCACCTTGTTTAATTACAGGGTTTTCAACATAATTAATGCGATAAGATGTAACCTCTACAAATGATATAATTCTTTCAGGTGATCTTTGAGGGTGTTATAATGAGGGTATACATAATAGTATTATGGCCAAACAGAAATGGCCTTTGATGCGTGATTGATTGTTGGTTGGGGGAAATATAATTTAGTTGGAATAACTGCGCCGAGGTTGTTTGTACTTATGTGACATGCAGACATTATGCAAGACAATAAAATGTCTGTCTAACCTGTATACAGCATTTGTTATGATGACCAGTGAACTAACATGTCCAACGCTGTTGGTCAACTGTGTCTTCAATGGTGCTGTCGACTCATTGGCATCAAATCACATCAATCAATAAGTTACACAAAAACAAATATTTCAAAACAGTTCTGGCCATTTTGAAAATAGATCACCTCGTGGATTTTAAATTGGCTCATCAATCAGATTTGAAGAATGGCACAGAGTGAATACTTGTGCCAAGTTGCATGCCTGTATCGCCATATGAACGATACCTTTTGACCCTTCTGGCATGTTGTAACTGATTAGACCTACTCAACTAGCGCCTGACAAATACAAGCAACGAGTACGTCATTTTGTGACACTTTATTCATGTATATCGGCTAAAGTGTTCACGTCAGCTGGCTACAAATCTAGCGTCCAAACATTAATGTATACTTATTACCTACTGTCTACTCACATCACAATAAAACTATGCCACTATGTGACAGATATAATGTCGTAAAAAAAGTACAAATGCATTTACGTATATGAACACAAACACGTATAAGCTCTCACACACAAACATCACACATAAATGGCAAAAATATTTCCATATATACATATGCTGGATGCCAGAAGGCAATAACTTTTTACAGCATCACATCAAGTCTAAGGGCTTTGTAAACATAAACAACTCCAATAATCAAATCTGTTTTGGACAGGATTGGTGCCACCCACCCCCAGCCAGTCTTTGTCCAACAAAATTGACATGTATCTATGTCTTCACGTGACAAAGTTGCTCAAATAATTACAGATTGAAGACAGGGCCACAATTATTTCTATTGAAAAGAATATTTAATACATGCCAGGGAATTGCTATTGGTTAATTATATAAAAACTAACCACACAAACGGGTACAGCTAAAAACGTGTCTTAAAAGCAGAAGCTGTCAATGTTTTGTGGTCACTGTGGAGTATGAAATATATTTTTCTATTTTTTTTAATTCCAAATAGATCCTTGACCCACCCACCCACACCCAAATTTAATTTGGATTATTGGATTTGTTACATTTACAAGCCTCGTAATTACAAATATTCATGATTGCAATATCACACATGAAGCTTAATTACATGATTTCACATGGGTCTATGAATCACACCTGCGTATCTGAGACGAGTCGGTCAGTGTGACCTGGAGACAGTGGACACTGCTGGTCAAGCTGGCAGTGGACACTGCTGGACAAGCTGACAGTGGACACTGCTGGTCAAGCTGACAGTGGAAACTGCTGGTCAAGCCATCAGTTTAGATTTATTCAGCAGTGCTCACAGGTGCTTTAGCACAGGGCCTCGTGTTCACAGTACTTACACTACTGTAGCGCTGCGTGAAGTACAGAACTCTTACAATGGTGAAAGGTTTTGACGTGCTAGTAGATTCAGCCTGTTACAAGTGCATGCTGACACACTGGGTGTCCAGTGACTGGTCAGTCTTCTACAAGTGAATGTTAACATGTTGGAAGTGCCTAGGTAGTAGTCGGTTTAATACAGGATAATAGTAGTCTGTGTGTACTCTTCCATAGTCTTCACGTGGAAGCTCTACTACTGTATCTATAGAGAAACTGGACTGCTCGTCAAGTCTACACATCGCAACACATCAACTCTGGGAATCTAGGCGAGCCTGTGAGCTGTACTGTGAGTCTAGACCTGTGAGCTGTACTGTGATTCTAGACCTGTGAGCTGTACTGTGAGTCTAGACCTGTGAGCTGTACTGTGAGTCTAGGCCTGTGAGCTGTACTGTGAGTCTAGGCCTGTGAGCTGTACTGTGAGTCTAGACCTGTGAGCTGTACTGTGAGTCTAGACCTGTGATCTGTACTGTGAGTCTAGGCCTGTGAGCTGTACTGTGAGTCTAGGCCTGTGAGCTGTACTGTGAGCCTAGGCCTGTGAGCTGTACTGTGAGCCTAGGCCTGTGAGCTGTACTGTGAGTCTAGGCATGTGAGCTGTACTGTGAGTCTAGGCATGTGAGCTGTACTGTGAGTCTAGGCGTGTGAGCTGTACTGTGAGTCTAGGCGTGTGAGCTGTACTGTGAGTCTAGGCCTGTGAGCTGTACTGTGAGTCTAGGCCTGTGAGCTGTACTGTGAGTCTAGGCATGTGAGCTGTACTTTGAGTCTAGGCATATGAGCTGTACTGTGAGTCTAGGCCTGTGAGCTGTACTGTGAGTCTAGACCTGTGAGCTGTACTGTGAGTCTAGACCTGTGAGCTGTACTGTGAGTCTAGGCATGTGAGCTGTACTGTGAGTCTAGACCTGTGAGCTGTACTGTGAGTCTAGGCATGTGAGCTGTACTGTGAGTCTAGACCTGTGAGTCTAGGCCTGTGAGCTGTACTGTGAGTCTAGACCTGTGAGCTGTACTGTGAGTCTAGGCATGTGAGCTGTACTGTGAGTCTAGACCTGTGAGCTGTACTGTGAGTCTAGACCTGTGAGCTGTACTGTGAGTCTAGGCCTGTGAGCTGTACTGTGAGTCTAGGCATGTGAGCTGTACTGTGAGTCTAGGAATGTGAGCTGTACTGTGAGTCTAGGCATGTTAGCTGTACTGTGAGTCTAGGCATGTGAGCTGTACTGCGAGTCAAGGCATGTGAGCTGTACTGTGAGTCTAGGCATGTGAACTGTACTGCTGAGTGACCCTGGCCCCGGGGGGTCTGCCGACACGAACAGAACGTTTGATGGGTCTCTGGATGGTGCGTATCTTCTCCCTGTCCACTGCCCGCACGAGTGTGTGATTCTGATGCAAAGAAAACATCGTCATTTCCACAATGCATTTGATATGGCAATCGGTTTACATCAAAGTTTGTACATAACAAAATGTTTTCATGTTGTATTCTCGGAAACCCCACTCCCCTGAATTATTACTCTGTAGGCCCGACTGAAAGTGACAAATGTAACAGTGTTGTGCCTTTATAGAAGTATTGGCATTACAATGTTTACAAACATATTTACAATCATAGTGTATAACAAGCATTCAACCTTTGGCCTTCTTACTTTTTAATTCAATTGTGAGTGCCTCTAATGTGATATAAAATTGACTGTTCCTAAACAATTATTCCCAACACTTTCCGGCATTGTCATATTTTAATTTTAAATAAAAAAATTGATAACTGCCTTGTTTTAATCACCAGACGCATGAATTATTTACCAGCTTCCCAGTTGCAAGCTAACTTAGTTGGATCGTCAAAAACTTGCACATTTGTTGAAAATAGCAAAGTCGATCTATTCTTCCTCGTTTTTTTAAATAAATAATTCCTACAAAGACAGACTGCAGTTTCATAACCACTATGTATTTGTTATGGCGAATGTCAACAGCAAATTGCACTAAAATGTACTCGAGGTTGGACCTGTGTAGTCAATATAAGGTGTTAAACATTATTAATGTCATTACCACTGAGAGTATTACATTAAATTGAGTTAGCTTTTTACCATTCTATTTACAATTCCACCCATGAATGCAGTATAATACTATCTGTTGTAGACACTGATCATAACAGATATCATTTTTTTAAATAAAACAAACATTCAGAAATGAGCTTTTAAATGTTACGTATGTTTACATGATATGAAGGGCTGAGAAAAGAAAACTGGTGCTGGTAGGGGAAATTATTAAAAAATTGTAAAAGTACGAGGGCCCAAGGGTGCATGCTTATTATATATTGTGATGGTAAATAAATGTTTGTAAACATTGTAATGCCAGTTCTACCCCCAAGACTAACACTGCTACATGTGGCACTTTTTCACTAATTAATTTTCACTAATAATTTTTGTACTGTTTCAGGGGGAGGGGTATCTGATTAAAATTACATTAAAAGCATCGGAAAGCAGCAGAATCAATACCATAGCAACTAAATTATTTAGGGATGTATCTGAGGAGCGGTGGTCGCGCGGTAGAGCACCGGACTGTCAATCGAGGAGACGGTGATTCAATCCCATCTAACGCCGTTTCGAAACTTAGGCAATTTCGTTCACCTCACATTGCCTGTGTCTTTCGGAAGAGACACTAAAAGCTGGAGGTCCCTTCTATCTGGTGTCTATACCTGGGTAAGTAAAAGATCCCACACACACCTGTAACCTGTAGTGGGCTCACTAATCCTAGAGAAGGACAACTCTGAAAACCAAGCTCAACAATAGTCTAGTCACAAACATGTGGCTAACATAGAGTGATGAGCTAACCATAAGAAGAAGTATTGTACTAGTGTTAGCAAAGAGTTGCTGATGATGTGAACTAACCTCTGACGAACGCCACTCCATTGCCTCTTCCTCATTGCGTGAGTTCTTGTTATCCTGCAAAATAAAACACATTACTCATTTGTAACCTTGTCTCCCTCGACACACAAGGAAATGTACCAGGGGTAATGACTGTCGATCGACCTAATCTCTGGCTGTCACACCTCTAAAAATATTTTATTTGATCTATTAAACATACAGTATACAGACAATTTTGCAAGTAAACATGCTTCTTTGACAATGACAATATGGAGGTGCCATCTAGTCACTGGTATAGTTTCACTATGTACATGTGTGTGTGTGTGCTTGTGCATGTGAGTTGTGTGCATGCATGCGTGCATGTGTGCTAGTGTGCATGCATGCACATGTGCAGTGTTTCCCCTGCTATATGATGAGCGAGGTGGACTACCTTGCTGTTTTTCTAAGCCACCTCACTCAAAATATCCCAAAATTGCCACCTCAGAGCTATTTCTTGCCATAAACATGTTTACTTGCTACTTTATGTATTTGTCTCCTCTTATATCCCAGAGAATAGGTCAAACTCCCTTCAGAATGCACCATTCTGAAGGTGGTTTTGAAAACATCTCTGGGTGGCGGACATGCCACATCATTTTACTCAGGGGAACACTGTATGTGTGCGCGTGTGCCTGTGTATATGTGCTAGTGCGCATGCATGTACATGTGTGCGTGTTGACTTACGATATAGCTGATGATACAACTGCCGGGGATCCAGAGGATCAGGGAGAGGATGAGGACCGTGCCCACGATGTTGGCCCGCATGAATTGTACTGAAACACACAGGGCGGTCACGTCTACACCACAGCATCATCCCAGCAATGTAAAACACCTGCTGAAGTAGCTACATTGTTCTAGAATCACACTAGTACATGTGTGTGTGTGTGTGTGTGTGTGTGCGTGCGTGCGTGCGTGTGTGTGTGTGTGCGTGCGTGTGTGGTGTGTGTGTGTGGGTGTATGTGAGTGGCGTGTGTGGTTTGTGTGTGTGTGTGAGTGTGTGTGTGTGTGTGTGTGTGTGTGTGTGTGTGTGTGTGTGTGTGTGTGTGTGTGTGTGTGTGTGTGCATGTATCTGTGTGTATATGTGTGCATGTATCTGTGTGTATATGTGTGTGTGTGTGTGTGCATGTGTGTGCATGTGAGTGTGTGTGTGTGCTTGTATGAATATCTACATAGGAACTGTAGCAAACCTTGTATGGTGTTGTACTGGGAAGCAACTGTTCAGTGTTATATAATCTTCGATAAATGCTCAGTGCTGATACTTTGTGAAACCATCTCGTATAACTTCAGGTGTCTGATACATCATTTCAAAGTAAGGGATTGATTGTTTTGATTCTTATCTAACCGTGAAGATGGTCGCCAAAAGCCATTGATGAACTACCAAGTTATCATTCCATGAGAATAGGTAGTTTAGCTTATTCGGGATGAGTTACCCACTTACTGTTGAGGGGGTGAGCTACCCACTTAATGTCAAGGGGGTGAGTTACCCACTTAGTGTCAAGGGGGTGAGTTACCCACTTAGTGTCGAGGGGTCAGTTACGCACTTAGTGTCGATGTGGTGAGTTACCCACTTAATGTCAAGGGGGTGAATTACCAACTTAGTGTCAAGGTGAGCTTCCCACTTAGTGTCGAGAATTGTGAGTTACTCAGCTAGTGTCGAGGGGGTGAATTACCAACTTAGTGTCAAGGTGAACTTCCCACTTAGTGTTGAGAAGGGTGAGTTACTCACTTAGTGTTGAGGGGTGAATTACCAACTTAGTGTCGAGGTGAACTTCCCACTTAGTGTTGAGAATGGTGAGTTACTCACCCATGGTGGAGGGGGTGATGTTCTCCACTATGTCCCACAGTCGTTGCACCAGGTTGACAACTTGTTTTACGCAAACTCCCTGTAAACACAAGCAGTTGATAAACAGCACCAGACAATAACAGTTTTTCATAAAATTACACATTACATTCATTTTACAGTTTGGAAAATTTTGCATAATCAAATGCTAGATACGATTAAAGCCGACATACAGACAGAAGAGACCACTCGAGAATGACGCTAAGAGACAACATTAGGAAGGACACATGCCTCCGTGTGTGTGGCTGAAAAATTGACAGACAGAAAACAGTGAAAACTACTTCTCATATCACTGCAAGAGTGAATGAATGAGCGAATGAGTGAAGATAAGACAGCCAGAAGTAGCCGAGAACACTCCTGGGGGATTGGCCAGCTCATGCGAAATTGTTCAAAGCATCATTAATGGTCATTCGTAAAATTTCAGGAAAGTAATATGTGAGAGGGTATAACAAGTACACATTCACTCACCTGTTTGTCGCAGTACCCCTGTATGCAGGGCATGCCCTGGGGCAGGTTGCCGCGGGCTCCCCCGTGTGGCACACACTCGCTGGTGGCGTTTAGCCGACAGCACCACTTACACGAGAACTCCACTGCAACATGTGTGAACGGAATAAACTGCAGTGAAACTATACCTATTTTGGGCACTTTCAGGACCCTAGGGGCTTGGTGTTTAGAATGATTCAATCAAATTACGATTTCTTCTGCATGGATATGTCTAAGCAAGATTTTAAAAATAGGTCTTCAATAGTATCAGAAATATGGCAGCTGATGGAGCAGAAAATAAAATGTATGAACTGAGAAGAGGGATTTCAAACGGGCAAGAATGAACATCCAAGATTGGGAATAAATGGGAGAGGATCTTGTCGCGGATCGGTGGTGCTCAACAACAATCTTCTCGTCTCCTGACATTTTAGCTTAACTTAATAACTGTATAAATATATTTTTTAAACAAAATTGGACACATTCAATTGTAATTGTAAATATAATTTTAAATGATATTTTAGTCCTCTTATAATGTATGTCTACTAATTAAAATTATATTTTTAGAATATATATATATATATATATAATAAACAGTTTTAAAGGACATTTTATATTTATTTATTTATTAACTAGTTTACACCACAATTATTGTTAAATAGATAATCTATCATTTTAATTTTTTCTTTATTTATTTATAATATTCAAATATCTTTTTTCATTTTAAAGAACAAATTATGTACAAGGTATATATTATATCTATATCTTATATTTATTTGCCATATTTCATTTTATTGTATATATAGGCACTATATGAGTCAACGCCAGACTACATTCCAATTCATCATGTAATGCACGTTGAATATGGCAATAACGCTTTATTATTATTATCATGGATTCACCCGCCTGGGATCATGAGGTAAATGTTCACACCATTCTGTTTTTTGTTTAATGACATTTACATTTGTCACAGATGCAACTGATCTTTCCCTCCATTTCACAAAGTGGGACACACTTTCCGTCTCTACAAGTACCACTGAAACAGAAAGCACGAAGGTCAACATTCACCTTAGACGTATGCATATTTAATTAGGTGAATATGACTTGACAGGCAGTCACTAAAATGCACGTTTTTATATATTTGCCAACCCTACTTAAATGTGGCATTTCATGTGTGTATAGAATGCTAACATGATGTCAATAAGGTGCCAACAAAAATTGCAATTAAATAAACAAAATCGAGATTCTAGTGGTTTATCCTGGCCAAACCAAATTCTTTGGTCAGAAAACACGGCACATACATTTGTTTTGACATATGTGAAAAATACACATGCGATAATTTCACTGTAGGAAAATCAATCCCTTACAATGTGACACAGTTTTGAATTTCAAAAAAGATTACAGCTATTACACAAATTCTTGTGAAAACTGAATGTATGTCAGACATCTTACAGTTATCGCGTAAATCGTACGCAATTATGGCCCGATATCCGATATCGCCCCGATATCTATCGGCCGCAGGAAATCGTACTGTTTCAAGATATTTTCTATTTCTCGCTACCGGTACTCTCACAAGGGATGAAACTGCACATGATCTGCACAATAATTGTATGTATAGTTGTATACGTACGTCTTCTGGCAGGTGGAGTCGTTGTCGGCGGGGGGCGGTGGCGGACACGTGGCACTGACGCCAGTCAGCTCAGTCAAGGCACACAACACAGTAACAACTGTCTAACACCGCCACAAACTTCACCAGAGCTGATGACGAAGAAGACCAACTTCTGGCCGTTACGTTTATTTTACGATTATTTTGTACACAAAGGATTTTGGGGAAATGCGATAAATGCCGATTCAGCATTTTTTCGTCCTGAAACATCATATTTGAAATAAACTAGAAATGTTTGTCCGTTTCTGTTTAATTTTTATGTATTTTTTCTGTGGACACAGCCAAGAAGTGATTTTATTTTTACTATTATATATATATATATATACCTACATACATTGTATATAATTATAATTAAACATATATGTATATTATACATATGATTATAACAGGTGTTGATAACTATTTCAATATGACTTGTCTTATCAACTTCTCTGAACAAACATTGCTCCCATTCATAACATGTTCTGCTTTTGCTCTGTCAATGCTACGTCCCACCTGCTTATTTACTCTCAACTGTCTAGCCAAATGTCTCGCAAATAATGTTTACATTACATTCGTACAAGTTCCTGTTTGTATAATGATGACAGTGAATATTTGAGGTGGTTGGTGGCTATGACACCTGTACCTGGTGCCTGGGGAGACAGTGAAAGGATATGTACAGTTGGACCGTCCCTCACACAAGTCATCGTGCGCTTCCAGGCAGGTCGTGTTTTTTGACGCGTAATTACACTTGTTACAACACGGCTGGTTGATGTCACTGAAACAACACCACACGTCACATGTCATTACGAGGCTGGTTGACGTCGCTGAAACAACACCACACGTCACTACGAGGCTGGTTGACGTCACTGAAACAACACCACACGTCACATGTCATTACGAGGCTGGTTGACGTCACTGAATCAACACCACATGTCACATGTCATTACGAGGCTGGTTGACGTCACTGAAACAACACCACATGTCACATGTCATTACGAGGCTGGTTGACGTCACTGAATCAACACCACACGTCACATGTCATTACGAGGCTGGTTGACGTCACTGAAACAACACCACACGTCACATGTCATTACGAGGCTGGTTGACGTCACTGAAACAACACCACACGTCACATGTCATTACGAGGCTGGTTGACGTCACTGAAACAACACCACACGTCACATGTCATTACGAGGCTGGTTGACGTCACTGAAACAACACCACACGTCACATGTCATTACGAGGCTGGTTGACGTCACTGAATCAACACCACACGTCACGTGTCATTACGAGGCTGGTTGACGTCACTGAAACAACACCACACGTCACATGTCATTACGAGGCTGGTTGACGTCACTGAAACAACACCACACGTCACATGTCATTACGAGGCTGGTTGACGTCACTGAATCAACACCACATGTCACTCACATGTCATTACGAGGCTGGTTGACGTCACTGAAACAACACCACATGTCACATGTCATTACGAGGCTGGTTGACGTCACTGAATCAACACCACACGTCACATGTCATTACGAGGCTGGTTGACGTCACTGAAACAACACCACACGTCACATGTCATTACGAGGCTGGTTGACGTCACTGAAACAACACCACACGTCACATGTCATTACGAGGCTGGTTGACGTCACTGAAACAACACCACACGTCACATGTCATTACGAGGCTGGTTGACGTCACTGAAACAACACCACACGTCACATGTCATTACGAGGCTGGTTGACGTCACTGAATCAACACCACATGTCACGTGTCATTACGAGGCTGGTTGACGTCACTGAAACAACACCACACGTCACATGTCATTACGAGGCTGGTTGACGTCACTGAAACAACACCACACGTCACATGTCATTACGAGGCTGGTTGACGTCACTGAATCAACACCACATGTCACTCACATGTCATTACGAGGCTGGTTGACGTCACTGAATCAACACCACACGTCATGTGTCATTATAAGGCTGGTTGACGTCACTGAATCAACACCACACGTCATGTGTCATTATAATTATTATTTTTAATCATAAACTTTTTTATTTTTTATTTAATTTTTATTTTAGCATACTGAGGAATATTAAATGTAACTCTGCTATGTTATTTTATTATTTCATGCATAGGGTTATATTTATAAATGTGCATGTATGTGTATATATAATATATATCTTAATAATATTTTAGCATCCATATATACATATAATTATTTTAATAATAATTTTATCTTAGCTACTATTTGTACATTATGTGAAGCGCCTGAGAGCAATACTATTGATTCGGGCGCTATACAAATAAATTGTATTATTATTTATTATTATTATAAGGCTGGTTGACGTCACTGAAACAACACCACACAATACATGTGATTACGGAAAAGAAATCTGTTTCAACTGTTCGCTGATTATGTCATTTCACCATTACTCCAGTGACACACAACCGTCACTACCTTCAGCAGAGTTGAGCCTGGCAGGGGAGAGTCACCTAGACCAGACACTTCAACGTCTTGTGAGTTCTACTAACCATTTATAGAAGCCTAGCATTCTTAATATATAACACCTCCAAGTATAGCCTTCAAACATTAGCTATTACCATATCCCAGCTATAATGGAGATTGAGTAGTTTACATTATCTACAAATTTATTTAGGAGTGTCACCCACTCGTGACAGCTATAATTAGAGCAACTTGAGTGAGTGTCACTAAGGTTTTATTGTCATGAATAAAACATTCTAGATATTGTTATTGATATATTATTTAATTAATTGATATTTTATTTTACTTGATTCAGAAATTGATAACATGAAAACGCAGCACAATATGAGATTCTGAATTAATCTGATTATAAACTTGAACTAATTACATGCTAAGTATGATTGGTGCACGGGTATAAACAACTGCTGACAGCAGCCATAAAACAGGTGAAAATATGCAGAGCAGCTAATTAGCTATCTATAAAATGAAAGCTTTACTTTGTGGAATACGAGTAATTTTAGAACATCTGTCATAAATGTATAGAATGAAAACTGAACTTTGCAGAATATGAATAATTTTTGAACATCTGTCATAAATGTATAGAATGAAAACTGAACTTTGCAGAATATGAATAATTTTCGAACATCTGCCATAAATAACAAACCTGCATTTGGCAGACGCCCTGAGCTTGCAGTTCTTGTCGCAACACCGGTCGTAGCCATTCTTCATGTTGTCCCCTCCATCGCACTCTTCCCCATCCTCCACTAGGGAGTTCCCGCAATACTTCCCCAGTTTCTCTACAACCACAGACAGCAGGGATCAGTCTCTTTTCTTTCTTGCTCGTTCTCCCAGACACTGGACGGGGGGCCATTGCAGGGCGTTTTTAAAGTCCAACGAGAATTTGTGAGTCCACTACAGGTTACACATTTAGCCGCTGTGTGGGATCTTTACTTCCCCTGGCATTGACACCAGATAGAAGGGACCACCGGCTTTTAGTGTCTCTTCCGAAAGACACAGGCAAATGTGGGGTGAACGAAATTGCCTAAGTTTCGAAACGGGTGTAGGTCGGATTGAACCACCGTCTACTCGATTGACAGTCCGGCGCTCTACCGCGCGACCGCCGCTCCTCACTCGACCAAACACATTCAGACGGCTGACTATCAAGTAGCATTCAAAATGCCCAAGGGATTTATAGCTTTGTTAAGTAATGAACACACCGTGTGCTGGTGATGATAACCACAGTGAGTGAGTGCTCTTCTCTTAATTGGTTGGTTATGACACTATATACTGTATACATTAACTAGAAGAAGAAAAGTGTTTCTAGTACTACAGGGCAAGAATAGTGAAACAACTTGAAATCTCCACGCCCAGAGGCTTAAAAGGACGTGTTTCTTTCAAGTCAACATCAGAATTAAACGAGTGAAGAATAATTGAAGAGATTGAAAGTCACCATATTTACCTTTAAAACAGAGGTGAGACTTGGACGCGAGGACAGCACCCATAGACCTCCTGCTGCACGGGGAGAACTTCTGCAAAACAAGGCCTAGGGCGTTAGACATTACTTGCCCTCGTTTTCTTTCTCCTACCTTACGTCCCAGTTCCTCCTCTCTATTTGTCAAGTCTGTCAACCTACCTTTCTATCTTACCACACCCTATGATTCCTACCCTCTCTCACCCACCCTCTCTCACCCACCCTCTCACTCCCACCCTCTCACTCCCACCCTCTCACTCCCACCCTCTCACTCCCACTCCCACCTTCTCTCACCCACCCTCTCACTCCCACCCTCTCACTCCCACCCTCTCACTCCCACCCTCTCACTCCCACCCTCTCACTCCCACCCTCTCACTCCCACCCTCTCACTCCCACCCTCTCACTCCCACCCTCTCACTCCCACCCTCTCACTCCCACCCTCTCTCACCCACCCTCTCACTCCCACCCTCTCACTCCCACCCTCTCACTCCCACCCTCTCACTCCCACCCTCTCACTCCCACCCTCTCACTCCCACCCTCTCACTCCCACCCTCTCACTCCCACCCTCTCTCACCCACCCTCTCACTCCCACCCTCTCTCACCCACCCTCTCACTCCCACCCTCTCACTCCCACTCCCACCCTCTCTCACCCACCCTCTCACTCCCACCCTCTCACTCCCACTCCCACCTTCTCTCACCCACCCTCTCACTCCCACCCTCTCACTCCCACCCTCTCACTCCCACCCTCTCTCACCCACCCTCTCACTCCCACCCTCTCACTCCCACTCCCACCTTCTCTCACCCACCCTCTCACTCCCACCCTCTCACTCCCACCCTCTCACTCCCACCCTCTCTCACCCACCCTCTCACTCCCACCCTCTCACTCCCACCCTCTCACTCCCACCCTCTCACTCCCACCCTCTCACTCCCACCCTCTCACTCCCACCCTCTCACTCCCACCCTCTCACTCCCACCCTCTCACTCCCACTCCCACCTTCTCTCACCCACCCTCTCACTCCCACCCTCTCACTCCCACCCTCTCACTCCCACCCTCTCTCACCCACCCTCTCACTCCCACCCTCTCACTCCCACCCTCTCACTCCCACCCTCTCACTCCCACCCTCTCACTCCCACCCTCTCACTCCCACCCTCTCACTCCCACCCTCTCTCACCCACCCTCTCACTCCCACCCTCTCACTCCCACCCTCTCACTCCCACCCTCTCACTCCCACCCTCTCACTCCCACCCTCTCACTCCCACCCTCTCACTCCCACCCTCTCTCACCCACCCTCTCACTCCCACCCTCTCACTCCCACCCTCTCACTCCCACCCTCTCACTCCCACCCTCTCACTCCCACCCTCTCACTCCCACCCTCTCACTCCCACCCTCTCACTCCCACCCTCTCACTCCCACCCTCTCTCACCCACCCTCTCACTCCCACCCTCTCTCACCCACCCTCTCACTCCCACCCTCTCACTCCCACCCTCTCTCACCCACCCTCTCACTCCCACTCCCACCCTCTCTCACCCACCCTCTCACTCCCACCCTCTCTCACCCACCCTCTCACTCCCACCCTCTCTCACCCACCCTCTCACTCCCACCCTCTCTCACCCACCCTCTCACTCCCACCCTCTCACTCCCACCCTCTCTCACCCACCCTCTCACTCCCACCCTCTCACTCCCACCCTCTCTCACCCACCCTCTCACTCCCACCCTCTCTCACCCACCCTCTCACTCCCACCCTCTCTCACCCACCCTCTCACTCCCACCCTCTCTCACCCACCCTCTCACTCCCACCCTCTCTCTCTCCCACCCTCTCTCTCCCACCCTCTCACTCCCACCATCTCACTCCCACCCTCTCACTCCCACTCCCACCCTCTCTCACCCACCCTCTCACTCCCACTCCCACCCTCTCTCTCCCACCCTCTCTCTCCCACCCTCTCTCTCCCACCCTCTCACTCCCACCCTCTCACTCCCACTCCCACCCTCTCTCACCCACCCTCTCACTCCCACCCTCTCTCACCCACCCTCTCTCTCCCACCCTCTCTCTCCCACCCTCTCACTCCCACCCTCTCACTCCCACTCCCACCTTCTCTCACCCACCCTCTCACTCCCACCCTCTCTCACCCACCCTCTCACTCCCACCCTCTCTCACCCACCCTATCACTCCCACCCTCTCACTCCCACCCTCTCACTCCCACCCCCACCCTCTATCACCCACCCTCTCACACCCACCCTCTCACTCCCACCCTCTCACTCCCACCCTCTCTCACCCACCCTCTGTCACCCACCCTCTCACTCCCACCCTCTCTCACCCACCCTCTCTCTCCCACCCTCTCACACCCACCCTCTCACTCCCACCCTCTCACTCCTACCCTCTCACTCCCACCCTCTCTCACCCACCCTCTCTCTCCCACCCTCTCACTCCCACCCTCTCACTCCTACCCTCTCACTCCCACCCTCTCACTCCCACCCTCTCTCACCCACCCTCTCACTCCCACTCCCACCCTCTCTCACCCACCCTTTCTCTACCCCTCTCTCCCTTTATCCCGTCTCTACTGCCCGTTTATCCTGTCCACCCATTTCTCTCGCTCTGCCTTCATCCCTCCCGCTCTCTCTTTCTCTATCAGATTCAGATATAATTTATTCACACCCCTGTCTCTCTAGTCCCCCACCCCTGTCTCTCTAGTCCCACACCCCTGTCTCTCTAGTCCCCCACCCCTGTCTCTCTAGTCCCCCATCCCTGTCTCTCTAGTCCCCCATCCCTGTCTCTCTAGTCCCCCACCCCTGTCTCTCTAGTCCCCCACCCCTGTCTCTGTAGTCCCCCACCCCTCTCTCTGTAGTCCCCCACCCCTGTCTCTCTAGTCCCCCACCCCTGTCTCTCTAGTCCCCCACCCCTGTCTCTCTAGTCCCCCACCCCTGTCTCTCTAGTCCCCCACCCCTGTCTCTCTAGTCCCCCACCCCTGTGTCTCTAGTCCCCCACCCCTGTCTCTCTAGTCCCCCACCCCTGTCTCTCTAGTCCCCCACCCCTGTCTCTCTAGTCCCCCACCCCTGTCTCTCTAGTCCCCCACCCCTGTCTCTCTAGTCCCCCACCCCTGTCTCTCTAGTCCCCCACCCCTGTCTCTCTAGTCCCCCACCCCTGTCTCTCTAGTCCCCCACCCCTGTCTCTGTAGTCCCCCACCCCTGTCTCTCTAGTCCCCCACCCCTGTCTCTCCTTTCACAACCATCTCGTGTCACAACCGTCAGCAACTGTCGGTGTCACATTCCCTACCTTGTTGTTCTTCTCGTACCCCGACACGGAGTACGTGTACATGATGTATTTGCCGCCACTGGCTCCTTTCGGTGAACACTCATGCGTGTCGGGGTCATGCTCACTGCCCCAGTTGTGACCTGCAAACAGGAAACCCCACTTTGACCTGACTGTTCTGCACACAAAGCCACGTCTACGCACTCGGCTACTTCTGGCTGTCTTAGTTGTGTACTTCAGGAATCTCTGCAGAATAATGCTGTGTACCAGTGTCTCACACTCGTCACAGATTCATGTCGATTTCAAATTTAACAACGAAACTGATCTGAAAACAGGTTTAACACAACCTTTCTGCATTCACGCTTAACGAATTATATTATTGACACAATACAGAGTGACCCATCAATGAGATGTAATTGAAAACAGGTTATAACACAACTTTCTGCATTTATGGTCAGAGTTATATTAACGGAACACTACAGAGTAATCTATCAGTGACACTTATTTGAAAGCACCTTTTAACACAACCTTTCTGCATTCGTGGTCAATGAATTATATTGATGAAACTACCTAGATTAATAGAGTAATCCATCAATGACAGGACTAAGAATATGCATGTTTTGGAAAAAGAGAAGTACACGAATGAAAACATGGGAGAACTTACCTAGTTCTGATGTTGGTTGCAGCGACATGAAATCCAAAAGACCAGATTTAGTCAAACAAGTAAAAGTAAACTTATTACTTAAACATGTGACCAAAATTATTACTAAATTATCAATGTGTCATATCATAAAATAAATAAATAAACAAACAAATACATAGAAGGCTAAAGACATAAATCTAAAACTAATTTAAGAAGGAAGAATTAAAATATGTTTTAAAGTTCTCTTTATGGATGATACTGTCACAACTTCACAGTTCACATATTATCACTGCAGCATTTAAAATATTGGTTAAAATATAGAATTTTAATGCACACACTCCCGAGGATATAGGCACAAGAGAAGTAACTATTATGCCTGCTAAGTACAGTGATTTGCTTAAATTGGCTATCATGGTTGGCAACACGAGCAGACAATACAATCATTCAATTTCTATCGCCCCTGCACAAGTGGGTGCTGTTGACTGGTGATTCAACTGAACATATCTGTGTCTGTTGCATAGGGTGCCTGCCAGGGGCTGCTCAGAGAACTGAGTCTGCAAGGGCAAGCCCTAACCCAAGCGGGAAGACTGCGATAACTGTAATGCTACGCAACATAACTGATGTACGACGATGACATGAGGGGGCCAGACGATGACATAAGGGGCCCACCGTGTGTAGTGACGAGGTCGGCCTCTTGTGTGAGCAGTCTACGTTCGTACGCATTCAGCGAACTACTCCAGCCAGTGTTCAAGTACTTCTTGTAGTAGGCTGTAAATACACAGGTAGACATCAAACACAGGTAGACATTAAAAACAGTTAGATTACAAACACAGGTAGATATCAAACGCAGGTAGACATTAAAATGCAGATGTATAAGATCGACCGACCGACCGACCGACCGACCGACCGACCGACCGACCGACCGACCGACCGACCGACCGACCGACCGACCGACCGACCGACCGACCGACCGACCGACCGACCGACCGACCATCAAGATAGGCAGACAGTTATCCGACAGTTATCTGATGGATAGACAGACAGCAGACAGACAGAGAGACAAACACACAACTCACATCAAGCAAGCGAGTCAGCACATACACAGACAGTCAGCAGTATCAACACAAGACTCTTCCAGGAAAACAGATGACACTTAAAGTGACACAAAGGGTAACCGTATGGGCCAATACAACTGTACCTCTTTGACCCTGAATGCCTATTTCCTCATCACATATATATGAATTTGCCAGCATATACGTTGCAGTACGCTGTATGTTGGTTTATCATATTCCTTCAGTTCGGAGTTACAATTCTAATCACGGTTGTCATGTGACACAGATCATGTGACACATGGCACTATACGGTTGTAACATTTTCTGTAGCACCTGTGTTAAAACTACAGTCATATTCTCAGCTTGGCAAGTGGCAAATTGAGTCGAATAAGCAGTTCCGACACCAGACTCAGGCTAACACAATGGCGCTGTCTGTGTTATCACAAGATTTCAAAAAGTTTATTCTAGTTAACTGCTGCCACTTGTCAAATGTTAGCTTCTATTAATTCGTTTAGATGCACAGCACCAAAAGATGCCTATATTTTCCAGTTAGTTAATTTCCATTTAATTTATTTCACATAAACAGATTCACTAAGTTAAGATTTCAACATTTTTAATGGTACATCTATATTAATTTCACACTGATTTACATTTTACAAATACTGCTGCAGTGGGTTTCATCTGCAATGCAAATCTTACACATCAGAAGCACTCATTAGGTTGGAAAACTGATTTTTTTTATTTTGCTCTAACAATAATTATTACCAGTCAGATTCACACATGGATAAGCCAATATGTCACATTTAAACATGCATGCATGCATGCATGCATACACACACACACACACACAAATGCATGCACGTGCAAAACTCATGACAATTTGTGTAAGCTGCAATTACACCAGTTGCACAGGCCCAGAACTAAAAATAGCTGTCTAGGCCATGCCCAATAATTTGTGTCCTTTTTGCATATGTATGTGCAAATGTATGTGCAATCAAATTAGAACTCGCGTTTTCAAAAGATCCCTGGCTTGTTGTTGGCGTTGTACTGTGTAGTGGGTAACTGGTGGAATACGTTAGTTAAGACCACCAGTAGTTAAGACCCCCAGTAGTTAAGACCACCAGTAGTTAAGACCACCAGTAGTTAAGACCCCCAGTAGTTAAGACCACCAGTAGTTAAGACCACCAGTAGTTAAGACCCCCAGTAGTTAAGACCCCCAATAGTTAAGACCACCAGTAGTTAAGACCACCAGTAGTTAAGACCACCAGTAGTTAAGACCACCAGTAGTTAAGACCACCAGTAGTTAAGACCACCAGTAGTTGTAGCATTGCAATTGGATTATCATAAGTCAGAAGTACGGTTGACCTCCACCTAGTAAATGTTAGTACCCAGAGGAGACAACTAGACTGTGTGAGTGTTGGTTGCGGGATGCTTAGCAGCAAGACTTCGCCTTGGAATGTTAAGAACTGGGGAACGGGTATGACTTGGGTTAGATCTTAAGCATTGGGACGGGATATTACTTGGGGCAGTGGCATGTTAGGTATTTGTACGTAGTTTGATTTAAACAAGAGGCTGTGGAATACAAATCAGAATGGATGATTGGACTCAGGGCTGTGCTATAAAAAAAAACTACTACTGGCACCTGGGGCTATTGAGTACAAATTAGTAGGGGTGGTATGACTCTAGCTTGTGGAATAGAAAGCAGGAGGAGTGGTATGAATCAGGGATGTCGAATACAAAGTAGTATGGGAAGTATGACTCTTGGCTGTGTAATAGATTGCAGGAGGATGGTGTGACTCTTGGCTGTGGAATAGATTGCAGGAGGATGGTGTGACTCTTGGCTGTGGAATAGAAAGCAGGAGGGTGGTATGACTCTTGGCTGTGGAATAGATTGCAGGAGGATGGTGTGACTCTTGGCTGTGGAATGGAAAGCAGGAGGGTGGTATGACTCTTGGCTGTGGAATAGAAAGCAGGAGGGGTGGTATGACTCTTGGCTGTGGAATAGAAGCAGGAGGGGTGGTATGACTCTTGGCTGTGGAATAGAAAGCAGGAGGGGTGGTATGACTCTTGGTTTTGGAATGGAAAGCAGGAGGGGTGGTATGACTCTTGGCTGTGGAATAGAAGCAGGAGGGGTGGTATGACTCTTGGCTGTGGAATAGAAAGCAGGAGGGTGGTATGACTCTTGGCTGTGGCATAGAAGCAGGAGGGGTGGTGTGACTCTTGGCTGTGGAATGGAAAGCAGGAGGGTGGTATGACTCTTGGCTGTGGCATAGAAGCAGGAGGGTGGTATGACTCTTGGCTGTGGCATAGAAGCAGGAGGGTGGTATGACTCTTGGCTGTGGCATAGAAGCAGGAGGGTGGTATGACTCTTGGCTGTGGCATAGAAGCAGGAGGGTGGTATGACTCTTGGTTGTGGCATAGAAGCAGGAGGGTGGTATGACTCTTGGCTGTGGCATAGAAGCAGGAGGGTGGTATGACTCTTGGCTGTGGAATAGAAAGCCGGAGAGTGATATGACTCTTGGCCGTGGAATAGAAGCAGGAGGGTGGTATGACTCTTGGCTGTGGAATAGAAGCAGGAGGGTGGTATGACTCTTGGCTGTGGAATAGAAGCAGGAGGGGTGGTGTGACTCTTGGCTGTGGAGTAGAAAGCAGGAGGGGTAGTGTGACTCTTGGCTGTGGAATAAAAAATAGTAGGGGTGGTATGACTCGGGGATTTGGAATGGAAAGCAGGAAGGATGGAATGACTTGTGACTGTGGAATACAAAGCAGTACGGATAGTATGACTCTGGGCTGTGGAATACAATGAAGTAGGGGTTATATGACTTAGGGCTGTGGAATACAGAGCAGTAGGGGTGGTATGACTCTGGGTTGTTGTATACAAAGCAGCAAGGATGGTATGACCCAGGGCTGTTGTATATGAAGCAGGAGGGGTGGCATGACTCGGGCAGGCAGGTAAAGCAGCAAACACGAGTGTGATATTGTCACCTTTAGAACAGATGCCCCCTGGGTTGTGGCGCTGGGGGGACGCGACATAAGACAGCCCCAGGATGCCATCTTTGTTACTGAGGGCCGTGAACAAGTGTGCAAGGCAATATTGGGACAGGGTGTCATTGGCACTAAACGCCTGCAACCAAAAGAAACATTTCAACGTAGACAACTGATACTGGGCAATTCAGTCAGGTCACTAACTGGAGCCTGGGTCACAGTGACACGACACATACAAGACGGACAATGTCTCTGACTCCCCGCTCCGTTCCGTCTCAGTGGAGACGCCCCCGCCACACCTTCTGGGATTAAGTGCTCAAGACTTCAGCTAAACTGGCACTAGGGTGTCTTAAGATCACGCAAGAACATGCAGCAGTTTATAGTACCGGAAACAGAACTGCTTGGTAACATGCGTTTACTTTTATATTATGTCAGGGTGAGGGTTCACACCCGGAATGTGTTGGGTGGAATTTTAACCAAAAAATGTAGTGGTGCATGCTGTGCAAACGTTGATTAATATTTTATAAATCACACGAACAAAATCTGCCCAGTGACGAGGGAAAACACCTCTGACTTCCCACAGCTTCCAATCAACTTATTTTAGTCCACAAATATCACCAATTCCGTAACAAAATTGGCAAAATGCAATGAACCAGCAGCAACACCAGTGTTGAAGTAACTACCTGCTGAAATTGTGTGTTGCTTTCGATTAGAAGTGCGTAATAATGCCGGCAGGTGGTGGCTGGCACGTCTACACTACACAGGCATTAGACAGACAACAGCATGAGAAAATTCACCTCGCGAACAAACACCCCCAACAGAGTAGCGACGAGGGGAGCCTATATAGGCTAGGCCAAGCACTCCGCCTTTAAATTTCTGGTACGTGAACAGATGGGCGAGGCAGAACTTCTTGAAGTAAGGGTTCTCACTAAACACCTACAAATTAAAATTCAAAAATGTGATGCATCTCCGACTGGAGAGTTCTCGGACACCCGTAGAGGGACACATTTCAACTACAAGAATAGTATAATATATACACACATGTGAAATGACTGCAACAGCAATCTGTTCAATCGATCAAGTGTTAAATCGCGTTGAAACTGGCACACGATCCGGACGAGTATTACATAACATATACACGTTTAAAGGTAAACATAGAATGCATCCTGCTTATTCTAGTTTCAAGTAACGTGTGCCTGGATAACAAGACATAGGCAGGTGTGTATTTTTACTGAACTAAACAACAACAATAGACAGTCATATAGTTTCTCTGCAATGTTTCCAGGTGTACATAAAACAGGTTAAGAGTCTTCCTTGTTATCACAAAAACAGCCGAGTAATTCTTAGCAGAACATCACAGAAAGTTGTTGATTTTATCAGAATGTATAATGTTGCCCATGTTGAGATGTATAGGAATGGCAACTTACATCGAGAAGATCCTTTGTCGGCCAAGAGTCACGCTCCATGTTGTAATGTATTCCACCACCCGCTACTGTGGACGACCCTTTGTGAATTTTCAACTGACAAATAAACACAATATTTACATTGAAAAGTCCACGTAGGCTAGGAGCTGTCTGGACAGTCATAAGCTGTTACATAACGTAGCAGCTGATAATTAGTTAGAATGCATGTACACACATACTCACATCTGACCTGAGTATCTGCAGATAAAAGCTTGTATATTATATACTTAATGTGTTTGCTTTATTCACCAGAAATATGTAAATATTGTTTGACCAACTTGTTTCACATAGTTTCTCCTTGACAATGGCTATGAAATCAATCCTAGAATTTTTGAAGAATCGTGAACCCTGATTTCATATACACATTATTAAAATGTTCTACATATAAAAGTCAAATCAAACAATTATTCTGATGGTGAAATGATGGTATAAAATCAATCAGCAAACCTGCCTAGTGTTTATGCAAAAATAACAAGAGATAATAGTCACCTCTTTAATTTCGAAACCCATACCGCTTTCGTAGCCTTTTCCAAAATTAGTGCTTCTGTAGATTTTGTCAACGCGTTCAATGAGGCCAATCTGGCAAAAGAAACACAATAGCAATAACAACGAATTAACTAGGGACTGTTTCCTCAACAATCCTATATCATATTCCAAATGCTGCTCTTTAAATTTCTCTCTTAAAGCATTTCCTTGCGAGCTAATATACAACATTCGCAATGTTCTGTATCAAGACATGATAATATCGCCTAAGCACTGAATTGATTAGCCCAAAAAAGATTAAATTTGTTGAAGCTTTGTGCTGCGTTCCAATCACCTTGTTTTTATTATGAATACCAGTTTGTGACACAGTTGCGTCAATTCACCAATCACTAACTGGAGGAGTTCAAAAACTTCCCAGTTG
The DNA here is from genome assembly GCA_964017155.1 of Oasisia sp. SBJ-2009. Taxonomy (NCBI): domain Eukaryota; kingdom Metazoa; phylum Annelida; class Polychaeta; order Sabellida; family Siboglinidae; genus Oasisia; species Oasisia sp. SBJ-2009. The sequence goes on from OZ024854.1 coordinate 26,683,444, forward strand.
ACAATTGATGTTTACCACTATACAAGGTAACTGGAACGCAGCAACTGGAAATGAACTAGAAAGGGTACATACAGACAGGTTCAATTCTCCTTCTTGTATTTGTACACATAATCCAAATTTGTCACATGCAGAAAAACTTACAGACGTTTACTGAACTTTCTTCAGAATTGCGCTTGTGTAGGTCAAAACAAAACAAAATTAATTTTACATACCCACAGTGTATATCTACCTGGTGGTGGTTTTCATCTAATATCTTATATTGACTTCATCAGCAGTGAAACATATCAAGTAGCTGTCTTAGACATGCTGCCATGACCCATATTTTCAATGATGTACCAAGTAAGTAGCTGTCTTAGACATGCTGCCCTGACATGTGTTTTTAATGACATACCAAGTAGCTGTCTTCAACACACTACCCTGACCCATATTTTCAATGATGTACCAAGTAAGTAGCTGTCCTGGACAAGCTGTCCTGACCTGTGTTTTAGAGACATACCAAGTAAGTAGCTGTTTTAAACAAGCTGCCCTGACCTGTGTTTTTAGAGACATACCAAGTAAGTAGCTGTTTTAAACAAGCTGCCCTGACCTGTGTTTTAGAGACGTACCAAGTAAGTAGCTGTTCTGGACACACTGCCCTGACCCATGTTTTTTACGAAGCGGTAGTCGGCCACCAGAAGTAGAGGACAGGTGTTCTTGGCAGGATGTAGTGACGAGGATCTCTTCTCCCTGCTCTGTTTGAGGTCTGCTTCTAGTGAGATAGAAAGACATCATCACATAATGCAGGCAGATGCAATGAGATATACATTGCACCATTATTCAATAAGTCGTTACAATTCGTGACACTGGTTTTTAGCTGTACAGTATTCATTTCTTCTAAGTGTTTAATCACCACATTACAGCCATTTAAATTTTGGATTGCTCATGAATGCATACATCATCAAGAACTGACCAGTTTTCCATCATCAGCGTGCAATTTCTTGATATCTGCAGAAATGTTGAACTGGCAGACCATCAAGTCTTAAGAAGGCTAATGAAGATTACACTTCATAGAGACGTGAAATAGCTTGTCAAAGTTGATAAGTGTAATGCTGTTGTGTTGACAAGTGGCACTGTAATTGTATAAACAAGTGTGTCCTCAGTCCCAGAGTGTGCTGGACAGACACGCAGTGTCATATTACAGACTGACAGACAGGTGTCATTGCTGTGATTATAGACTTGTAGACATATAATGTCAGACTGACAGACAGATGTCATACTTTTTCTTACAGACTGACAGATAATAAGATACATAGTAACTGACCTGAGATGTCAGGTGACATGCAAATGCTCTACATGAGATGTCAGGTGACATGCAAATGCTCTACATGAGATGACAGGTGACATGCAAATGCTCTACATGAGATGTCTGGTGACATGCAAATGCTCTACATGAGATGTCAGGTGACATGCAAATGCTCTACATGAGATGTCAGGTGACATGCAAATGCTCTACATGAGATGTCTGGTGACATGCAAATGCTCTACATGAGATGTCAGGTGACATGCAAATGTTCTACATGAGATGTCAGGTGACATGCAAATGCTCTACATGAGATGTCAGGTGACATGCAAATGCTCTACATGAGATGTCAGGTGACATGCAAATGTTCTACATGAGATGTCAGGTGACATGCAAATGCTCTACATGAGATGTCAGGTGACATGCAAATGCTCTACATGAGATGTCAGGTGACATGCAAATGCTCTACATGAGATGTCAGGTGACATGCAAATGTTCTACGAGATGTCAGGTGACATGCAAATGCTCTACATGAGATGTCAGGTGACATGCAAATGTTCTACATGAGATGTCAGGTGACATGCAAATGCTCTACATGAGATGTCAGGTGACATGCAAATGCTCTACATGAGATGTCAGGTGACATGCAAATGCTCTACATGAGATGTCAGGTGACATGCAAATGTTCTACGAGATGTCAGGTGACATGCAAATGCTCTACATGAGATGTCAGGTGACATGCAAATGCTCTACATGAGATGTCTGGTGACATACAAATGTCCTACCTGTCAGTCTGACAGTCACATGTACTACCTGATGTCGGGTGACAGACAGATGTCCTACCTTCGATGTCAGACATCTGTTCACTGTCTCCATCTGGTGATTCATAGTCGTCTATCTTGATAAAGCCGCAGTAGCTAGAGTTGCCATGGTGACTGCCCCTACAACGCAAACGGTCACAAATACACTGTCTCCGAAGCACATGTGAACACATACACAAACTGTCACAATTACACTGTCTCCGAAGCACATATGAACACATACACAAACTGTCACAATTACACTGTCCCCGAAGCACATGTGAACACATACACGTGCATGTACACTTACTCACACTCGCATGCACACATACAAATGCATGCATGCACACATTCAGTTGCATACACGTGATGAGAGACTACATCTGTTCTGTCATCTCTTGACAGTCTACATCCAACGATACAAAGGTCAATACAAACTCGAGGTGTTGCTGTTGACCTCATACATACTACTCCACCAGAGTGGCAGTGTTTTTTGTATTTGCGGCACTGATATTTGTCCAGCGCACATTCTTGCTGCATCAAGCAGAATATAAATTGTCTATACTAATGTATCAGATCACACTAAATGCCACATGAAATTAAAATGCATTGTAATATTAGTACATTACACCAAATGTACGCAACATTCATACAAGGTAATTTTTTCATTCCATACACGCCTGTTAGGCCTACCCTGTTTGACTGAGACAAAAACAAAAATTCGGACCATCAACGGAGATCCTTGGCGAACGTGACTTGGTGACCCAATTTTGGGTTGTGACCTACATTGCTGTGAGACGACTGTGGTTGCTACAGTTCGGTTCTTACCCCATGTTGTCTGCTGCCTTCATGTCGGATGCCTTGTATGAGATCATACTGAAATTGTTCGACTTCGGCAGATGTCTCCAGGATGGCTGAAAGAATCCCACAAACCCAATCAAATCAAATCAAATTTTATTTCGCAACAAACAAAATTATATTCTACATGAGCAAACAAAAAGAAAAATATTGTTACGTGGTGGTCACATGGCACATTTTGTGCCGTCTTCCTGTGACCCAAAAAGATAAACTACGAAATTATATATATATATATATATACATATATATATATACACGTATAGATACTTATCCACGTACACTCATTTGCATGATAACGGACTGGGGAAATTAAAAAGTGTGTGAAAATCCAAACAGTGTGTCTTTTTAAATGAAAACAATTAGTTGCACTCTACACATGTGGGATTTAAGCAATGTACTTGGTTAATATAGTTAGATAAATATTGATTTCGTCAACATGTTATATTTGTTAATTACAAAACCAGTGAAGTCTTAGACCAGTGGCCACCACTTGGCTTAAACCTACACTAGAAAATGTATCTATCTAACATAATCATTCATGTTAGGAAATAGGAATTAGTACAGTTTCCTTGCTTGATTACTAGTTCATCTAACTGAATGATGACCATGGCTGTCCAAAAATGTCCCAACCCAGACATGTACACATATCAAAAAAATCAGAAGCACACAATAATTCACAAGCCATTGGTTAAAGCACCATTGACAACATAATACACGATATAAGCTTTTTTGCTACTAAACTGTTTGCTGTTGTTTTTACCTGTCCATTTTACCCCTCCAAATGATGTGTGGATGGGTCGCTACATAATTTGTTGCAAAAAAATTGTTTCAGCAACTTTTCAAATAAAAATCCAATTCAATGAACTGAAACACATATGTTCCCGTTTGATGCTGATGCATTGGTATGTCCAATTTATTAGCAGATGGCCGAGTGAAATTGTATATGTCAAAAAACGTCTGCATCTTTGAAAATATCTGCTTGTTTCACCATTTTACATGACACTATAGCAAACATTTATTTGTCAACACAGGCGAAACATCGCTTTATTATTCGAATATTTTACGTTAATGTTCTCACTTCGAACATTTAACATCTAGTTTGTCTGCTTTGTTTGGATAAACATTTTTGATTCTCACTTGAAGCGAGACTTACCTCGACATAGTAGATATCTGTGTCTGTCTTAATCGTGGCTGTCATCGTGCCGTCGTCCTCCCAGTAGGCGTTTACCTCAGACGTGTTTGGCTCGTCTGTGTAGTCAAAACACACAGACGACTACAATAAGGTGTTCGAACGCCATTATCCGACCAAAGAGTACCCCAAAGAAATTGCATTCTTTTTTTAAGTTTAAAGTTTATACAGCTAAAGCGGCTAAATAGTACAAGGACATTATGGTTGATAACAAATTCATTAATGTATATTAGCAAAACTATTTATGAAAGCATAACAATATATGAAAGTGTTAGTAATTAGAATGTCTAGTAAAGTTAAAACGATAAAAATGTCGGATAGGAAAAAATTGAAAATTGTCTCTAATATGAATATATACATTTAGATAATTAGATAAATTAAAGCATAAAAATATTTAGCAAATTATATTATTATAAATGGAACATTATGCAGGTTGTCTGAATTTTTGCGGCGACACATGGAATGTGGAGTGAGTAGAAATTATGTTTTTGTGCATCTTGGCATCAGACTGATCAGAGCTGTCAAATTAGGACAGTCGGGATTTTTCTGCAAATTGATACTGGTGTCATTTAGATTGGTGATAGCCGATAGGTCACCAAGACAGGTGACTGTCTGATTCTAGCAGGAATGAAGGAGTGTCGGGTTTAAAGGTGCTTTGTTCGAAACTGAGGTATTCGAATTTCATGAATTTTCATGGCACGTCTACCAGTGGAGGTTAAACATGCTGTTACATTTTTGATAACAGATCTACACATGTATTCAGATTTGACAGGAAGGGAAGGAAACATTATACTGGCCACCTGTAGAAATGGCAAATGCTTCTCCAGTTACACATATGTACAACTTGTTCTGATGCATTTCATCATAACACACATCCTTGTGCCCTATAGCCTTGGTTACCCAGGCTCCGTGAGGTGGCAGCACTTTTAAGCCCCTCAACTCTGCCCGGGGATACCATTGCTCTGCATTTGTTAACCGCCAGGGCGGCCTTACCCCAGATTAGGGTAGAGATGCTGATTGGCTCTCAGGCCAACTATGAAATAGAAATAAAAATAACGATATACTTTTACAAGATAATGATATCCTATGAAAAGTATTCAACATTGAACTTATATTAACATAAAAATAAGTAAAAATTCAAATTTACAGTTGTTTATAAAATATAATTTAAGACAGGAGTAACCACTGTCCGCGAGGTGGCAGCATTGTGTACATCACGCGGATAAATATTCATATGCCGGCAGAATCACCAGACTGTCTTCTCGGCATATTTCCGCAGCCGACCGACAGTCAGCTAAGCGAGACTACGTATGCCAGGGGTCACAGCTATTGAGTATGTCAATCTTCACTATCCCTTAGCAAAACTCCTCTTTTAAGCTCAGCCAATGAAGTTGCTCACAAGGAGTGTGGTCGGCTTCTGAATCAGATCACGTGATATAATTTTGGGTGATTTCAGCCACAAGCTGCTTGTGTTACATGCAGTGCTTGGGACGTAGAAGCAAACAGCCATTCAGCTGCTCACTAGTATGAGCTCTTCTTTTCTCTTGGTTCCATGTCTCCACTCCATACATAAAGACTGGCAGGGTCATTATGCTGTAGATTTTGATGTGGTTAGCTATTTAAGTGCTAACAGGCTGCAAACTGATGTACTATTACTTGGCCAGAACATGTACTTACTACCTAGTCATATAGTCCCTCGTATAGGCACTTGAAAAGTACTTGTCCCCACATCTACGTATGACACTCACCCTCTACAAATCCTTCATAGAAGTGATCCAAGTTCAGTTTAACTTCCTCCTCGTTGTTATTTTTATCCACTGTGACCAGTCGGAAGTCAGATGAAAGCAGGTTCCGGCGTAGTCGAAGATTCAGATTAAAATGTCTGCGAGAAAATGTAGACAACATTTGTTTTCTCATTACTGCATAACACGCAATATTTATAGATTCGTAACACAAATAAAGCATACATAAACTACATATCGACATGCAGCCTAAACACATAACAAAGAATTTATAAATTAAGCTTCTACAATATACGTTGAAAGAAACCCTATCAAGGCTAATACAGTCAGAAAAATTAGAGTGAGAGCCATCTGGCTCACTGACTGGCACTACTCATAACAATGTTTACCAAAGACTGACAATATATACCATTAAATGCAGTGTTAACCAAAAAAATGACATACCGGGGTACTGGTACACATTATGGGTACATACTACTGGTGCTGGTTCGATACCAAAAATATCGAAGTATCGCGATACTTGCGAAAGTTCGATACCGATATTTAGTGGTATCGCGATACTTCGATATTTTTGGTATCGAACGCCCACTATTCGATACCTTCGATACTTTCGATACCTTCGATACTTGACATCGAGTCCATTCGACGAAGTCGATGTGAAGGCGCAACATCGTTGTTGATGACGACGTTGTTTACGGGAGCTATCACTACAGCGCTTCGCAACCTAAATTGACTTAGGCGTGGTTGTTTAAAAAATAATATAACATAAAATGTGAATTGTTTTCTAAAACTTTATTGTAGAATTAGTCTCTATAATAACTGTTTTCTGTGTGCTATCTTAGCGTAGGTGAGACTTCGCTTAGCCTCGTTACCCAAACCAAAGTTCGTATGTGACGCTCTCGTTTGGTGGCAGTACCATGCCATATTTCTCCCTACTTTATTTACGGTTACGCGTACAAAAACACACATCATATAGTATTTGTATAGAGTGTTTATTGCACGCACTAGTATTTATGAAACTAGTTTAATAATATTATTAATTTAAATATTTATTCGAGCGCGATGCGGAGGTTATGTTTATCCAGGTTCCGTTTGGTGGCGCCACCATTTGCCGTACACGATGCCCACAACCAAGGCGAACGACGACAAGTCGCAACGTTCATCGCTAATAATTTGGCAGTTTTCCAACAAAGAGTGTCTGCTGTGCTAGAGGCGTCTCAAAGATAGTGGGGGAAATACATCGAATTTGACGAAAATTGTCACCAATCAAGAAGCTACCAAAACGTGATGATCAACTTTCATCGTATGGCGTCGTCGACTTCGTGGACAACGTCGCATTGCCATTGCCATTGCGACTCGAGAACGTATTCTATTGAAATATTCGACAGTGAGCTAGCAATGGACATCTAGTTACAGTCGAAGCGAATCGCCATCGGTTGCCGAATCTACTAAGTAACTGAGGCAAACATCGCCAAGAAGTGACATACACGACGTGACTGATTAACGATGACGTTGTGCTTACTGCATCTACTCACTACTGTCACTCTCACTGAAACTGTGACACTGCCAGTCACTGGCACTGGCCAAACAGATTCACCACTGGCAGAGCCAGAGGTAGAGGAAGAAACTGACCGGTTCTTGAAAACAGTTGCAAAAACATTATGGGGCTTGTTATGTGTACTTGATAATGTGGTAATTTAAGTTTTATATAAAAAAAACTTGGTGTGAACTGGGAAGTGCAATTGTAATTTTTATTAATATTTTTTCTATTATTAATTAGTGTTATTTTATGATAATCGTCTATACAGTTTTGATGTTAAATCACAATTATCTTTACAATACAATTAATTATAAAACAGTTATAACAGTGAGTGTGCAGCTGTGCTGGCAGTGGCACTATTATAAGTGATAGGTGTATTTATATTTAATATAATAATAACATATTATTTGTATGTTATGTTTCAGCTGTATTTGTTGATGGTCACTTTAGGAGACACATTGAATTGAAATTAAGCTGCTATATTATAGTGCATTTACAAACAACTGGGGTGAAGTACTGTTATTAATTTAAAATAATTCAGTGCAATTGATGAATTTATTTGTCACTAGGTATTTTATTGCAGTTGTCTTTATTGCTTTAATTTTATATTACAGTTACCTTTTAGTTTTACAATAATAATCAATTATATTGAAACTGTTGTTTGTTTACTTACATAAAATGAAAATTGCATTTTAATCATTGTTTGCATGACTATAAAATTATCACATATTTCCCTACTTCTAAGTGAAAAATTGTGTGTGTTTCTGTGGCATTAGTCTAAGTGGATAGTATTGTGTTTCTTTGGAGATCTCTACTGTACTGAATTACACTTACAAGGTAAATTTTGAGTATCGAATACAAATCTGGTGTCGATTGATATCGAAGAATTCTGGTATCGAACCAGCAATATATCGATCGGTATCGAAGAATTCTGGTATCGAACCAGCACTACTTCTGTTGCATACTGTTTCTACTGGGAACTGTGTTCTATGTGAATATTAGACTTACAACGTAAGTATCGAACAAAATTCAGGTATCGATTGGTATCGAACAAAACCTGGTATCGAACCAGCACTACATACTACATATATAACCAATTGTCTTACCGTCCTTGTGAATCAAACTGCACATGTCTAACAGCTGGCTTTTCAGTGTCTGCACTGCGCTTCACTGGTGTGTGGTGAAACTGCGCCTGGTCTAGTGTTTCATATTTAGTCAGGATGTCATCCAGTGGCGATGCTGCAAAACACAAGTTCCAGTATTTAAAAATTCTTCATTCATTAACCATGTTACATTTAGAACACAATCAACCTACGTAAGACACTGACAGAGGGAAATATCTTGGAGTAATGGTCACAGACAACCTATCCTGGTCAACACTTGCAGCTGGGATTTGCTGAGTAAACTGAAACAGAAAATGACTACAGCCTTGGACTACATATCTTAGGACCTATGGCTAAGTTAAGTATGTATCTTATCCAACATGCAGTGTGACGTTTAGTAATATATTTTCTGGCTTTTGAAGTGCGATAGTATCAGTGTATGTTATAATGATCACCATGACATAAGCAGCCACTGGCTTTGCAATGTTTTGTTATTGCAATTAACACAATCGCTTGTATTTTCAGAGAACTCAATTAGCGTTTGAAAAATATAAAAACACGTTTACATGTAAACAATATGTGAGACTGTCAAACACTGACGAGAATGTCTTTCTTTTTAACATGTTTAGAGATTTCGTTGAGGTGTCACAGTATGTGATTTTAGTGAACCTAGCCAAATCTATTAATAGCGCCAACAACAGTTCGGCGACCGACTCACGATTCTCAGTTTGTCAATTCCTATGCCCAATTTGAGACATTAACCGAGTACAATGGAGGACAACAAAGTGCATGACTTAGCGCAATGACTTACCTGCTATTGCATGGAGACCATAGCAGCATATTAATGTAACTATTAAATAGTACATACTGTATAAATATATATATATATCTAATATGCCTGGGTCCCACACAAATCTGTTTTTACCCGGAAGTCGTATGCTGAATTTACGTCGCCCTCTGCTGGGCAATGTAGCACCACCGTACATGCGCCATCTGCCGGACTTTTTATATAATAATTGTTTAGCAGGTGCGCCTGTCCTCACGTTAGAATACGAATACGAATACGAATACATTTATTTCAGGTAAAAACCCATATACAATTGGTACATACATTAAAACATCTAAATAGCCTGTTAAAGATCCAATATGTTAAAAAATTATTAGATAAAAAAAAAATAAGGTTATAAGTTAGATAATGTAAAATTGTAGAAAAACAGATAAAATAATGAGCAATATACAGGATGTAATTGTAAAATAAATATGCAATTAGTTCATGTAAATAAACACCTTTTGAAAAGTAAGTTATATAAACAACTTATTGACTTTAAAAATATATGTATATAATAAATAATTAATAAAGTTATATGCTAGACATGATGACTATCTTACAGATTTATTGTGTACAATGAATTGGCCCAGCTAATCCACATTGGGCCATTTACTATTTCAAAGCAATTGTACATAACCCTAATCAAGTCATTATTTATGTTAAAAATGCGTCTTTTAAAACCATAAATGCTCTTACGCAATAGGGCGTCAAATGTATCAATACCATTATTAGCAAACATGCCACTCGCGCTGTCCCGTCGGCTATATCCCAAAATCCGTCTATGCATATTGTTGTAGGCAACTTTAGCTTTCAAATAAGAGCCCTTATTAAAGTTAACCCATAATTGGCAACAATAAGTTGTACAACAATACGCATGAAACAGATGTAGTCTAACACCCACGGAACAGTGGTGAAATTTTCTGATAATGCTATTTGACCTAGCATAAAAATTACGTAGATGTCTTAAAATATCTCCGTCATCTTTCAGGTCATTGCATATTATCACACCTAAATATTTTGCTTCTTTGACATATGCAAGCTTGTTTAGGTTCATATACATATCTGGACATTTCAGGTTAAAACCACGTGGTTTGAAGACCATACATAATGACTTGATAGGGTTATATTCAACATCATTTTCAAAGCCAAACTGTGCACATATGTTCAGCAAACGCTGAAGCCCACTAGGACTGGGAGCAATAACACATATGTCATCGGCATAGAACACATGGTTAGTGCAGTAGTTGTGTATATGACAACCTGTACCAGCACTATTTAGCATATTGCTCAGATCATCAATGTATACGATAAATAAATATGGGGACAAAATCCCACCTTGTCGAACACCATTCGAAACATTAAAAAACTCTGATGTTGTACAACCCCATTTGACACAGAATGTTTGGGTTCTGTACCAATACAACAGAATACGTACAAGTATAACAGGCACACCTCGGTTAAGCAATTTTCTAAAAAGCGTCCAATGGTTGACTCTGTCGAATGCTTTTGACGCGTCTAAAAAGCATGAATACACCGGGCTATTGTTACTTTTATAGTATTGAATAACATTTTTTAAAGCAAATATACAGTGGTCAGTAGAGTGTCCCTTCTTAAACCCAAATTGATTGTCGGTGGTATTAAGATATGGTGTCAACATTTCCAGCAATACAATTTCAAATATCTTAGAGGCTACAGTGACTAGCGCAATTGGTCTGTAGTTATTTACGTTGCTCGTATCACCAGACTTATTTTTTATCAATGGAATTATAATAGTTTTCATAAAGTCATCAGGTAGATGACCATGAGAAATCACTCTATTATAAAAAATGGACAACAGTATAGTTATGCGCCTATCTGAATGAATAAAGTGTTCGGCAGATAGTCCATCATTACCACATGCTTTTCCACATTTCAACTTATCGATAGCATGTTTTACCATGCAAGGAGTTATGACTAAGTTATTTCCATAACATAAATATTCTGTGTTATGTACACACTCTTTCACATTTTGCATATTTACATCTGAGGTTACATTGTTTAATAAGGATTCAAAATGTGTTTTCCACATGGCGGATATGGCCGTAGGTTCATTAGCACCATTGACATTTGTAGCATTTGGTATACCTTTTTTGTATGTTTTGGATACGTTTTTCCAAAAACTGACAGCATCTTTAGCTTGCATGGACTTAGCCATTGCATCTGATCGCGCCATATCTTCGCGTTGTTGACACTGCTTAAGCAGATGTTTAAAATGTAACCTAGTTTTCCGCATTAGTTCACAGACTGGGCCATGCTTAGGTTTTCCCATATCACGCCATAAAATATAGTAATATCTAGCTTCAGTGTGCGCTTCCTTAACATAATCATTCCATCCAGGTACAATGTAGTCTTGGCACAATGTTTTTTTGCATGTAGTAATCGTTTCAAGACTAGACACCCGAAGCGCATTACATATATCATCAAATAAATTGTCAATATCAGTTATATGCTGTCTGTTTGAACAGTTAGGATTAGTGCACGTACACGAGTCTGAAGTGTGTATTCTGTCTAGATGAACAGCACTACACTTTCCATATTCTTTGATATTACAATCTTTTGCATTAGACCATCTAAAGATAGGAGGCATTTTGTCAGCATGTTTCTCATTATTAACACCTCTTTCTGCAGTTAGAGCAGTAGATATCTCTAGTCCTACAGGGAGGTGATCCGAACTAGGACATTTATCTAATATATATAAATCCGTGATCATCGAGTTTACACTGTGAGAGCAGATAAAGTGATCTAACCACGAGGTAGAGTTGTGAGCATCACTTACATACGTATACGTATTGCTAGCTCGACCAAAAATCTCATAATCTGAGATAACCAAACCAGTATTCTCACACATAGCAATTAATTCAGATTCAAATGGAGTGTTAACAGCAGCATTAAAATCACCAGTGATAACAACATTGGTCGTGTCCTTTTCTTCAATTATACACGCAATTTTACCCAAGTAGTTACAAAATTCCTCAAAGTTGTCAGATGACTGGTAAGGCAGGTATACATTTAAAATAAACAATTTGCCATCTTTTGTATCAATGTCAATTCCAAGTAATCTGTTATCTTGTAAATCACAAATAGTACAAGCATGTTAGAGGTTGGTATAGTTGGGACTTGATACTCAAGAGATAGTAGTGAAATAGGGCGTTAGCCTGAATGACGGGGAAGTTGAAGAGAGTTGTCTAAGATATGATCAGCTTTATTGTGATGTGGTTTCATTGTAGTTACAATAAAACAATGGTGACGAACCTGTGATTACTGGCCCGGGCTGCATTTAATCGCACAGTTCACGGCGTTTTTGTTTTGTGAATAAAAAAATCAACACAATCTTCGTCTCTGTAGACAGGTTAAATTAGTGCCCGGCCCTGAAACAGATCTTGTGACGTTCTACGGTTGAGGCTTGCTAAAAGTGTAATTTCGATTAATCATAACAATAAAACACATGTTACCCACATAAAAATCCGAATACTTATTACTACCATTGAAAGCATAGACTAATTTATTTGCGTTTGATGATCAGGATATGGTCTATCACGTTATGGGTCTTTCCATCTGGTTAATGCTAAGTTGGTTTCCGTGAATGTTTATGTCAATGGCGATGGAGATATCGAGTGTTTGACAGAACGAGTTCATTGAATAAAACATTCCAGTAGTATAAAACCTAGCTCTACCATTTCTTGATCGAGCCCAGTCCAAATATAGCAATATATACACAGTGCGTTACCAGGTGAAATAAGCAACTGTTCCTACATTGGCGTTCCAAATCTCTCATCACTACAACTACGACTACAACCATCTTTGGAATTGTCATCATAATTTAGCCAAGATCCTGGTAGAATTTATCAATTACCCAATCACTTGACTCGCATGTACGCGCGTACACTTGTACGATGGTCAGGTTGAATGATTTAGGGAAAGTGAGGAGTGGGAAATAGTAGGGGAAGAGGTTACATATAATGAGAAAAAAGGAGTGGCAGCGGGAGATGGAGGAGGGAGAGAGCGGAAGAGGAAGAGGAAGAGGGAGGGGTAAAGGGAGAGGGGGACAGGCGAGAGTGTGCGGATGTGTCTGTTTCCGTTTGTGTATGTGTGGGGGTGGGGGTGGGGGGTGTTTGTGTGTGTTTATGTGTGTGTGTGTGTGTGTGTGTGTGTGTGTGTGTGTGTGTGCGTGTGTGTGTGTGTGCTCGTGCGCGCGTGTGTGTGTGCGTGCGCGTGTGCGTGCGTATGTACGAGTGGGTATGTGTGTATGTGCATATGTGTGTGCGTATGTGTGTGGGTGAATGGGTATAAGAGCGTGTTGTGTTGATGTAATTTTCAACAACTCTGGCGTCAAGCTTAATTTTGTGTTAACCTAAACCCTCCTTTCCAAGAAAAGTTTATATTATTATAGAAATTAACGACAAAGTAAAGAGTTTCTTGCCGTTTTGAGTGTAAAAAGATAGTAGTATATTTAAGATAACTCCCAACAACCATCAAACTTGTATGCAGCGAACACTAAAAATTGTCTTGTCACGTAACCTGTTGCCTACCACCGGTATTACCGTCAATCAATCAAGGATGGGAAAGTTTTATATGGCAGATGTCATGCTGCCAAGATTATGAAATGCCTGTGTACTACTGCTATAAATACTGTTGCCAAAGGCTTGCCGATGGCCACGTGCATAAATTTATGCAGAAATTATTGTCACGTACGCAAACCGCAACGTAATGGTTCAGTGGATTAATATGTTTTTTATCTTTAATATGTTTTACTAATGCATCATCATCACCATGCTGTCGGTCACGATGCGACAAAGACTGCTTCCATCACTTGACTATTGCTTTCCATTTATCTCTCTGCTGTGAGAGTGATGTCCATGAGTCGGTCTTTATGTCTCTCAGCTTCAGGTTTCTCTTGATGGTATCCTTGAACCGGAGACAAGGGCGCCCTCGTTTTCTTTGACCAGAAGAAGACTGTTGAGAATAGAGAAGCTGCTTTGGTAGTCTGTCTGGTGACATCCTTATGATGCGCCCAGTACACTGGCGATTCTTTCTGATCAGAAGATCTTCCATAGATGGCAGCCCTGTCCATTCGAGTATGTCCTTTTTGTCACTTTGTCCATCCAGGTTATCGTCATGATCGAACGCAGATGTCGCATCATGAAGGCATGCAGCTTTTCCACCTGTCGTCTGTACACTGTCCAGGCCTCGGCTCCGTGTAGGAGGGTAGACAGCACGATTGCACTGTATATCTTGCCTTTAACCCGCATGGACACATGGTGGTTATTCCAGAGTCTCTGGCGTAGTCGGCCGAAAGATGCACTAGCCTTGGCCATCCTCCTCTGTATTTCATCGTCAATGCATCCATTACTCGATATAGTGCTTCCGAGGTAGTTGAATTCCAGAACAGAGTTCAGCCAGTTTCCATCAATTATGATATCCACCTCTCGGGTGCTTGTAGAGTTTGGTTGGTACAACACCTCGGTCTTCTTGATGTTCATCTTCAGGCCGAACTTAATTCTTTGACGCATTGGCGAAAGCATCCACTATTTTCTACATCTCTTCAGCAGAATGGGCAATCAGTGCAGTGTCATCTGCGAATAGCAGCTCTCTCATCAGTATCCGAGTAGTCTTGGGTTTTGCTCTGAAGTGTGCGACGTTGAATAGGTCAGTGATCTGCCCTTACATTGTCAACACGCATGGCTGGATTATCTGGACGCGCTGTCCTTACGCCTGCTTACGCGGTCATCGGCAGTGTTACGTACGTCTAAATACGTGCCGGAAGTTACGCAAATTGAGACGGGAGAATGCTATATTAACACCAGACCAGTTATAATAACAAATGTTATAGTAACACCAACATAGACCAAAAACCTGTTTGTCGATGTTTCGCGAGGTTCTATAACGATCAGTGATTTGTTGGTCATTCGCCAGGAGGCACCACCCGAGTTACTTTAGCTTTGTACATGTCGCGCGACAACACCTAAATCAAAAGATCCTGGGAACGAGCTCATACTGCAGTCGTGACAACTGATGCATTTGGTCTGTTGCTCCTCTGCTAATTGGGTGCAAGCCAGAGTGTTGATGCTTTGGCAAGGCCCTCTTTACACACGTTTGACAGGCCAACAAGCCCGTGTGGTTCAAGCATTCGGCGAGGCTACGCGGTACAGTACTGAAAGTGCGCATCTATGTAGACCACATTTCAGTGTTTTTTCATCGAACTGATGTGATTACTCATCAGTTCACCGCGGCGCACTCTGTTTTAAGATAAGTAATGACACATCTCTCAGAAAAGCAACTTACACATGGATATCAACGCAGCACTCTTCGTATGTGAAGACATCCTGATGCACTTGCAATCTGTACAATTCACTGTCTGTGGGAGATGTGGACAAACATAATCACATTTACCAGTATGTCGTTAATATAAAACAGCTGACGGTGTCAGCAATATTTTTGAAAGATTACACCCCAAGTCCCTTAACTGTACACAATTGAGGTTCCTAAGACACCCGATTGCACACATTGTATTGTAGCTTCCAAACACACCCAATTGCAACCGTGATATCGCGTTGGAAGCGTGTATTGCACATGGTTGTACACTGGAAGTATGCCGAAGTGCTGTGTTCTGACTGCAGAGACAGGCGGTGAGAGAGTGTAGAGAGCAGTCATACTGCACGACCCGGGCCGCTTTATTGGGACATCTCCAGCTCCAGTGCTCGCAAGAATGTTTTTACAGAAGCCGTTAACATGTTTACAGTTAGAGCCACGCAGCGGGAGGATGTCACCCCCGAGATTACGTTACTCGTGCCTGCTGAACTGAACACTCAAACGGGCTTTATTTATTTTCTCTTTTCTCCGCAGTAGTTAATAATGTAGCAAGTTCATAAAGTATATTATATAAATATTTAGTATATCTACATATATATATATATATATATATATATATATATATATATATATATATATATATATATATATATATATATATATATATATATATATATAATATACAAGTATATATATATATATATTATTATATTATAATATAATATATATTATTATAATATATATATATACATATATATATTATATATATATATATATATATATATATATATATATATATATATATATATATATATATATATATATATATATAAGTGGACAGACAAGGTATCCAACACTACACTCTGGAAAATGACCAAGCAACTACCCATAGAAAATGAAATAAAGAAGAGAAAATGGAGGTGGATAGAACATACACTCAAGAAACCACCAGCAACCATCACCCGTCAAACCATCACATGGAACCCCCCAGGAAAGAGGCGAAGAGGTAGGCCACGAAACACCTGGCAAAGAGACATGGGAAAAGTAACAATGAGATGGGATACAACAGGAGAGAAATGGAGAGGATGGCCACGGACAGAAAACGATGGCGTTCCTTGGTCAATGGCCTATGCTCCCAGCGAGCAAACAGGCATAAGTAAGTAAGTAAGTAAGTAAGTAAGTAAGTAAGTAAGTAAGTAAGTAAGTAAGTAAATAAGTAAGCATATATATAAACAAACATTTAAATCCCCGGCCAACCGACTAATAAGCACATGGACTGTTTCTAAATGTATCTTGGCCACTGCCTATGTTGTTACACGCTGAGAATGCCAACTTGCTAATATGTCATGGGCCTAAATATAATGCGCTGTAAATTTAAATCATTTGAAGTGAACCTTTACGTGAAATTAGGATTGACAGCGCACGTAGATCGTACACGAAAGTGTAGGAACAACGCACACCTTCTAATTGATTAAGGTCGTCGGGTTCTCTGACTCGTTCGTTTCCAGTCCTAGCTCACTCACTCATCATAACAACCGCAGAGGAAGCCGCACCCGGTGATTTCGTAAGTGTAACCCGATACAACAAAGGCCGGGGCTGACAAATACAGCATGCTTATGGCGGACAGATACATGGCAGTGTTGGGACATGGTCAACAGGTACTAGATTATCGGCAACACTTCTGAAGACACACCTTTTTAGATTAGCGCTTCTGTGACGTGATCATATGGACTTTAATTACATGCATTTACCCATCAGTTATATAATTTATATCACTAATTATTATGCAATTACTATCATCATTAGCATTTTAATATGATAATTTTATGATAGATTATCTGTTATTTTTTGTTTAATCATGTACTTTTTCATTTTAGCATACTGAGGAATAATAAGTAATGTAACGACTGTGTTATTTTATTTTATTGTTTCTTGTATAGGCTTATATTTATAATATATATATATATATATATATATATATATATATATATATATATATATATATATATATATATAATAATAATTTATCATCTATATATACATATATCTATTTTAATAATAATTTGTCATCCAATTTTAGCTACTGTTTGTATATTTATGTAAAGCGTTTGATTCGGGCGCTATACAAATAAATTGTATTATTATTATTAGTATTAGTATTATTATTAATTTTTAAAAGGTCTCTACAATACATGAAGTTACATTAGCAAAGGAGCAGTGTAGACTAGATATTAGAAAGTTCTCATTTTCATAATAAAAAACAGTAAATTAATGGAACAGATCATCTGATGATCGTTTGGGTGCTAGTAGTAGTGTTAATATGTTTTAAAATAAAATCGACATAAACTTCAGAAGGGCGGGATACACATAGATAGATAGGTTGGAATTTCGATAAGCCAAAGGGCTTCATTGTCCACCTGCCATCTGGAGTTTATTCTGTAGATGGCAATCTTGTTAGATCTTGTTATATCTATAAATCACAGCGGTGTTACCTAAATGTTATACAATGACTTCCATGCCAACCTGTGACCTTTATATGTCAAATTTATTTGATACGACACTTTTTATTGTGATAGTGTTTACCATATATAATCCGATATTATTGGATGTTCTATGTATAACTGACCCTATTGCACTGGTCGGTGCATAGCCTCGAAGAACGTAATCCTGGCCAACATGGCTACACAATAAATATTGTGTCGACATCGTACTACTACTCACCGAGTTGAGGGAACACCGTTGCACCGACTTAGTCATCGAATGACGAAAGCAACCGGATGTCCAACCTAAAGTAGTGCAACAGCAGGGAGACCCAATAGAATACTGCGCTTCTACTCAAATGAATAGAGCAATTCAAAGACACAATGCTACCAAAACACTGGGAATGTTACGTGAACATTGTTCAAATATTGCTGATGTTCATATGAGCCGCAGAACATAAGACGATTGGTAAATTCGTCAGAAATAAATGTCCACGTCTTGCCGTATTAACACAGTTTGTCCACAGTAACCGTTCAGGGGTATGAACTTGGGAGCCGTGGACGCAGCAGGCATACATCAGCTGGGAGTTTCTCAACACCAGTACCAGCAGTTCATAGTTGAAAACTGTGCTTTTGTAAAACCAACACCTCTTAGATTAGACATGCATGGTACGTATCTGACATTAAGAGATGTGATCAAAGTCGTAAAGATGTTAGATTTAACCGTTGCCAGATTGACGAAAGAGATTTTCTTTTACCTATCTTCTGGGCACAATCAATCTAGTCTGCAGATAACATTATCTAGTCTGATCCAACGTCGCAGTGAATTAATTTTCGATCAAAGAAAACATTGCAAAATTGTGAATATATTAGTAACACATGTGTACTTGTGTATTCAAGTACAGCAATTACTGTACTTGGGCTTGTACTTGACATTTTGCTGAGTACTTCGACTTGTACTTGACCGTCAAAGAACTTGGTCTTGGCAAGTACCTTTACAATACTTTTTATGTTTTTACTAAGTTATTGTTGTCTCTATCCGATGGATTGTAAAACAATAGGATACAGTGAAAGTTACTGTATATGTTTTACTAACACTGACCAGACTGATGTCTTGGTTACTTGTAGTGGCTTCAGACATTCAGACAGTTCACTTGTATTGTAGACATTTGCATTATACATAAGTGTTCCATTATACAATAGCGTTCCATGTTTAAATATTCTGTACAACCCTGCCCATGCTCACGCTCATGCACGTACGTTGTACGCATGCGTGCACACATATATACATCCGGTAAAGTCGGGCAGTGGGCCAAGGCCACGTCACTGTGGACAGCTGTTGAGAGACACGTCTCCCCTGGCAGGTCCCGTTCCTAACCAAACTCTTTTATTATCGGCTCTCAAACGGACATGACAGCTCAACGTGACCCATCCACACCGACCAGATGCGTCGCCGTCGACTTGGTCTATATTCTGTTGTGATACATGACTTCCGCTCCACCTCCAACGACCCGCTCCACCTCCAACGACGTGGAGCTGCAGTTGCACGTAGGATTTTTGCTGTGACGTCGGAGCTTTATCTAATGGAGGAAACAAATGAGTTCCGTTGAATCCACAACGTTGTGGTTTTATCTAACTAGTTCACATGATTTCCGTTGTATCCCCCAACGTAGTGATTTTATCTAACTAGTACACATGACTTCCGTTGTATCCCCAACGTTGTGGTTTTATCTAACTAGTTCACATGACTTCCGTTGTATCCCCCAACGTTGTGGTTTTATCTAACTAGTACACATGACTTCCGTTGTATCCCCCAACGGTGTGGTTTTATCTAACTAGCACACATGATTTCCGTTGTATCCCCAACGTTGTGGTTTTATCTAACTAGTACACATGACTTCCGTTGTATCCCCAACGTTATGGTTTTATCTAACTAGTACACATGACTTCCGTTGTATCCCCAACGTTGTGGTTTTATCTAACTTGTACACATGACTTCCGTTGTATCCCCAACGTTGTGGTTTTATCTAACTACCACACATGATTTCCGTTGAATCCCCAACGGTGTGGTTTTATCTAACTAGTACACATGACTTCCGTTGAATCCCCCAACGTCATGGTTTTATCTAACTGGTAACATGACTTCCGCTGAATCGGCAACGTTGTGGTTATATCTTAATGGTACACATGATTTCCTGTGAAACCGCGACGTTGTGGTGTTATCTATGTGATGACATGATATACGTTGAATCGCCAACGTTGTGTCTACATCTGACAGCTGTGTGTAAGTTCCGTTGTAACCACCAACGACGTAGCTATACCTGATTATTACAAATGACTTCCGTTGCACCTCCAATGAGATGGCTATTTCTAAATGCCACATGTGACTTCCCAGTGGTGAAGGTTATACCAGTGAAACATCCTTAGCAACACATAAAAACCGTTATGGAAGCAAGTGTTACACAAGACATAAAGTACACGATTAAAACCAACCAGATTAACAATCGATTAAATAAGTCTGACTTTAAAGGGAAAACAAAGTCAATGTTTGGATCATATGGGATTAACAGAGTTAATAAAAAGTAACAACTTCCAACAACAATCGTATTTTTAACGTCAGTGGTTTACCAGGAAAAAAATGTAAAACACATAGACATAGAAAGTCTACAGACTACGCCATTTTAGAAACAAAATGACGTCAGAGAGTCTTCTTGGTCGGCATGAACTGTGCATGCATATTATTATCTGTTACTTTCTAACCTAACCACGAAAACGACCGCCAACAGCCGCCAAACTTCTCCCCACATTTCTTACATACATATACATACACTACATTACAAAAAAATCACTTGTATTCGTCTAACGAAGAAAATTCACAACAGAAACGCAAATCTTGGCGAACGGCAACTCGACAACTTCGACTACCGTAAACTCGCTATTATAAGTTAGCTTTACACAAAATACCGCTAGATGGCGCGCGAATATTTATTAACCTTACTGCATTCGCACGCGCGAATTAGTTTAATTAATTATAAATAATATAATAATAATTAGCTGCATCACTATGATCTGCAGAAAATGTTAAACGGCAAACTAAGGCAACGCTTTGGTGATATGGGTCTAATAGAGTTGATAAAAAATAACAATTTAATATACAAATATATAATTTTATTAGTTTATTTTATATAGCGCCAAATCCACAATTCTCTTCTCTTCTATTCAACATACTGTTATTAAAGTATATGCAATAATAAGAATGCTACCCACAGGTAATATTTAAAAATAAATATTAAAAATACATGTGTCTGCATAATTATCCAAAATTGCCTATTAGTTATAAAAGAAAAAGGAAATTACGTGTTTTTCAATGAAGTCACATTGTTTATTTTATCAATATTTCTATAAAAATCCCGCGTGTACTGCGAGCATGCAAGCTTATATTACATAAGCGATGTTTTAACAATAATAACTAAAACAATAACATGTTAATATTACTGTTTTTAAATCCTTCTTTTTCTACCACCATAATATTTCCCATATATTCATATTCCTTTTTACATTTTAGAGATTTATTGTTCCGATAATTAATAAAGTGTCTTGTTCAAAAATAATAATTATTACATATCTGATGGTGGAAATGTCATTCATGAGTAGAACAAATAGCTTCAGTAATATGTTCTTATGCATAATGGTTGTGTATGTGCTGAATGAAAATTATTATTACGTCGTACTTATTTTACTAGTTTAATTATTGATTACTATTAACCATACTTTTATATTCATTTATTTCAATTGTTGTTATGTAATTTGTATGTTTATTTATGACTGATAGGTCAGATTAGTTAATGATATAGAAACATGTATTTTCATTATTTATTTTTAAATAATATTATCTGTGGGTAGTTTTCTCTTTATTGTATTTTTAATAGCATTATTTTGTGAAGCGCCACAAACAATTATGGATGTGGCGCTACATAAATAAAATATTATATTATAATAAAAACAATTGTTTGTTTATTTAATATAGCGCCACATCCAATTTAAACTTGTTCATGGCGTTTTACATACATTAAAATGCTAAACAACAAATACACACCAGAAGAAAAAAAACATAAATATACTAGAAACATATATGAACAATTATAAAAATAAAATATCAATATAAAAATAATAAAACTTATAATTTCCTGCAAATCATAGTGATGATAATAATTAATTATTATTATTATATTATTTATAAGTAATTAAACTATTTCGCGCGTGTGAAGTAAAACAATTAAATATTAGCAGTCAGAAACGTGGCGTCTAGCGGTATTTTGTGTAAAGCTTTTAAAAGCGATTTTACGGTACCGCTGAGCGGCCGAACAAGTTGTACTCGAGGTCTGCGCGTTTTTGTGTGTGAATTTTCTTCGTCAGAGGAATGCAAGAGATTTTATTACATAACGTAGTGTATGCATATGTATGTAAGATATGTGAGGAGAAGTTTGGCGGCTGTTGGTGGTCGTTTTGATGGTCAGGTCAATCAAATCGGGTCGTCTAGGATCCGCGCTGTGTCTGTGACTGTCCAAACGAATCCACCGAACCACTGTTTCAGTTCTGCTCGATTCATAGGTTAACAAGAAGACATCTTACTGATACTGTCTTTCACTGTACTATTACTATAAGCGTTTGAGGAACAGTGTGGCATATTGATGTCGCGATTTCGTTGTAAACCGACGTAAGGCAACTTTTAGCGTACCGCTTGGCTCTCTGTTATGACAGCTGAACCAGCAGACGACTCTCTGACGTATTACTTTTCCAAACTGCTGGGTTGTGATTGGTTGCAAGATCCAAGATGGGCCGGTTCATGGTGTCGGTGATTTAGCTAGATTTTCCCACTTTAAGACCACTTTCTGAGGTAACCACTAAGGTGAAAAATTTGATTGTAGATGCAAATGATTAGCTAGTGTAAACTCTTTTAGGTGCATAACACTAAACTGTAGCCTTTTTTTTCACTTTAAATTAAAAGTAATTGATTTCGATCAGATCTTCTTTCGTTAATATGTTTAAGTCATGTATTTTAAAACGTTAAGGTGTAGGCTACTATTTTGGAATTTAACTTGCAACTTGAAATTAGCGCATCGGTGTACTGGTACACTCAACCAGACCAGACCAGACCAGACCAGACCAGACCAGACCAGACCAGACCAGACCAGACCAGACCAGACCAGACCAGACCAGACCAGACCAGACCAGACCAGACCAGACCAGACCAGACCAGACCAGACCAGACCAGACCAGACCAGACCAGACCAGACCAGACCAGACCAGACCAGACCAGACCAGACCAGACCAGACCAGACCAGACCAGACCAGACCAGACCAGACCAGACCAGACCAGACCTGACCAGACCAGACCAGACCAGACCAGACCAGACCAGACCAGACCAGACCAGACCAGACCATAGCGAACTAAACTATGACCAAGTTGTCTGTTCTGATCAGATCTAACGAAACAAACAATCAATGATGACGTCAATGTGACGTTTTATATAATAATAATAATAATAATCATTTCATTTCATTCTGGGCAATCATAGATATTGAAATGAGTACATAAAACAAGCAAAGTATATTTGTTTAAAATAGATTGAAATAATATATAACTTAAGACATCAGCATAAATATAAATTATGATGTAGAGAATATACAATATGTATCTATATAACTAATTTAAATAATTTAAGACATGAACACATATTTTCTGTGATTATTTGACTAAACTTATTATAAAATAATAAATAGTTTAAAACATTAAAATAAATAGATCTAAAAATAAATTCAGGCATTACGATATTTTACATATATCCATATCAGCATGCACGTAAGTTTGTTAAGAGTCACTGTGAGTTCCTTTGATTGAGCAGACACTAATTAATGAAACAGTTCTTGGTCCTGTTGGTTTTTTCTCTGGGTAAAGAATATCGCGCATGAATATCGAGTTCTCGAAATGAACTGTTGAAGATTGCGGCAACTGGGCCGGCAAGCAATTCAGATAACTCTTTATGGACCCAGCTTGGTACAGAGTCCGGCCCCGTGTTTTACTCTTGTCTAGTTTGCGTAACTGCTTTTCCACCTTCTCAACCGGGATAACATATTTAGATGGCACACATGGTATTTCGAGCTGTAGGTAGTCATTGTCAGCACTCAGGGCAGGTAGGTGATCACTCACTGATTTAAAGAAATAGTTTATTCGCTGGCTGAGTTCCAGAAGATTACCGTCACACATTTGATTGGCAAGGTGAAGCAAAGGGGGTCACTGCTAGTTTGTTGACATCCAAACAGTTCTTTCATACCCTTCTACCAATTGCGTGGATTGGATGTCTTTAATCCGTTGATATGTTTATCATAGTATTTTTGTTTCAATGACTTGCTTAGACGGTTTACCTTGTTTCTGTAAAGAGGGTACAACGATTGGTCACCTGCCTTCCATGTGTGTTGACGCCGGGGAATTAGGAATATGTCCGACACCCGTGGTTTGTCCGTTGTGTGTCTTACCACTGTCTTTGTTGGGAAATGTTCATTCGTCAGTTAATTTATGTTGGACGTAAACATTTGCAGTTGTTCTTCGCATGATGGTAGATGGTGGAGGTCTTCCAATTTGATTTTTTTTAAGTCTGATGCAACACGACTCACTCATTTGTCGATGTCCAGAGATGAATTTTGGGTCAACGAGTGGTTCACAATGACGACGTTATGGTCTGCTTTTCCGACAGGGCAACTGATGTGTGGCTGTCCATAAAGCATTTTTATGTGGCTGTCCATAA
This sequence comes from Oasisia sp. SBJ-2009, assembly GCA_964017155.1. Lineage (NCBI taxonomy): Eukaryota > Metazoa > Annelida > Polychaeta > Sabellida > Siboglinidae > Oasisia > Oasisia sp. SBJ-2009. The sequence continues at coordinate 26,708,418 of OZ024854.1, forward strand.
CATTATTCAGTCATATGACGCGGAACCAGATGGACGTGTTTCCTGTCGTACATGTAAGGTTTTGGATCGTTATAATTAACTTCAGGTACCAAGGTTTAGAGATGAAACTCGTTTCTCGGTTGCGAGTAATTCGTAAATCACATATCTTCTCTTCACTGATAGTGGCCATCTTCAACTCCCAGTCATTTTATTTATACCTACACAGTTAATCACCAGAGTTCATCATTCGGACACCATGTGTATGTCAGCAATCTATAAACTGTTGTAATTCCACATCTCTCAATTGCGAACCCACACTAAGTTGTTCAGTTATTTCGACATTGATTTCAAACTGCGTTCCATGTGATTCTGTGCCGTGTCACGCATGCACGCGTTCATGCACACACGTACCGTTGTACACACGCGGGCACACATTATACGACGTATTATATATATATATATATATATATATATATATATATATATATATATATATATATATATATATATATATATATATATATATATATATATATATTATATATATATATATATATATATATATATGTGTGTGTGTGTGTGTGTGTGTGTGTGTGTGTGTGTGTGTGTGTGTGTGTGTGTGTGTGTGTGTGTGTGTGTGTGTGTGTGTGTGTGTGTGTGTGTGTGTGTGTGTGTGTGTGTGTGTGTGTCAAATTCGGCGAAGTCTGACAATAGACCAAGGCAATCTGTAACGTCACCGCATGGGCCAGTTGCAAGACGAGACTCCTCTACTAGGTCATGCTCACTACCGTACTCTTTTATTATCGGCTCTCAAACGGACAGGACAGCTCAACGTGGCCATCCACACCGACCAGATGCATCTTCTGCGACTTGGTCTATATTCTGTTGTGATACATGACGTCCGCTTCGCCTCCAACGACGTGGCTATTTGTGCTACTTCGGACTACCGCTGCATCGTAATGGGTCGTACACATACTTGACTTCCGGCGCCGAGTCCCGTGTATAATAACTGCACACAAGACTTGCCAATGACAACATCTCATTGGCAATGCTTATGCACAGCTCTGAGAGTGGGGGAAATTTTGTTATACAGTTAGAAGTGCTGCCCACATTTTTTTAAACAAATGAACTATAATATCCACAAATAATATTGTAGACGATTACCTGACATTTGTATTGTTCTCTGTTTGTCCGTTTAGATTAGCTTAGTTGTAATGTTAAACCGATTCGTCTGCCCAATAACGAATCACCGCAGAATATATATATATATATATATATATATATATATATATATATATATATATATATATATATATATATATATATATATATATATATACTGTTAAATAAATGTTACACAGGATTTCCGTTGCAATGACGTGTCTACAACCTAACTATTACACGTGATTTTTGTTGCACCTTTAACAATGGTGAAAATCTAACTGTAACACACGACTTCCATTGCCACTACGTGGCTATTGTCTAATAACTACACAGGACTTCCATTACACCGAAACTATGTAGCTATGCTTATCTGCGACATGCGACTTCCGTTGCCACGTGTCTATCGCTGATTGCTACATATTGACTTCTACTGCATCCCAATGACGTTCATCCATATGCGTAATTTATTTTACTATGGTCTTGGTGTTGTTATGCATCTTATTGTGTGAAACAAATGCTTTTATTACTCATCACATAAGACTTCCTCACCATCGTCAACGATAATTATGGCAATGTATCTGCGCCAAACTGTTTCTGCTTCACCGCCAATGACGTAACTACATCTAACTGCAACGTAAGATCAGAGCTAATGCATAGAAAGACTAATTAAAGATCACTTGGTTGATTTTCTTGTTAAAAATAAATTGATAAACACATCTCAACATGGGTTTTTAAAAGCGAGGTCATGCTTAACAAATATGTTATGTTTTTTGGAAGATGTCACAAAGTGGGTAGATGAGGGATCACCAGTAGATATAATCTACTTAGATTTTAAAAAAGCCTTTGACAAAGTGCCACACCAAAGATTACTACTTAAACTAAAGGCCCATGGCATAGGCAATGTTATGATTAACTGGATAGAAAAATGGCTTATTGATAGAAGACAAAGAGTAGTAGTTGATGGGGAGGTTTCAAACTGGAAATCGGTTTTGAGTGGAGTACCGCAGGGATCAGTATTGGGACCTATTTTGTTTTTAATATATATCAATGATTTGGATGATGACATAACAAGCAAGGTGTTGAAGTTTGCGGACGACACAAAAGTGTTTAGGAAAATAAAAAGTGATGCAGATAGACAGCATTTACAAGATGATCTAAATAAGTTGATAGAATGGTCTGAGAAATGGCAAATGCTGTTTAACTTTGGAAAGTGTAAGTGCCTCCACACAGGACATGGGAATGAAAATGCACAATATACAATGGGTGGTACTGTACTAAATACTACTGTAAAGGAAAAGGACTTAGGTTTAACCATTAGTGCTGACATGAAGGTATCCGAGCAGTGTGGAATTGCAGCAGCGAAGGCAAACCAAATTCTTGGATTAATTAGGCGAAATATAGTATACAAAGAAAAAGAACTAATAATACCGCTTTATAAAACAATAGTTAGGCCTCATTTAGAATATTGTATACAAGCATGGAGGCCATATCGCAAGAAGGATATTGATATGCTAGAAAGAGTACAAAGGAGAGCAACAAAAATGATACCAAAACTCAGGAATATTAGTTATGAAATGCGTCTAAAAGAATGTGGTCTTGTTAAATCCGAGCTAGGGCTCTTCAACACACAGCGCCCTCACACGGATGGAATCTAAACTTAAAACAGATACCGTACTAAACAACGAGACGTCCGAGATTGGGCGATATCTCTGCGCGTTTGATCCCTTCGGGGGGGGGGGGGGGTGCCCAGCTCCTATCTATTTGCTATGGTAAAACTCTAGCTGTTAACCTAGCGACGTAACTTTACCTAACGACCACACGTGATTTCCGTTGCACCGCCAACGACGCTACACAATGAGTTTGGCTGCCCCGAAGACGAGGCGATATCTGTTACATGTGACTTTCGCTGGCTCTCCAACGACGCGGTTATATGGGGCTGGTGAACAAGACTTCCGCTGCACCTGGGCTGGCAAAAACAGCTGAATAAAAATGGCAGTGAACAGCTGAAGACTCTTGCAGGAGAATGATGCGACTGCGAGCAATAATAGAAGTACTCGGGTCGTCTGAACCCGCAAGAAACTCTCTGGGTATAGATTCACTGCGCTGCTACTCCGCAACATAACACACATGACTACTCGAGAACGTCGTATTTATATTTGACGTTTTATTTATTTCGAACAATTGTGTCAGTGCAGTAAATTCCAACACGACATCATTTATATGTTGAACACATGATACTTTACACAAAACAATAAATGCATAATTGTATTATTTGACTAATATAAAGGGCTAATGGAAACGAGGTAACAAAGTTGATATCCAATCGTTTATTGTCAAGACGATTGCACCTGCGTCAGATAAAACAAAAAGTATTACACACAACTCTGTAATCGTTTTTATCTAACAACATACATGCTTCTCAGCAAACAACTGCTACGCTTGGCAGCAATATTACATTTTCATAAAACACGTCCATAAGCAGTTATTTGGCACACACAACGAAAGTTTGATATCTCCACGCATTCTTTGCACGAACCCTATTGCAACTTCCAAATGGCAAATTCAACATATGTAAATAGCAGTGGAGAATAATGTGAACATAACTTATATATATCCCGTACGTATATTGCACACAACCCAATATCGTGTGTGGTATCCTGCTAAGGCATAATGCAAATGTCATTGTACACACAGCGATAAAGTGAGTTTATAGTCTGTAAACGCAGTACTGAAAAATGGACACGCAAACATCGTGCACTCTCTCAAAATCACATTTCTTTACT
>OZ024854.1:26722343-26727343 GCA_964017155.1 Oasisia sp. SBJ-2009
TACCCCAACGTGTACATTATGATTACGACAAATTAAGCTCTAGCCGTGTGTGTGTTGTTAAGCGGCTAACAGGTTGATCTACGTATTTTCCCAGCGCAAGCTGCAGCAAGACCTGAGATAAAGAGCTAATTAGTGTCACCTCGTGGCAATTCATGTTGTGATGCAAACTGCGAGGAGACAGACGCGAGGGTCTGACCATGGCCGTGGCCCGGTCGGTCGGCCGGAGTACACCGACACCCGCCCTCGCCGACTCGGCCATATATAGCGGCGTGTGCCGTAACGAGAGGTCAGTCGGAACTGACCAAGGGAGACCGGTCACTCTAAACCGCGATAACAGATGAGCAGGCGTGGGTGTTTCGGGTTGTTTTCTCGGCAGCACGAACCCGGAATACAGAGTGCGGCTGACGTGTGTGTACACACGCACGCACGCACATACCCACACACGCATACGGACACATACTACTGCAATACGAATGTAGTTCATATTTTAAATAATAATAATACTAACTACATTATATATATATATATATATATATATATATATATATATATATATATATATATATATATATATATATATAATTTTATATGTGACTATTTAGCCATAAATACACTTGATAGGACCCACTCATTGTCTAAAACAACGACGATTTGTTCGCGATCTGTTAGAATAAGCAAATGGACCAAGATGGTGTTACCCTTTCTCATAGACAATGTGCGAGGTTTTTAAGGTTACCCCAGTTTAGACTATTGCAACGCTTAGCTGCCATTTATTGACTTTTGGTGATAATTTGTTTTGACATCCGCATCATTTGCTGCACATTATTCTGTGAAATTAGTATCGCAAAAGAAATACCATGTACTATAAAAGCTGGATTTGTTAAAGGTCTAGGCCATCGTAAATATAGAACATCAAACTCAGAATCGTTGGTATTAATAACAGTCCAATAGCATTAACGAAGAACATTAAGCAGATTATGGATCTATCTTATATAACGTCGGATCCTCTGTCCGATTTGGCACTTCTCGCGCAATGACATATGGGTATTTTTTCATTCCTCCAACGGGATCATGTAGCATCGCCATCTGTCGACTAGCACCGCCAGGCAAACAGGTATCAAGTTAATTACAGCGGACTGAGAAGCCATGGCGGAATGTCAATGTTCACGCATCTATCACCAGATGGCAGGTTTAGGACGAGCGAGCCTCATGCGCATGCGCGGTTTAATTTATGGACATTGATCACTGAGCAATAACAACAGTCTTCTCTTCCGTCTCGTCGGAGCCTCTGCGATTGCAGAGAAGCGCAAAATATTGCCGAATATAGAACCTCTATATATACGAGGTTTCAGTTAGGTTATTGCGTGATGGTGTAATTGATTGAGTCGAAGCTGAACGCTTTGGAGAATGTTTGTTTGTTGTCAATTAGCTCCATGTGCAGTATTAGAGAAGTTGAGACGGGGTACGATTGAACAGGTCTGCGAATGAAGTAAAGTGTAAAGCGCTTTGAATAGTCCTAATGACTGGAAACTGCACTGCAGAAGAACTTACCCTTACCATTAATTAATAGTCAATATAAGCGATTATGGGAATGATAAGTGCAAACATGATCAGGACAGGATTTTGGAATATGAGGATCTTGTAGGAAACGGAAAAACTGGCGCAGATTACTATATAAACACATCTCGTGGACTACTCTATATTAGCGCAATCTCCAATGTTTTCAATCAATGTATTTCAGAAACCAGTTCATCACTGGTAGTTCATTTAATCAAATATCGTTTGCATTCTACACGGAGAATAAATAGAACGTAATAACGATTAATTTGTTAACCTTATGCAAAGAGTCAGTTTTGTATTCTTGGGTGGAGCGATATGTGGAGATCACAATTCGGACGCAGAAATTCGCAGCAGAAGGATTATAGCAGGGACAAACGGTTGGAGGAAAGACGAAGTGGTGATGGGAGACAGACGGATGTCGCGTAAACTGAAAGGAAAGGTGCCCACTTCGTGTGTTGCCCCAGCATACATGCATGGCTTAGAAACGATAGCACCAATAGAGAAACAACAGAAGAAGGTGCAGATTTGCGAAAACCAACTGGATAAGAAGACTGGACGAACTAAGAGTGGAGGCTGGAGTGAAGGGAAGTTTTAAGAAGAAATCGGACATGTGGACGGAAAGGGACATGGATGCGATGTGAGGACTGCGTTAAGAGACATATGGGAAAAATTGGAGGAGAATGGAGAACAACAGCAAAAGATAGAAGCAGTTGGAGACTATTGATAGAGAAATTAATTAGAGAAAATTGAGAAGAGGAAAGAAAAGACGGAGAAACGATGATAGTAACAATGGCCAACTTCACCCCTGACGAGAAGACAACAAGAGGCCAACAACAATCTGTATAATGAGATACACTAGCACTCAAGATGAATTTACTGACGCTTTATTTGCAAATTGTGCATAAACAAACACAGTGATATATATATCGATGTACACGTTAGATGACAAATATCTGCATGTTAAATTATGACGTAGCACACAATTGTTGTAAATTATTTACGGTTGAGCAACCATGAGAATTTGAGCGGCCATCGACAGACACACGACGAGGCCAACGACGTAACAGATTCCTCGCGACGGCTGCGGCAGCGCCATCTGGTAGCAGATCGTGTGCAGGACACGAGAAGCGGCGAAGATGCGGAAGTGGAGCAGAGCGACGGAGGCGGCCGGCTGGACGAGGACGTAGAGGAGGCCGAGGAAGAGGAAGGCGGGGATGTTCTCGAGGTCGTTCAGGTGATTCCTGGTCAACACGTCACACGCACGCAATGTAAGAATTTGATTTTGTTACTTTAACAGAACAACGAAGATGGCGACAACAGCAAAGAACATGTGCGTTACGTTTAGATAAGTTTGCGTAACAATTTAGCAAAACATACATCGAGCAATAGGAATAATAAGTACTAGCTTATCTATTATGTGTAACACCGCGTTTCCAAAGAAAGGCTGTAGTTATTCTTAGCTAATCCAGTGGCAGCCGCGCGCCATGTTTTCTGATCAACATATTTTTTATTCGTGAAAACAACAATCATCACCAATAGCTACTAATTGTTTTTTAAAACATCATATTTAGATCACGATTTGTTGAATCTAGGTTTACCTTCTGACTCTTTCGACATCGACGTCATTCAATATTGGCTTCAGCTTGCCACTTCTGGATACGATTTTCAGGTCTTCGGGATTCGCGTATACCTAGAAAAGATACTCGATACGTTGAATGTGTGTGTGTGTGTGTGTGTGTGTGTGTGTGTGTGTGTGTGTGTGTGTGTGTGTGTGTGTGTGTGTGTGTGTGTGTGTGTGTGTGTGTGTGTGTGTGTGTGTGTGTGTGTGTGTGTGTGTGTGTGTGTGTGTGTGTGTGTGTGTTGACGTACAGGTACCCATTATTTAACTGATCTATTTACTGAAGTTCCTTGGTGAGTTCTCAGTCCATCGTGAGCTGTTGACACAGAATGCGGTAATCCTCACAGACCCACGTAGTCTAAAGGCCAAACAGTGGGAACCGTATCTTGAAAACAAATAGCTTTCTCTTACACTTCGATCTTTCTGCTCATTTCAAATAATGTTTATGGAAAATCAATCACAAAGAGTATCCACGGCAGCATGCAGCCCGTACTTGTAACTGTTTATTGTTTTTGACCACAAATTTGTAATCGCAATTCATTTTCATAGGTGCTTTTAAGGGGAATATTGTCGAATTTCCTCGTATTCTACAATACACGTGACTAAGGAATGATGCGAGACTTTAGCAATTTAGCAAATCTAACGTCACATAATTTATTTCGACCATTTAAATAAATATATGCACGTTATATTAAACCGGCTTCGGACGTTTCACACATATTGCAACCTCATAGCACTGTCTCCTCTGTCCGGACCTTACTTTGAATTGCCAAAGAATTGTTAAACATTTCATAAGTTCCACAGCTGACAAGTCATGTTTTCGCCGGCTGCAACTGTGTACGTTTTCAAGCACTTGGTCGTGTTTTCAAGCACACGGTCGTGTTTTCCAATGAATTCGTCAGTGACCGGCAATGCGCCTAGTGCCGGGAAGCAACCCACGTCATCGCCTTCAGGCTCAGACCCGTGTGTAGTTCTCAGTCTTTGACGAATCTAACCTCGGTCACCGTCGGCACAAAACAAGCATCAGTCAGTACAGGAAGAACTATTAGTTTGCACTGTGACCGATCCATTCAGAAAGAATGTACCACCGAAGACGTGCGTTTGGGTGTGTAGACTTCACCTCGAGAATTGTGTGTATTATTGCAACTAGTGCTGATGTATGACGTCAGACTGACGTTAAACGATCCTGACGTCTTTGGGAAAGCCATGTAGGAAAGATACGAATAGTTCTGAAGACGCACCGTCTTTATCTGTATGTTTGTATATGCATCGTTGGCATAGAAACGAAACAAAATATTGACAAGGGTGAGCTGAACCGGAGATCTATGCAGTTGTCGGCTCGGTCAGACCTATGACAACTGAAGACGGGGAAGATGCTTCAGACATACTTTTCAGCTGTATCCGTTATCGGTATCTCGCAACCAGGATGCCCGAAGACGGGGTCGAGTGACCCAGGTCGTCGAGGCTCTCCAACAAATTCAAGTTATACCAGTAGGGGGTAATCCTAACTCAAAATCCAACATAATTTATCGAAGGGTTTAACCGCCAAGCGCTCCCTTTCCGGCGCCACACGGAGGACTGGCGCTTAAGACTTTATATTAATAGGTTTACTTGTAATTAATACTGACTTTACATGTTAATTACTAATTGTTGTCGACTGACCGGTGGCCACGATTACGCACTTGACCCGGTTACTCGCATTAACAGTTCTTATAGCTCAGTCTCCACTCCTCGGGCTCATGACTTCAGGACTGCTCCAAGCGCCTACACTTTACGTCCCTGGCAGACCTGTTCAGACAAACACCACCTCAACGTCTCTGTG
>OZ024854.1:26737343-26787343 GCA_964017155.1 Oasisia sp. SBJ-2009
AGTAACATATAACACTATAATTTGGTTAAAAATAATAGCATGGAAATTGAGCCAATGCACATCAATTGGTTTTCAGTTGCGTTTACCTTCTCACTCTTTCGACGTCGGGGTCATTATAAATTGGCTTAAGTTTTCCACTGTTGGGTGCAAGCTTCACATCTTCTGGGTTCGCGAATGCCTGAAAAAAAACCTCGATACTTAGAATGAAAAACTAGTGGAATCTGGCAAGTTAACATACATATCACAGGCTGTCTAATGCAGCTACGACCGACCGACCGACCGACCGACCGACCGACCGACCGACCGACCGACCCACCCACCCACCCACCCACCCACCCACCCACCCACCCACCCACCCACCGGTATTATTGAAGAAATTGATTCACATTTGCGGGCGTACTGTTTGGAATCCCTCCAGTCCAAGTACAGTTCACTTTGCTCGGTCCATTTTTAGGAGAAATGCTTTGAAGTAGACATGTAGTCATGCATCATCAGTTGATGGGATGATTTCAGCGATACAATAATAGACAACTTTATATTTACCGTCATCAGCATGTTACGCGCGTTGCCGAGTTGCAGCCATTTCATGACAACAGGCAAACCCCATGCAGTGAATCTGCGTGGAGAGCGCCTCGATCACCGTCGTGACGTCATTTTTCGTCTAAGATGGAGTAGCGCGTAGTATTTGGATGGCTGGGTGTTAAAAAATATTTTTCTGGTAAACCGCTGGCGTAAAAAAATTGAGTATATGTGGAAATTGTTACTTTATATTAACTCTATTAGGTGTATGCCACGAAACAGTTAACTTTGTTTTGCCTTTAAGATTACGCTCGCCTCAGTTCCGATATCCCGGACGTCCTCTTGGGTGGGCGGGTGGGTGGGTGGGTGGGTGGGGGGAGGAAGGAGGTGCCGGGGGTCGGCGAATGACGTCACACGTCGGTGTCAAAAGAGTAATCTGCTTTGCAGTAACTGGCACACAGGCGTGGAACAGCTTGTCTCAAAATTAATAATATTACACATACGTGTAGTTTAAATTACACGTAAAGTCATAGCCAAGGAGTTCTATATTTTGATGCATTTTTGTGTGGTTTTGAGCAACATTTTACAATCAGACTGTTGACTAGATGACGGAATGGATATATGTTTGATATACTGTCCATGAATTTTAATATAATTGAGGTAACTATGGCATACGTTTTGTGATGCAGATGGTGAAACCGAACTGGCTTTGTTTGAAATACAGTTCAGTGTTCTGTTTCTGGTTCTCTATAACTTAAACAGGGCGAAATTATATTTGTTGTCAGTATTCTTCCCATCAGGCCGGATATGTTTCTTTCAAACAATGCTTCGCAGCTTCCTGACTACCAGTTAAATATGACGATATCATGTCATATTGAACTGAACTGAACTGAACTGAACTGAACTGAACTGAACTGAACTGAACTGAACTGAACTGAACTGAACTGAACTGAACTGAACTGAACTGAACTGAACTGAACTGAACTGAACTGAACTGAACTGAACTGAACTGAACTGAACTGAACTGAACTGAACTGAACTGAACTGAACTGAACTGAACTGAACTGAACTGAACTGAACTGAACTGAACTGAACTGAACTGAACTGAACTGAACTGAACTGAACTGAACTGAACTGAACTGAACTGAACTGAACTGAACTGAACTGAACTGAACTGAACTGAACTGAACTGAACTGAACTGAACTGAACTGAACTGAACTGAACTGAACTGAACTGAACTGAACTGAACTGAACTGAACTGAACTGAACTGAACTGAACTGAACTGAACTGAACTGAACTGAACTGAACTGAATTGAACATGGCTAATCAGAGACTCTGTAGACCTGATCATAAGTTGAATTGTTACAGTGATGACGACTTATTTGAGACAGTTGTTCTCTAGATTATTACTCAGAAAGGAAACAAGAGTTTAAAAAACTGGACCAAAAAAATAGCACGTGTCGTCCATTTCGACCAACGTGCTGTGTATTATACCATAAAGTACAGGAACATGTTCCGCTATTACGGTAACCTCGGTATTTAGGTCACAATAGTGACCTAAATACCGAGCCAACTCCCTGTGTTGACCTCAATAAAGATCAGTTTGTTGTACCACTGATAGTGTCTATAACTGTCACAGCATGACTCCCAACACTCACTGCACTTTTGTCTGTCGTCTGCACGTAGGATATTTCCACCAAGACATTCTGCAGAGAGCTTAGTTGCATAACACGGATGCAACATGATATACTACTGCAACCGTATAGCTTGACAGTAAGTCAAATAAACAGTTTAAACAGTGTATATAAAACCGTCCTTACCCGTTTCGAATATCGGTAAATCGTTGTCAGAAACGCCATTGCGAATAGTTTGATAACGACGACTGTTGCGTAGAACGCGAATTGTGAGAAGACGACATTGTCGAAACTCAACAGACTTGCAACCGCCATCGTTATGGAACGATATTAGGGCCATAATTCAACATGTCATATTATTGCAGATAATCTGCAATAATACGACGTCAGGCATAATGAAGACAGGCATAATACGAATTCAGGCATAATACGAAGTCAAGCATAATGCAAGCAAGCACAATACGAGCAAGAATGCGAGCAAGAATGCCAGCTTGCATAATGCGAGATAGAATGCAAGCGAGCATAATAAGACTTGGCATAATCAGCACTCGCTAAGTTTGTGCTGCCATCTAGCGAACTACGCCAACCTGAAAATTGAAAATACTGAAGTATCCCTTACATTAACAAATGTTTTGGCTCAGGCTATTCACCAGCGAGCTGCTCGCTAAGTAACGTTGTCGCGCTTACATTTTTCCGATCGTTAAAACCTTTCCGATTGACGTTTCTGCGCATGCGCGTATCTAGGGGATAAACGTAAGCGCTACCTACGATGGTCGCGCTTACATTTTTCCGGTCGTTAAAAACGTTCCGATTGACGTTTCTGCGCATGCGCGCATCTAGAGGCGCGCGCGACAGCGCTAGCTAGCTACGCTGGTTGTTGCTCACGTGTATTTGGGAGTTTGAGCGTTATAGCACGGACTAATTGGACCAGTGACAGCGGATAACAAAGCGCTGTCACTGGTTACGATTGATTGTGCTAGGATTTACTGCTACAGCTTTAGTAAATAAAAATATAGTAGTTATTGCTTCGTATACAAAGCTGTATTGTTTATTTATCCTTAATATTAATAGTAATTGGATGGATAAATAAATAGTTGCACCAAGTTTGGCATAACAAAGTTTTGTAATTTGTTTTGTGATAAGTGGCTTAAATATGCATTTAACGCGTACACAGGAGGAAAATAATGACTTATACATTAACAATCTTTATATTATACTGACCAGTTTCCTCTAGTCTACGTTTAAATAATTACAGACTTTACTGAAGTAACATGATATATATTTGTTACATTTATTAAAATAACATCATGATCATCGTCTTACCTTCAGGAGTAAATGTAAAAAGATAATGTTAGTTATGTTCAGTGTTGTTTTGTTGAAATGAATCCATACTGATATTTTATTGTATTCTGAATTTACTTCTTGAATAAGCCTGTAGCAGTTGTGTATAAGTGAAACATATTGATGTCCTCTATAAATAGCACATAATTTTATTGTTTTAATACTGGCCTCTAAGTATAATATGAACATAACTGGACCCAGTACAATTCTTTGTGGTATAACTCATGTGGCCGCCATTATCTCTGAACTGGATTGATTAAGCAAACACTGTTGCCTAGTTCATTGTTGAAGCACAGTAGACACACAATTAATCCTCATTCAATAACAATTTATTGTAAAAATAATCCAAAATCCAATCTATCTTGCGTGGCTGTGGCTAAATTGAAATACATGCTGTATATAAAAAATCAATGAATTCTTGGGATAAAAAAATTAAAACATTCGTCTTAAAGCAAAATAATTGTACATAGATCGTCTGTATAAAATGTTCAAGATCACATCACATAATGACTAAAAATAAACATATATGCAACCAATCATGCATGCATATTTTTAAAACTGCAATATGCATTAAAGTGGTTAGATTTCACGATTCCACAAAAATGTATTGCCAATTTGTTTTAAAGTGTCTTATGTTATTTATTTACTGCTAAAATTGAAACTGTTTATTTACTTTTTGAAAAATACGCATGCATGATTGGTTGCATATAGGTTTATTTTTAGTCATTATGTGATGTGATCTTGAACATTTTATAATCTGAGACATTATATGAGCAGTGGCGTGCACCATCCAGCTGTAGCCAAGCATGACAATGTCCAGAGAAGGGTACACTCAGCAGCGCTGAAGCATACTTTAAAAACTGTGTTCAAACAGGCTAAATTCGAGTCGACTCAGTCAGTGGCAGTGCTGACTCGACATCGTCAAACGTTCATCACAAATAATACTAATTATTATATTAAGTAACGTCATTTGCATCGGAATATAACTATTGGGTTGCATTAACTAAGTCGTTTATGTAGAGTAGAAATGATACAGCAATGATAGGAGTGAGCCCTGCACCAGTGCATGGTCGTGTGTGTTTTCAATATCTTTATTTCAGATTGTCATAGTACATACAAATGTCCACATAAACACTAAAAAAACAAGTGACTATAGAAAAATATAAAAGTATTGCACATGGTAAATAGAGAAAAACACATTGCACAATGGTACATTCCAGACTGGTACATTAAATCAAAAACTATTATGTATATACAACATTTTGATCCAATGTCGTCTTATCCTGGATTGCCATTTGATATCACTGTTGATAATTGCAATTACCAACTTATTATAAGAGCATCAAGTCTCCGCATGTATTTATATACAAGGTTTCTAATTACAGCTTTACTATCTGGTACATGGTATTCTACAAACATGGTGGAGGCACTGCAATATTTAGGCTGATTCAGCAATAAGCGAAACACATTATTGTAAGCCACATGAAGATTATGTATACTTGCTACTGTGTAATTCCACCACAGCTGAGCAGTATACATGGGAGAGCAGAAAGTTCTAAGCAAAGTCAGCTTCACTTCAGTGGAACACATGTAAAATTTCCGCAATAGTATATTACCCCTAGCATATAGTTGTCGGCATTGGCGTAAGATATCTTTGTCATCATGTAATGTCTAAATAAAGTGACCCAAATATTTCACATTATCCACTTCCTGGATTGTTTCACCATTAATCTTAAATGATGGAACATCAACATTGTTCATATAATTGTATTAGTGACTTTTAAATATTAACACAGCACTTTTCTTGGAGTTGTACTTGATATCATGATTTAACCCATAGAGTCCACATACCTGCATCAGTTCAGACAGTCTTGATACAGATGGGGACAGAATTACCAAGTCATCAGCATACATAAGATGGTTGATAGTTGTACTACATATTACACACCTTGTGTTACATTTGTTTAAAGCTATGGTTAAATCATCCATATACATACATATATATATATATTAAAAAGGTGTGGTGAGAGTATACCACCTTGCCTGACACCATTTGTAACACCAAAATGTTCCGACAATTTGCCTGACCATCTTATACACATAGTCTGATTCGAATACCAATATATAAGCAGTCTAACAATATATCCAGGCACTCCCCTGTCAATCAACTTTTGAAATAAGATAGAATGTTTCACTCTGTCAAAGGCTTTAGACACATCTAAAAACATGTAACCATAGAGACTCCTATGCCTGTCAATAACTTCCTTTAAGACATAAATACACAAGTCTGTCCTGTTTTTTTTCTCAAATCCAAACTGATTGGACATTGTTGACCGCGTAACTGACATTCTGTCTAACAATATGTTTTCAAATTTTTTTGACACAATACTAACTAATGCAATAGGTCTATAATTGTCTTTGCTGTTAATCTTGCTACATTTATCTTTGATAATAGGAACCAGCACAACAGATAACAAAGAACTAGGTAAAAATCCATGTACAAAAAACCCAGTTATACACATAGCAAGTAAAGGCACAATGCGCTTATCACAATGTTTAAGGTGTTCAGCATATACACCACCCATATCATCAGTATTATTTATATCTAGGCATTTAATGGCATTTTCAACTTTGCTGATTTCCACAACTACCGGGGTATGTCATTTGTATATTTGGAATCACATTTGATCTGTTGAATGTCTATATCCCTAATACAATTAAAAAGCTGTTTAAAATGAGGCCGCCATAATTCAGTTATTTCAAAAATACCACTAACATCCTCAACACTATTAGGTAAAGGTTTACAGGTAAATGGC
Source organism: Oasisia sp. SBJ-2009 (assembly GCA_964017155.1). Classification (NCBI taxonomy): domain Eukaryota; kingdom Metazoa; phylum Annelida; class Polychaeta; order Sabellida; family Siboglinidae; genus Oasisia; species Oasisia sp. SBJ-2009. The sequence continues at coordinate 26,743,656 of OZ024854.1, forward strand.
GGTCTCATTTTAAACAGCTTTTTAATTGTATTAGGGATATAGACATTCAACAGATCAAATGTGATTCCAAATATACAAATGACATAGTTGTGGAAATTAGCGAAGTTGAAAATGCTATTAAATGCCTAGATATAAATAAGACTTATGGTATGGTTTGTGTATATGCTGAACACCTTAAATATTGTGATAAGCGCATTGTGCCTTTACTTGCTATGTGTATAACTGGTTTTTTTGTACATGGATTTTTACCTAGTTCTTTGTTATCTGTTGTGCTGGTTCCTATTATCAAAGATAAATGTAGCAAGATTAACAGCAAAGACAATTATAGACCTATTGCATTAGCTAGTATTGTGTCAAAAAAAATTGAAAACATATTGTTAGACAGAATGTCAGTTACGCGGTCAACAATGTCCAATCAGTTTGGATTTAAGAAAAAACACGGGACAGACTTGTGTATTTATGTCTTAAAGGAAGTTATTGACAGGCATAGGAGTCTAGATGGGTCTATGTTTACATGTTTTTAGATGCTTCTAAATCCTTTGACAGAGTGAAACATTCTATCATATTTCAAAAGTTGATTGACAGGGGAGTGTCTGGATATATTGTTAGACTGCTTATATATTGGTATTCGAATCAGACTATGTGTATAAGATAAAAAATATTGAAGTTCCATCATTTAAGATTAATGGTAAAACAATCCAGGAAGTGGATAATGTGAAATATTTGGGTCACTTTATTTCTAATACATTACGTGATGACAAAGATATCTTACGCCAATGCGGCAATGCAGACAACTATATGCTAGGGGTAATATGCTATTGCGGAAATTTTACATGTGTTCCATTGAAGTGAAGCTGACTTTGCTTAGAACTTTCTGCTCTCCCATATATACTGCTCAGGTGTGGTGGAATTACACAGTAGCAAGTATACATAATCTTCATGTCATTGTGGCTTACAATAATGTGTTTCGCTTATTGCTAAATCAGCCTAAATATTGCAGTGCCTCCACCATGTTTGTAGAATACCATGTACCAGATAGTAAAGCTGTAATGAGAAACCTTGTATATAAATTCATGCGGAGACTTGATAAGTAATAATAAGTTGGTAACTGCAATTATCAACAGTGATATCAATAAAATGGCAATCCAGGATAAGACGACATTGGATCAAAATGTTGTATATACATAATAGTTTTTGTTTGAATGTACCATTGTGCAATGTTTTTTTTCTCTATTTACCATGTGCAATACTTTTATATTTTTCTAGTCACTTGTATTTTTTTAATGTTTATGTGGACATCTGTATGTACTATGTCTATGACAATCTGAAATAAAGTTAAAGATATTGAAAACACACACGATCATGCACTGATGCAGGGCTCACTCCTATCGTTACTGTATCATTTCTACTGTTTTTGATTGATTGATTTGTTTAATATAAAATGTAAAACATTGTACACATATGCATAATATATCAATACAAAGTACATTTAAATATTTGGATAACACAAAAAGTGCACGCACTTATTTCCATTGTGGTCCTTGACATACACATGACAGACATTGACATAAATGACAGAACTGATAAATATAACATCTCAAATGACAAATATAACATACTAAAACAACCATAATAAATAAACCGATATAAATAATTACTAAAATATGTAAATGACATTGATAATTACAATATAAAAAGGTATGGAAATAATCTTCTGGTTAGAAACATTTTGTAAAACCTTGTTATTTATTACACAAAAATCATAAATAAATCTAATAAAGAATACAAATTATAAAATAAAAATTACGTCATCAATTATGATTAAAAATAAATAAATGAGCTGGCTTCCTGGTCATTAAGACAACTGAACAAAAACTGCTTCAGTAGACATTTAAATTGCTTCATGTTCTGAACACTTTGTATGGAAAATGGCAATTTATTCCAGGCATGAATTCCTGTATAGTAAAACGAGGTTTGCCCAAATGATTTAACATACGGCACATGAAGAGACATAACACTAGATCTTGTATTTATACCGTGCTGCTTACATGCTACGTTAAACAAATTTGACATATACTTCGGTGCTCTATCATTTATAACATTATAAACAAGGTTCAATTTGAGTTGTTTAACTCGTAACTCCACTGGTAGCATATTCACCAGTCTAAACTCTACTACTCTATATAAACGACTTAATTAATGCAACCCTATACTTATATTCCGATGCCAATGACAACGTTACTTAATATAATAATTATTATTATTTGTGATGAACGTTTGACGCTGTCGATAATCTTATTACTGATAACTGGACTCTGCTCCTGAGAGGCTGAGTCAGCACTGCCACTGACTGGGTCGACTCGAATTTAACCTTTTTGAACACACCTTTTAAAGTAGGCTATGCTTCAGCGCTGCTGAGCGTACCCTTCACTGGACATTGTCATGCTTGGCTACTGCCGGGTGGTGCACGCCACTGCTCATATAATGTCTCAGATAACTGTAAAACATCTCAGAAACTACAAACTTTCGCCGGTTAACAAAATAGTTGACACGCGCATGCGCAGAAACGTCAATCGGAACGGTTTTAACGGTGGGTGCCGCGGGGTGGGAAAAGTAAACATCCCGCATAGCAACCAAGGTCGTATCTGACTCGCGCATGCGCAGAAACGTCAATCGGAAAGGATTTAACGCCGGAAAAACGTAAGCGCTACAACGTCAAGTCGAACTGTTATTTTGTTGTTTGTAATGCGCCTTATTTATCCTCTGGAACAATTCTTAATATGATATGAGGCAGAAAGTGAGTTTGGGCATTTATTAGCAAATGTCACACTATGTAACGGAAGACATCGTACGTGTGATGACATGCACGTAATTGCAGACATTGTACTTTGATATGTGACAGATATGGTCAAGTAGTATGCCTAAGAGAAACAAAAGAACATGTGTTTAATGATCACATGTATTTTCACACACAATTAATATTGCCTTATTTGTATAAAAAAATTACGTAACTACTCATAAAAAATCATAAATGACATAATTAACGGAAAATGTATTATTAAGCTGATTACATACATTAATTATGCTCTATCATTATAATTTAAATGCTAGGTTTCTGCCCAAACTCACTTTCTGCCTCATATCATATTAAGAATTGTTCCAGAGGATAAATAAGGCGCATTACAAACAACAAAATAACAGTTCGACTTGACGTTACTTAGCGAGCAGCTCGCTGGTGAATAGCCTGAGCCAAAACATTTGTTAATGTAAGGGATACTTCAGTATTTTCAATTTTCAGGTTGGCGTTGTTCGCTAGATGGCAGCACAAACTTAGCGAGTGCTGATTATGCCAAGTCTTATTATGCTCGCTTGCATTCTATCTCGCATTATGCAAGCTGGCATTCTTGCTCGCATTCTTGCTCGTAGATTTAACAAGATTGCCACCTAGAGAATCAACTCTAGATGGCAGGTGGACAAGGAAGCCGTTTGGCTTATCGAGAGTCTAACCTATCTATCTAAGTATACCCTGCCCGTCTTAGGTATATGTCAATTTTATTTTTAAACATATTAACACTTCTAGCACCTACACAATCAGCTGATAATTTGTTCCATTCGTTTACTATTCTTTGGGAAAATGAAAATTTTCTAATATCTAGTCTACACTGCTTCTTTGCTAATGCAACTCCATGTCCTCTAGTCCTTCTCTCTTCCTTGACCGTGAAAAAAATATTTCTGTCAATATTTTCATACCCATTCAATATTTTAAAAACCTCAATCTGATCTCCTCTCAATCTTCTGGTTTCTAGTGTTGTTAGACCACATTCTTTTAGACGCATTTCATAACTAATATTCCTGAGTTTTGGTATCATTTTTGTTGCTCTCCTTTGTACTCTTTCTAGCATATCAATATCCTTCTTGCGATATGGCCTCCATGCTTGTATACAATATTCTAAATGAGGCCTAACTATTGTTTTATAAAGCGGTATTATTAGTTCTTTTTCTTTGTATACTATATTTCGCCTAATTAATCCAAGAATTTGGTTTGCCTTCGCTGCAATTCCACACTGCTCTGATACCTTCATGTCAGCACTAATGGTTAAACCTAAGTCCTTTTCCTTTACAGTAGTATTTAGTACAGTACCACCCATTGTATATTGTGCATTTTCATTCCCATGTCCTGTGTGGAGGCACTTACACTTTCCAAAGTTAAACAGCATTTGCCATTTCTCAGACCATTCCATCAACTTATTTAGATCATCTTGTAAATGCTGTCTATCTGCATCACTTTTTATTTTCCTAAACACTTTTGTGTCGTCCGCAAACTTCAACACCTTGCTTGTTATGTCATCATCCAAATCATTGATATATATTAAGAATAAAATAGGTCCCAATACTGATCCTTGCGGTACTCCACTCAAAACAGATTTCCAATTTGAAACCTCCCCATCAACTACTACTCTTTGTCTTCTATCAATAAGCCATTTTTCTATCCAGTTAATCATACTATTTCCTATGCCATGGGCCTTTAGTTTAAGTAGTAATCTTTGGTGTGGCACTTTGTCAAAGGCTTTTTTAAAATCTAAGTAGATTATATCTACTGGTGATCCCTCATCTACCCACTTTGTGACATCTTCCAAAAAACATAACATATTTGTTAAGCATGACCTCGCTTTTAAAAACCCATGTTGAGATGTGTTTATCAATTTATTTTTAACAAGAAAATCAACCAAGTGATCTTTAATTAGTCTGTCTAATAGTTTACAAATCACCGATGTTAAACTCACTGGTCTATAGTTCTCTGACTTGCTTCTTGATCCTTTTTTAAATAATGGTATGATGTTTGCTTCTTTCCATTCTACCGGAACCACTCCTTCCTCTAATGCCAAATTGAACACTGTTGCAAGTGGTATGCTAATTTGTTCTACAATTTCCAGTAGTAATTTGGGAGGAATCCCATCCACTCCTGGTGATTTATTATCCTTCATATCTCTTATTTTCATAGCTACCATTTTTGGGGTTACAGTTAGTTGTCCTAAATAGTCACACTCTCTCCCTTCGAACTTAGTCTCTAGTACTGGTAATGTACTAATATCTTCCCTGGTAAACACCGAACTAAAGTATTCATTTAGGTTTTCTGCCATTAAGAATCCCTCCGTTATTATGTTTCCATCACTACCTTCTAGTGGCCCGACCTTATCTTGAACTTTCTGTTTACTTCGAACATACGCATAAAAACTCTTGCTGTCATGTTTTATGTTGAAAGCTATTTTTTGTTCATAGCTTCTCTTCGAATTTCTAATTTCAGCTGTAGCTTGATTAAGTGCTTCTTTATAAATGGCATAGTCTTCTTCACTTCCAGTATGTCTATATGTCTTCCACATCATTTGCTTGTACTTGATTTTTCTAATGGCTTCCTTCGATAAGTGTTTCTTCTTTGACCTTTTCCCCTGTTTTTTCAAGGGGACAAATTTGTCAACGACGCAGTCAATTTCCCTCTTTAAGATATTCCAGCATTCTGTTGCTGTCTTATTCTTCAGTGTGTTATTCCAGTCTATCTTCGCTAAATATTCCCTCATGTCCTTATATCTTCCTTTGTGAAAATTTTTCCTGTACCGTATTTTTCTGTTCCGTTCTCCTTTTACTTTGATGATAAAATGTATCTGGTTATGATCACTACATCCAAGTGGCTCACATATATTGACATTATCAACAAATTCCTTCTGTGAGCTCAAAACTATGTCCAACACGTTCTTGTCCCTGGTTGGTTCTAACACATGTTGAAAAAGGAAACTATCTTGTACTAAATTTAAATAATTTGTACTGTGCTTGCTTGCATTATGCTTGACTTCGTATTATGCCTGAATTCGTATTATGCCTGTCTTCATTATGCCTGACGTCGTATTATTGCAGATTATCTGCAATAATATGACATGTTGAATTATGGCCCTAATATCGTTCCATACATCGTGGCCGGTGAGGGAAGACTGACTGGGCTGTTACTCCGGCATGACGCAGTGTACTGTCAGGTCAGCTATTTATAACCAGCGCGACACAGGTGTCGTTGAGGTCCGGATGAGTTCATTCACACATAATCTGTCGACACCACCGGCTATTGGCATTGTGTGTACTCTCTGTACTATATACGCTACAGTAACGCTTGCCGAAGTTCTGTACGAGCAATTAAAGAGGGGTACCGGTCAAAACGGTGACAATCCAAAACGGCGATAACCAAAACGGCGACAAATCCAAAACGGCGACAGGTCAAAACGGCGACAAATTCAAAACGGCGACAGGTCAAAACGGCGACAACCAAAACGGCGACAACCAAATCGACTGACACATCCAAATCGGCGACAACCAAAACGGCGCCACATCCAAAACGGCGACACGCCAAAACGGCGACAAATCCAAATCGGCGACACGTCAAAACGGCGACAAATCCAAAACGGCGACAGGTCAAAACGGCGACAAATCCAAAACGGCGACACGTCAAAACGGCGACAATCCAACTTGATTAATCTCCAAAACTATTTGAGGATATACTAATATATAATATTTATCACATTTGGAATTATATATTATATTTCTTTTAAAAGTAATTATTTTATATATTAATGGAATGGTTCGTCTTATAAAATCCAACTTATCAAATCCAATTTAATTTTGACATTGTCGCCGTTTTGAATTTGTCGCTGTTTTGGTGTGTCGCCGTTTTGAATACAAGTCAATACGGCGTGTTGGAAAGGTTTTGGAGATAAATCATTTTGGATTGTCGCCGTTTTGACGTGTCGCCGTTTTGGATTTGTCGCCATTTTGGCGTGTCGCCGTTTTGGATACAACCAAAACGGCGACATGCACCGTTTTCGTATGTTGCCGTTTTGGCGTGTCGCCGTTTCGTTTGTCGCCGTTTCGGTTGTCGCCGTTTCGGTTGTCGCCGATTTGGATTTGTCGCCGTTTTGGTTGTCGCCCTTTTGGATTTGTCGCCGTTTTAACTTGTATCCCTTCAAAAGAGAGGTCATGTTTGCTTATCGCAGCGTTTTGAGGCGTGTGGTATTTGTGACAAAATGCCGGAGAGAATTGGCACGTTATCGATCATTACCATAACTTATATTAATACTATCTCTATTATCAGACCAAAACAATAACAACTGTTCAACTCTATACAATAGACTGATTTCCACAATTACACCGTTCGTATATATAGGGTCAAATACCTATACTAAGTGAAATACAAATAATAAAAAATCAATAATAATACAAAGTTTCAGAATGACACAACGGCATACACTATGACGTCATCAGCGTCTACAATGCAACACAACATAAAATCATACTAACATTTTAATGTCTAGCATATCCGATAAAAACGTACACGTTAATGTTGTCTTAGTTGCGTTTGACAAATAAAAGGCACAACGGAATGCATACAATACACGTAACGTCTCCTATACAATCTATATGTTTTTTGGCACATTTATTTTCTTCGACATATATCGATACTTTGTGTTTTGCTGTGTCCTTGTGATCTGTGAACCAATGTGATTTGTGTTGAGAATGACACATCTAGGTGTTCATTTACGATTACGTTATTGTTAACAAACATACTATCCACATGTAGTTAGTAAATGTGTACCACGAAGATACCAGATATCATGGTCAGTATGCCATTCAATGCTCGGGTGAGGCATTACCTAAGGAAACGTACATCGATCGTAATAGTCACACATATCTGATAAAGCATATCCCATGAAGTGTACACCAATTAATTACTACTATACCACCAATTAAATAACTACTGCATGTTAGACCTGTGAGTAAGCGAATAGTCAGAAATAACATGTCATTGTACTTATTCCACAGACCCGGATCCACGCCTGTTGTTAAAGATCAATAACTGTTCTTAAAGACATATCATCAGAATATTATTTCTCTTGCGTCTTTTCAATATTAGTACGAGCTTGCTAATACATCATAGCAGGTCACGTTGGTCAAGTATTTACGGTTGAGCAACCATGAGAATTTGAGCGGCCATCGACAGACACACGACGAGGCCAACGACGTAACATATTCCTCGCGACGGCTGCGGCAGCGCCATCTGGTAGCAGATCGTGTGCAGGACGCGAGAAGCGGCGAAGATGCGGAAGTGGAGCAGAGCGACGGAGGCGGCCGGCTGGACGAGGACGTAGAGGAGGCCGAGGAAGAGGAAGGCGGGGATGTTCTCGAGGTCGTTCAGGTGATTCCTGGTCAACACGTCACACACGTAGAAGGTTGCAATACATTCAGTGCAATTTTACCACTGAGAAAAACGTTGGAACCAGAAATTAAAGGACAAAAAAAGTTAACTGTTTCGTGGCATACACCTAATAGAGTTAATATAAAGTAACAATTTCCACATATACTCAATTTTTTAACGCCAGCGGTTTACCAGAAAAATATTTTTTAACACCCAGCCATCCAAATACTATGCGCTACCCCATCTTATACGAAGAATGACGTCACGACGATGAAACTTTATTTTTTAACACCCAGCCATCCAAATACTATGCGCTACCCCATCTTATACGAAGAATGACGTCACGACGATGAGGCGCTCTCCACGTAGATTCCCTACATGGGGTTTGGCTGTTGTCATGAACTGGCTGCAACTCGGCAACGCGCGTTACATGCTGATGACGGTAAATATAAAGTTGTCTATTATTGTTATCGCTGAAATCATCCCATCAACTGATGATACATGTCTACTTCAAAGCATTTCTCCTCAAAATGGACCGAGCAAAGTGAACTGTACTTGGACTGGAGGGATTCCAAACAGTACGTCCGCGAATCACCAATGTGAATCCATTGCTTCAATACTACCGGTTGTTTCAACTATTATTGCAACCGTATGCCTAACACTAAGGCATAATTACTAAAGTTTACCATAGATTTAACAACAGATTTAGATATACGTCTATAAGCAGCTGCTAGATGTCACGCCAACTGAACGAACTGTCGTAACTCGAAGTTGTTGACCCTTAACAACGTCGCAGGAAGCTGACCGGCTTCAGCAGAGATATAGAATGCCGCGCGCTGAATGGCCAAGCCAAGTTAACCCTTCAACTATGGCGGCGTCTAGACCATCGTGGATTTCGTTAGAATTTTAAACTTTAAAGTCACATTCTGAGTAAACCTTTGACGTTAAAAATTGAGAATATGTGGAAATTGTTACTTTGTATAAACTCTATTAGGTGTATGACACGAAACCGTAGCCTTTTTTTGTCCTTTAAATAATTTACACGAATGAATAACCGAATGCTCAACGTGTTCAGCGGATATTTTAAAGGCTTGACGGACCCTGTTGCTAGACAACATATCCCGTGGTTAACACGACACTTGTATTGATCTCATATCACTGTCAGCATTGTAAGTAAAATTGTATTTCTTATATGTTATCAGTTCATGACTACACGCTGGATCACACACACACATTAAATCACCATGATTGATATTGATCTCATTTGATATTCTATATAAATAAATACTAGTTATAGTGAATATGTAAAACCTTACAATCGGCTAATGACTATGCTAAACCTTATAGAGAGCGCAGTGGCTCAGGGGTAGAGCTTCGGACTCTCGACTACGAGAACCCGGGTTCGAATCCTGGCTGCGGTGTTAAAACATTGGGCAAGTTTTTTCACTCTACATTGCTCCAGTTCATTCAGCTGAATAATTGAGTACCTGGCCATAGACAGTGGTGGATATGTTTACGAGCAGCCTTCGCGCATTAATTGTAGCATATGGCTGGATGCTTCCCAGAGAATCCGAGATGGTGTCTGAGTGAACAGGTCTGTCAGGGAAGTAAAGTGTAAAGAGCTTTGAACGGTCCTGAGGACTGGATCCTGCGCTATATAAGAACCTGCCTTTTGCTTTTATAATCAGCTGAGTAAAATTAACATTATAAATTGCCTAAAACAATATAGCAAGGAAATTGAGCCAATGCACATTAATTGGTTTGATGCATTTCAGTTGCGTTTACCTTCTCACTCTTTCGACGTCGGGGTCATTATAAATTGGCTTAAGTTTTCCACTGTTGGGTGCAAGCTTCACATCTTCTGGGTTCGCGAATACCTGAAAAATCAATACTCGATACTTAGAATGAATAATTAGTGGAAACTGGCAAGTTAACGTATATGTCTAACCTACGCCACATCAGTTGTGATGCGAGCATGCACGCTTTTGAGTGTGCTTGCTCATGTGTTCTTGCATGCGTGTCATTGATCGGGACACGCACTGAGCAAATGCATCCGACCGACCGACCGACCGACCGACCGACCGACCGACCGACCGACCGACCGACCGACCGACCGACCGACCGACCGACCGACCGACCGACCGACCGACCGACCGACCGACCGACCGACCGACCGACCGACCGACCGACCGACCGACCGACCGACCGACCGACCGACCGACCGACCGACCGACCGACCGACCGACCGACCGACCGACCGAACGAACGAACGAACGAACGAACGAACGAACGAACGAACGAACGAACGAACGAACGAACGAACGAACGAACGAACGAACGAACGAACGAACGAACGAACGACCGACCGAACGACCGAACGACCGAACGAACGAACGAACGAACGAACGCACGCACGCACGCACGCACGCACGCACGAACGAACGAACGAACGAACGGATGTCGGCCGCGAGTTCCGTTGTCTTGAGTCGGGTGAGTTAGGTTTGTACGTGGGTGTCTTATATTGATTGACCGCATCCTGGTAAAGAGGTGGAGGATGACAAGAACAGCTCAATTAAAATCAGCTGACGGTGCAGTAGTGATGATGTTTTTGCGTCGGCATTTAAGCACCGTGGACATTATTTCAGTGACACACAGGCGGAAGTGATACGACACCACGTCTTGGGTTGACAGTTTGCAGTGACTTCACCACTGCCACGGAGTGAGATCACATCACGATAACACTTTGAGTCATTGCGTTGCAAGAAAAAGAAACACTTGGTAAATACGAGACGCGTCATCAATAAAAAGGGTGAACCCTTGTGCACGACAAGACGTATACGGGTTCCCTATTGCTTGTGTGGGTGTTACACAACAAGTATGTGCGAAAATTCCCTTTTGAAATAACACAATGAAGGCCTATACGCTTAGCAACATCTTAGATGACTGAAGAGCATCAATATTAAAATCAAGTGATGGTCATACGTAGTCACATCCATTTCCCAGTGGCTAAACGGTTACACTATATCTGAAGTATGTTTCTTGTGGTTTTGTTGACGATCAGTTTTCTATGTAACTCTTCAGTGAGTCAGTGAGAGAAGCGTAGGTAGACCTATCGTCTTTTTCTTTGACTTCGCTTTATGGCTGGTTGCCAATTACACCTTTTGTCGATCATGTTGATGCATGGCATGACATTGCACACCAGTTGCAGTTTAGCCAACATCAGCACCAGGTATATAGGCGTATATTGTCCTGAACATGCCTCTGTCATTCAATTCGTCTACTTTTCTTTTTATGAATGCCCGTAACGTTTGATAGATTTACACTGTACGATGCATCGGCTGCCGAATAGAGGGTGAATTGTATTCAAGACACGCACCTATACAATTACGCTCGCCTCAGTTCCGGTCTCCCGGACGTCCTCGTTGGGGTGTGGAGCGGGGGGGGGGGGGGGGGGGGGGTCGGCGAGTGACGTCACACTACGGTGTCAATAAGAGCAATCGAGCGTGGTAGCTTTGCAATGACTGGCCCATAGGCGTGGAACAACTTGCCCCAAAATTAATAATATTACATTTTTGTGTGGTTTTGAACAACATTTTACAATCAGACTGTTGACTAGACGACGGAATGGAGATTTGTTTGATATGAATTTTAATATCGGTTGAGGTGACAATGGCATACTTGTCGTGATGCAGATGATGAAAGCGAACTGGCTTTGTTTGAAATACGTACGGTTCAGTGTTCTGTTCCTGGTGTCCTCTAAATTAAACAGATCGAAATTATATTTGTTGTCAGTCTTTCAAACAATGCTCCGCAGCTTCCTGACTACCATATAAATATGATATTAACACGGCCAATCAGACCCTGCAGACCTGTTCATAAGTTGAATTGTTACAGAGATGACGACTTTGAGACGGTTGTTCCCTTGATTATTACTCAGAAAGGAAACAAGAGTTTACAAAACTGGACGAAAAATAGCACGTGTGGTCCATAAAGTACAGAAACTTGTTCCGCTATTACGGTAACCTCGGTATTTAGGTCACTATACCCACTCCCTGTGTCTACAACTGTCACAGCATGACTCCCAACACTCAGTGCACTTTTGTCTGTCGTCTGCACGTAGGATATTTCCACCAAGACATTCTGCAGAGAGCTTCGTTGCATAACACGGATGCAACATGATATACTACTACAACCATAATATAGAGTGACAGTAAGTCAAATAAACAATCTAAACAGTATATACAACCGTCCTTACCTGTTTCGAAAATCGGTAAATCGCTGTCAGAAACGCCATTGCGAATAGTTTGATAACGACGACTGTTGCGTAGAACGCGAATTGTGAGAAGACGACATTGTCGAAACTCAACAGACTTGCAACCGTCATCGTGGCCGGTGACAAGAAGACTGACTGGGCTGTTGCTTCGGCATGACGCAGTGTACTGTCAGGTCAGCTATTTATAACCAGCGCGACACAGGTGTCAGTGTGACCCCGATGTGTTGGTATAACTTACCGACCTGACAGTGACACGACACTTTTTACTGAATGGGTAATGGGAAGCAATGTAACAAATAATATAAAGAGCAGCTTAAAGAAGACAATGTGTGCAAGCTTATGTAAACATGCAGACGCACGGACACCCCATACACACACACACACACACACACACACACACACACACACACACACACACACACACACACACACACACACACACACACACACACACACACACACACACACACACACACACACACACACCAAGCAGACACACAAACAGACATCACACCAAACAGACACCAAACAGTCATCCCACAGATATCACACAGTCACCACATAGACACCCCACAGACATGCACGAATCTGAGGGCTGTATACTGCGTTGTGTAAGAATTTAGCTGTATCTTTTTACTTAGCAATTACTGCGCGAAGACTGCCCGTTCATATACACTTCTCCGTGTATAGCTAGAAACTAGTTCACTCATCTGAAAGAACTAAGGCAACGTGGAATTACTAACATTGTTCAAGCTTTAGAGCCGGGTTCTGTCGATCGGTAAAGTAAAGGCAAGTTCATATTATATAGCGCAGTATCCAGTCCTCAGGACCGTTCAAGGCGCTTTACACTTTACTTCCCAGACAGACCTGTTCACTCAGACACCATCTTGGCTTCTCTGGGAAGCATCCAGCCATATGCTACAATTAATGCGCGAAAGCCGCTTGTACACATATCCACCACTGTCTAGAGCCATGTATAAAGCTGAGTGATTATTCTGGTAATGCAGTTTAGTCGAATGAGTAGTGTTATTATTCTGGTGATACACCTTAGTCGAATGAGCAGTGATAGTAACGGTGCGGTGATAGTAAGAAAAAACCGAATCAACTGTCACATAACATATTGTATGCAGAATAACATGGCACCATTACAGTAGAAGTCGCGTCAACATGAAGTTGACATTACATATGACACTAATACGTGGATGTCCAACAGTAGAAGTCGTGTCAACATGAAGTTGTTAGTGGTTGACATTACATATGACACTAATACGTGGATGTCCAACAGTAGAAGTCGTGTCAACATGAAGTTGTTAGTGGTTGACATTACATATGACACTAATACGTGGATGTCCAACAGTAGAAGTCGTGTCAACATGAAGTTGTTGGTGGTTGACATCACATATGACACTAATACGTGGATGTCCAACAGTAGAAGTCGTGTCAACATGAAGTTGTTGGTGGTTGACATCACATATGACACTAATACGTGGATGTCCAACAGTAGAAGTCGTGTCAACATGAAGTTGTTGGTGGTTGACATCACATATGACACTAATACGTGGATGTCCAACAGTAGAAGTCGTGTCAACATGAAGTTGTTGGTGGTTGACATCACATATGACACTAATACGTGGATGTCCAACAGTAGAAGTCGTGTCAACATGAAGTTGTTAGTGGTTGACATTACATATGACACTAATACGTGGATGTCCAACAGTAGAAGTCGTGTCAACATGAAGTTGTTGGTGGTTGACATCACATATGACACTAATACGTGGATGTCCAACAGTAGAAGTCGTGTCAACATGAAGTTGTTAGTGGTTGACATTACATATGACACTAATACGTGGATGTCCAACAGTAGAAGTCGTGTCAACATGAAGTTGTTGGTGGTTGACATCACATATGACACTAATACGTGGATGTCCAACAGTAGAAGTCGTGTCAACATGAAGTTGTTGGTGGTTGACATCACATATGACACTAATACGTGGATGTCCAACAGTAGAAGTCGTGTCAACATGAAGTTGTTGGTGGTTGACATCACATATGACACTAATACGTGGATGTCCAACAGTAGAAGTCGTGTCAACATGAAGTTGTTAGTGGTTGACATTACATATGACACTAATACGTGGATGTCCAACAGTAGAAGTCGTGTCAACATGAAGTTGTTGGTGGTTGACATCACATATGACACTAATACGTGGACGCCCACGACGTGTGGTAGTGAACATGTCCACGACGTGTGGTAGTGAACATGTCCATGACGTGTGGTAGTGAACATGTCCACGGCGTGTACTAAGATATCACAGTAATACTTGTACGTGTTCATATCCATGACGCGTTGTGAGGTATGGTACTAATTAGTTTATATGTCCATAACGTATAATAACGTATAATAAAATATCACACTACCACATAACGTATAGTAATTATCACACTATCGCATGTATATGTCCATAACGTATAACAATATATCACACTGACATATTTACATGTCCATAACGTATAACAAGATATCACACTACCGCATGTACATGTCCATAACGTATAGTAATTATCACACTATCGCATGTATATGTCCATAACGTATAACAAGATATCACACTAACACATGTACTTGTCAATAACGTATAACAAGATATCATACTAACATATTTACATGTCCACAACGTTACCCTAATGCATATCCTTGTCCACGATAAGTAGAAAGATACATCACGAAAGTTTATGTGTATGTACCTGACGTGTACTAGGAAGTCTAGGATACCATAATGACATGCGTATATAGCCATGACCTGACGTGTAATGCGGTACACTATACTACATGCACATGACCATGACGTCATATGTAGTAGGATACCACAACAATACACGTATATATGTCCCATGATATGACGTATGATATCACACACATGTCCAGATCCATGTCGAGTGGCCCACAGTCCGAGACAGCTCGTCGCACGTTCTTCCCACAGACTGAGTTCTGTGTTTACGTTTCAAAGACTTATACAGTTATAACGACACTGCGTTTCATATTCATTAACGTGATATACAGTTATACTCTCGTTACGACTAGAATAAATACGCTGACAACATGCGGCCGACCAAGTTGTATTTACCTGCTAATTACAACCGCTTTGCTTCGCCTGGGAAGATTCCACATAACTGAACATTGTCATACAAGGTCATTGTAATCTGTGATGCTATATAGTATTATGACTGAGTCAACACCAATACCTTTGTGTTGAATATAAGCATTCGGGGTAAGTCGTCCAAGAAATCAACAGGATATGTTAACGATCCTAGTACAATTCGCGTGCCAAGATGCAGTCAGGTTCAATTGCTACCATGCATCACCTCCGGGTGACTGATGGTGCCGCCATCTTCCGACCACTGCGCATCTAATTAATCTCCGCGGTCGACCGGTGTTTGGTCTGCAGGCTACGCTTGCCACGTTTCCTGCGCACAACTCCGTGAGTTGACGTAGACGAGTACTGTTTCACGTGTACAGCGCGCTGGTCGCCGGCGTGCAGCGGCTGCCTTGGCAGCTGGCTGGACACGGCCACTGTATTCGGCAAGGAACGAGACGTAACGTCTTCCGTCGAGTCAGTGCTGACGGACCCACGCGAGACAGGCGAAGTGCATTCGCCAAAACCATTCCTCTCCGACGTGTCGAGCGACGATTGGTTCAGCGGCGTTTGTCGGTCGCCGGAAGCGTCAGACTCGTCCGTGGGCGCTCCCGTCGGTGAGGTCTGTCTCTCGGGCGCGGCTTCGTGCCTCATGTCGTCTCCCGCCGACGCAGAACGCAAGTGCTTCGTCATTATCTGCCGCATCCGTTCGCGATTAGTCCTAAAGAGCGCCAGTCGTTTCTCGCTCGTCCTCTTGCGTTGTTTCACCTCGGCGATGGCCTCCCTCGCCTCCGACATCTTCTCCTTCGCGTCGGCCACGTACCTGATGAACTCGGGCCGTAGCTCGAGCTCGAGGATGAAGTCCTGCTTGATGATGTCGAACTTGAACGACAGCTGCTCGAGCTGCTGCCGCGCGGTGTCCAGCTGTCCGTTCAGCTTGCGCACGTCCACCTGCGCGCTGCGGTACGTCGACGTGCCCCTGTCGAGCAACTTGAGCCGCTCGAGGACACGTCTCCGTCTCTCCATCAGCTCGCCGTACTGTTCGCTCGTCCGCTTCCTGCGCGCCTCCACGCTGTCGTACTCCCCGCCCAGCACGTTGCACCGGTTCTCTCGCGTCTTCAGCATCCGTAGATCGCGCTCGAGCGACGCCAGCAAGGCTTCTTGCGTTCGGACCTCCTCCTCCATCTGCTCGACGTCTGAGCGCAGCCGCTCGACCACGCTGTCGTACTCGGACACGTGGACGTGTTCACGTGGCAGAAAGTCGTACACCTTGTTGGAGGCCGTCCACCAGATCTTCGCCAGTTCCACCGACTTGTAGGCGCGCACGAATATGTCCGGTACCAGCCGCAGGAGGGGCTCGAATGCTGAGCTCTGCGAGAACTGCACGATCTCGTGGTAGCTGTCCTGGTCGAAGCAGTCCATGTGGAGAGGTTCCTCGCGCAGCAAGGCGTCCCATTTCGCGTTCAGGTTGTACAGTTCCCTGACGGCGTACGACAGCTTCTCTTTGTCAGAGCGCTCGTCGAAAGCCACGTCGATGACACCGAAGTCCTGCGAGGAATTGTCGTCGTTCGGTGCCTCGCCGCCGGAGTCGCCGGCGGTCAGCTCCTGACCGGGGTCGTAGTAGTACTCGTACAGACACCGGTAGATCTTGTAATCGAACTGCTTCTTCAGTCTGCGCAGGTAGTCGATGTCGCCGTAGAACCGCTGGAAGTAGGTGAGCAGCTGCCGCTCCTCCTCCAGACCCAGCTCGCTGAAGGTCGTCGCGTCGGCGCCGTCGAGGATGTCTCTGAGTTGGCGGAGGGACGAGAGGCGCCCGGTGTCCGGTAGGCCGACGGTCGAGCGGTGGGCGGACACGGGCAGCCGGCCGAGAACGCGAGTCAATGTCCGCAGCTTGACGTAGAGCTTCTCCGTCGAGAAGCGGTTGATCGCGTGCTGCAGGAGCTTCTCGAAGGCCGAGATCTGCTGCTGCACGTTGTCGTGTTGACGCAGGCGACTCGCCTGGTCCATGGCGGCGTGGCGGGTCTACAACGGGCCGCAGAACGGTCGATACAGAGGCACGAGACACGTTAACGAGACGTATACGGGGTGAGGTTAGCCCGGCGTACTCACGGCGTAGCAACGCGCCGGACACTTGGCGAGTGGCTACGCCGCAGCGCAGGTTAACGCGCTGTGTGTGGCTTTCTTCAGTCGGCGCGCTCAACCGTGACGTCTACACGGTATTTTGATTCATTAGACACGCGTCGAGCGCCCAATAGGTAATTAGGTCGGTCTTAATATGTTGTAATGTGTGTGTGTGTGTGTGTGTGTGTGTGTGTGTGTGTGTGTGTGTGTGTGTGTGTGTGTGTGTGTGTGTGTGTGTGTGTGTGTGTGTGTGTGTGTGTGTGTGTGTGTGTGTGTGTGTGTGTGTGTGTGTGTGTGTGTGTGTGTGTGTGTGCGTGTGTATGTATGATTGCGTAAATATGTGTGTGTGCATGATTGCATAACTATGTGTGTGTTTTGAGTGAGTGAGTGAGTGAGTGAGTGGGAGAGTGAGTGAGTGAGTGAGTGAGTGAGTGAGTGAGTGAGTGAGTGAGTGACTGAACATGCGCACTTACACGTGGCGCAATGATACAGAGGTATATCTTACGATTATGTGCATACGCATGGAAACGTGTACTCACAAAATGAAACGTCAACAAATCTTCCTCTGTCGTGAACTTGAACATGATATCTGGTGATGCGTAGTGAAAACGTTGTCAGATTTCTGCAACAGGCTTCCAAATTTTGCACAAAAAACGATGTGACCACGAAACCGGGACAACGCTGTATACGTAAGAAGGGTCGAAGGCTCCTGGACCGACGGTTGTACGGCTACGGATTATGACGAAGATGCTACACTCGACCACAACACAATAGGCAATAATTCACAATGCTCTGTAGCTACCCAGAGCTAAGTAAAATATTTAGTTTTAACACATTCTGTCGCTAACTTCTAATAGCATGCCGAATACGGATAGTTTCAGCAAAATCGTAACAAACAATTTTAATATTTAAAAAACATGCCACTGTTCGTGATGTTATCAATGAAAATTGATAGAAAATCATATGACAGCCCATAAGCAGATAAAAATAAAACAAAAACGAAGTAAATAACTTATACAATTACGATTGGGCAATTATATGCACCTTCTGTGGTTATTATTAATGAAAGTTTAACGTATGATGTGGGTATTCTATAATGATTCATTTACAATGCAGCCCTTTCTTAATAACATTATTACTGTTTCTAATATGACGTTTTTGAAAGGGCCCCTATATTAATGTCGTTATTCCAGCGTCTAATACCGTGACACAGAGTTGGCGAATGACTATGGATAGTTGACTCCATTCATCCTCACACAGAAGACCTGTGTTGAGTGCACGTATTTGTTACGGCAGTGAGCGGTGATACACTGTTAGACACACGCCGTATAGCACACGTCATCCACAGTGACTCGTGCGACAGAAAAAACGAGGCAAATCAATAGTAGTTGGAACCTTACAACGACAACAAAGACCAGCTTAACATTTCAAATGGTGACGTCAGTTGACTGGGTGAAAGTCGTGCGTGCGTCACATTGCTGAGAGGCAGAGAGGTGGATCACGACAGGTGCCGGCTGGCAGAGAGACAGCAAGTTGAAGTGGTTGGGTGGCAGGGCAGGTTAGAAGGACAAGAGGCAGGCGTGGAACTAAGGGTAGAGTGGGACGGTGGGTGAGAAGCAGACGACACGGAGCGAGGGGGCGGAGAGAAGAAGGGGCAGACAGGCAGGCGGATGGGCGGGCGGGCGGGCGACAGGCGGACAGGCGGACAGGGGGACAGGCGGACAGGCGGACAGGCGGACAGGCGGACAGGCGGACAGGCGGACAGGCGGACAGGCGGACAGGCGGAGAGGCGGACAGGCGGACAGGCGGACAGGCGGAGAGGCGGACAGGCGGACAGGCGGGCAGGCGAAGAGGGGGACAAGCGACAGGCGGACAGGCGGACAGGCGGACAGGCGGACATGCGGACAGGCGGACAGGCGGACAGGCGGACAGGCGGACAAGGGGACAGGCGGAGAGGCGGACGGGCGGACGGGCGGACGGGCGGACGGGCGGACGGGCGGACGGGCGGACGGGCGGACGGGCGGACGGGCGGACGGGCGGACGGGCGGACGGGCGGACGTGCGGGCGGGCGGGCGGGCGGGCAGGAGGGCAGGCAGACAGGCAGGCAGGTATGTAGGCAAGGCTGGCAGGCAGGCAGGCAGGCAAGTAAACACAAGGAAAGATAGAGGAGAGAGGCGGAGGGAGATAGAGAGAGAGAGAGAGAAAGAGTGAGTGAGAGAGAGAGAGAGAGAGAGAGAGAGAGAGAGAGAGAGAGAGAGAGAGAGAGTGAGACAGAGTGTGTGTGTGTGTGTGTGTGTGTGTGTGTGTGTGTGTGTGTGTGTGTGTGTGTGTGTGTGTGTGTGTGTGTGTGTGTGTGTGTGTGAGAGAGAGAGAGAGAGTGTGTGAGAGAGTGAGAGAGAGAGAGAGGGTGAGAGAGAGTGAGAGAGAGAGGGTGTGAGACAGAGTGAGACAGAGTGAGAGAGAGTGAGAGAGAGGAAAGAGAGAGAGAGGAAAAAGAGAGAGAGGAAAGAGAGGAAAGAGAGAGATAGAGAGAGGGAAGAGAGAGAGAGAGAGAGAGAGGGAGGGAGAGAGGGAGAAAGAGGCCGATAGATGTAGAGAACAAGGACCCAGACAAGAGCGGAGAGCGAGAAATTGGCAGAACGAGCGAGACAATACATACAGAGAGATACGTGGGAATTCACCCTATTAAATTGTACACACATAACACATATTTTTTACAACAGCTTTTTGTGCAGCTAGAATTACATTTGCCTTTAAATCACAGTTTCATCATCACACTTATATTAAATAATAATAACTCTCTTATTTCTTACGATTCTGAAAGATACAATACATTACTATGACTGCCACATACCGCCTACAATCGCATAAAACTGTGTACTTACCAACCCCGATTCTAGATATCTGTTGGCGAATTCACCAATCCTTTCAGATTCTGGTTAACGTGTTTGGTATTCTGCATGCGTGCCGGTTCATGCGACTGCGCGGGTCGAACTGATTACACGAACACCGACAGTTATGAAGATATCACTTTCTCATGGTAATACGACCTATCGATACAATGTGGCATGCAATGAAATTGTCAGTGGGCATTAAGGAATGGCCTTTCGCCATGGAGATGTGCCACGCGTTATTCAAATATGGATGAATTATGACGTGTGAATGTTTTAAGGACGTCTGATATGAGACGATTGGTGCAATGGCGGTTTCCTAAGGCAAACAGTGGTCGACTAAGCTAGTGGCCGACATCAAAGCCTCTAGTACTTGGTGGATATCGTTAGGCGCCGGTCTGTTGACCGAAGACACGGCGAACGATCGATCAGCACAGTTATTACTATTATTATTATTATTATATTGACCTATTATTATTATATTGACCTATTTTAAGGCGGCGCCTTCAGTTGGCACAGTCTCAAATCCGTATTTATTTTGATAATTCTAATGATAATATGAAACTGGTCGTTAGAACGATCACACTGTCGTTGCATTATGAAATGGATTTTAATGATATATTTGTTGCTACAATACTTGACAAATGTGAAATTTAGTAAGTAAATTCATGTTGTAATGTATTACCATGCAGCCGGCTAATTATGACGCACCCAGAGACTTGGGGGAAATTGCGAACATATGATGTAAATGAGAACATTTATTAATGTTACTGAATTTATATGAATTTATCAAGTTGACGAGAACATGGATTTATCACGCTCGATTCCGTCGAGCTGGTGGAGACGCGGATTAACGGGATTAGTGGAATCCGTGAAGTTATTAAATTTGTGCTGATGGCGTGTTGGTCTTTGTATGTTCTTGTTTGTTGATCAGCTGTAGAACAGTTGACCCCCGTACGCTCCACATGTACGCTTGAATGAGAACACTGATAACACAACCGTGACACAATCACGCAATAAAACAAATAAAGTCCAATGAAAACGTAAATAAACACCATACAATTTAACAACCCTCCCACATAGCGAACACTACTAATCCACCCAGTACACAACATCACCTGTTTCCATCCTCGTCCACTGTAGCTGGTTTCGGTCAGGGCAGTGTTGGGCAAATAACTGGTACAATGAAAGCCTAATAAAAGCATATGAAGTTTGTTTATCAATGGTGCATTCGTTTATTTGTAAACATAAGCTACATGCAAAAGTCCATAATATATACACAATCTTACACATCCACATATACTATTTAGCTCATGATACACACAGAATGTCATGCTCGTCAAGTAGTATAGGAACTATTTGACACACATTTTACATTCAACACATCACACACGTCAGAGCGTACATATCTCACACGTCACATGGAACATATCACACACGTCACATGGAACATATCACACACGTCACATGGAACACAACACTCATGTCACACGAGACACGTGACATGAAACTTCCGTCGAACACAATCTTTGCCTCGTTCAGAGACAGGGTCGAAACTATTATTCACTAAACTCGATCATCACATTATCTGATATGCCTACACAAAACACTGACAATTAAGAAACTGCCATGCAAATTGAGACTTCGTAACGAGATCACAGCGACAATATCACACATTCAACATACACAATGATAAATCTTGAACGTAATCATAGACGTTATTTTAGTGATTAGACAATAAAATGCTTTCATTATAAATGTACGTTAAACTTTCACTAATAACTGGATCAAACTTATCAAGTCGTTTACATGTAAATCACATAATATGTAAAGTAGTTTGTTAGACGAGTATACAGTACATATTTGACGAACACTAGTGGCATCACACCAGGAACATTTGCTCAATTCGTCAAAAAGCTTGCTGTTAATAATCGTTTATATAAATGCAATCTTTCTCGCACACGGTAAACTAATTGAAACCTATATGTGTATGATATACATGTTTTGTATATTATTATTTAAGGGCTTTGTAGTAAATATGTTAATATTACAAACTTTAAGCTATTTATGCGTGGGGTGTCAACGTAAATATAGTGCCCAGTTAATACCCGTACATGCGGTGGTTTGAGTAGATATTAAATCACTTTACCCTTGAGTGTAGAGATCCTACTGTTTATTGGAACTATTTACCTCTCAAAAACATCTTTTCGATAACGTGCCCTAGACTTATTTCTGCTAACTTCTAGTTCAACTCCAAATACTGTTTCTTGATGAAAGTTAATACGATGCGCCTGCAAACGTGTGATTAGGGTGTATAATATTGTTAAATTGTGTGTGCAACATCGGATAATAATCGGCTTACAAAACGTATGAATTACATTTCACATTAAACATGTGTCATATGAATGATGCGTTATAAAATGAAGCAAAACAGTGTTGTGACGTCCTAATTACAATGGTCATATAAAACGAACGCCATCAATATAGACGGATATGTGTGAATACTCCTCGAAGCCTAATTCGAGACAACGCATGAAATATCATGGGACCGTTTCACTAAGACAGAGATCTTAATGAAAATTCACCATTAAACGAAATCCGTTGTTAAAATAAACTATTCTTTTCACAACGCACATATACATGGTCGTATTACCGAGGACCGTATGTCCGCAACACCAGTGACAATGTCCCGCTAGAAAACTGTTAAAGATAAAACATTATTTTAGAGGACAACTTCAAGTGTAAGATCTCTTAACAAGGTCAGTGAAATAGTCCCGTGATCCGGATACAATTGGCAACGTCTGTGAACGGGCACTACCTCCGCATAAAAGTTTTGCACACGCAGCAGTGCTGCGTCGACCCGAGATACCAGCTCGCGTGTATATATCCAGGCACCGCCGTGTACCTTGGCTCTCTTCTTGCATTGTCACTGCACACGGCCGTTGACAGTGCCAATTCGGTGTCAACGCGTTCAGTCGACGGATCCCGTACGCCTCAGTTTGACAATGTCACAGTCACGTGACCACCACCAAGCTTTGCCTATTACGCAAGTGCGTTGCCCATTAGTGCGAAACGACAACTGCCAAATCATTATTTTCTGCGCGCACTTATCGTTTCGTCAATACATGTATAGTTTTTATAGTTTTTATCGCCAAGACACCTAGAGGCATACCATCAACAAACTGCTCAGTCGTATGCATATGTTGGCAGCCATTTTGGAAGTGTGACGGATGTTGTTGCTATGTAACAGGTCACGTGATGAACCAATGTCTCTCTCTCTCTCTCCCCACTGCATAGTAAAATAGTAAATAAATCGCGCTTAAATGTCACAGCGTCTTAGGTGCACAGCTGGTCGAGGATCCGTCCGGCGACGGCGTCCGTCTGCGACCGCCCCATGATCGAGTACGCGTACGACGTCTGCGGACTGCTGGCGATCTTGTTCATCGCGTCGACGCCGATGGAGTCGCCGATGCCGACCGTGTACACCTTGATGCCGTCGTTCTTCGCTGCCGTCGCCTCGCGCTCCGTGCTGCCGCCGTTCAGCGTCGCCCGGCCGTCGCTCACCAGGATGAGGATGTTGTCGACGCGCGCGCGGTCGCCCTTGCTCGCGCGGAACACGTTGTCCTTGGCGTGCAGGAGCGCCGCCGAGATGTCGGTGCCCCCGTGGCCGATGTCGCTCAGCGAGACGGCGTTGAGCACGTCTCGCTGCGACGTGTACTCGTCGAGGTGGAAGCGCGTTTCGGGCGCGTGCGCGAACGTGACGAAGGCGACGCGCGTGCGGTCGTACTTGAAGCTGAGACCCTGCACGACGGCCTTCATCAGCGACACCATCGTGAACATGTACTTCTCGAGGCTCTTCGACACGTCGACGACAAACACGACGTCGCGCTGGCGCATGCACGCTGCAACAGTCGACACACGAGTTAGTCCTAGCTAGTGGATCATACAGCTGGTTCTCACCGGACCCGCGCCATGTTGTATATTGTGGCTGCGCCCTCACACGGATGGAACCATTTTGTTTTGCTTACGTTGTGTTCATTGTTACCAAACCGTAAAACTAATGTTTAATGCCGAACTACTTTCGATGCTTATGATAGGTTATGATCACTGAAAAGGGAACACCACCAGAAGAGAAAAGTTCTACCATATATAGACAACTGATGACGCCGCGGTTTGCTTATGTCATAATCAAAATTTTGCGCGAGACCTGCGTCAAGCTTTGCCTTTTGGAATAAATGTTTTTAAGGATAAATATATGAATATTTTACATTACTACTGCGGCAGCATGATCTAGAACGAACATTTGTACAACTCTTGTAACACATGCTGTAGCCTAGTGTTTCGTTGGTAAATGGCGCAAAATGGTGCAATGAGGTTTAACCCTCGCGCCATCGGCAAAAGGGTTAATCCTCATTGCACCAATACTTAAATACCGACTACAAATAAAACTGAGGAATCCTCTGGTTGGTTTTGTGGTTTTCACTGGTGATGAGAAGTGTCTATTTTAGAAGTATCTAAAATCTAGCATGTGTTTTACTGCATGAGAACACTCCACGAGTGTTCTAAATATACTTTTAAGGTGAATATTTGAATGTATAAAGTCTCAGACTGGCTTAGAATATGATTTCGCAAAACTGTTCTTTATAAATATCAACTTAAAATTTACATAATTTTGCACACGCTTAAATTGACATCACGTTATTGAAATAAATGAAAAACACCTTATTTCGTCTAGAAATCGGTGCAATGGGGACACTATTTTAGGCGACATTATGTTAATTGCAGTTCCAATTGTACAACTTCATGAGAATATTACAATCTTAGCGCACCGCTAATAATCTCGTTATTTTATTGCTCTCTCAACGAGGCGTTGTTGATGGAGCCGTTTATGACACAATAACCATAACTATTGCTATATTACATTTATCCAAATCGTTTGCAAATCGCACGCAGGTCGTTCTAGTGATTAAATGAACGCATGTGGTATGTTGTTGATGAAATATTAACAATGTTTGTTGACATGTATGTTGTGAGTGTTGAACCCACAACATTATCGACGCAATAGTTGCTGTCAAGTTTGTAGGTGATCTTGAAATGTATGTAATGGTTGCTGACATGTCTGTTGTTGTGGTTCGTGACTTATTTATAGCGATTGCTGACATGTCTCTAATAGTTGTTGACATGCGAATAGTAGTAGCTGCTGTTGTTGTTGTTGACATGTATGTATTCTTTCATGACATGTCAATGATTGCTGACATCATGTCTGTGTTGGTTCATCACAAGTCAGTATTAGTGACATGTGCGTAGAGATGAATGGCATGATTGTTGATGCTGGTGACATGTCTACGGTGGTTAGCAATATGTATTCGGTAGCTGCTGACATATCTGAAGACATTGCTGGCATGGTTGTGGTGATTGCTAGCATATCTACAGCTATTAATAACATTTTTTTTTACGTTGTGACATGTCTGCAACGGTTAACGATATGTACGTTGACGTTGCTGACACACATATCTGCAGTAATTGCGGACGTGTCTGTGGTGGCTACTCACGGCGTTCACACAGGACGCCCGTGTACCGGTCCGTGCAGCCGCAGATGAAGGTGCTCAGTCCGTCGTAGCAGGTTCCGCCGTTCTGACACGGCCCACTCGCGCACTCGTTTACGTCTGAAACACAACGCACAACACGTACAGTCGACTAACGTAGGCACGTACAGTCGACTAACACAGGCACGTACAGTCGACCAACACAGGTCACGTCGTCCTCCACACACCAACGGGAAGACATACGATGTGTATGTTATGGCCTTAATGGTCTTAAATGGTCTAACAATTTCGAGAATAAAAGTTGTGTGTCCTGAAAGCCAAATTGCGATTATAAGGCAGTGTCTTGCAATTTGAATATTCGCTAACGAATAATTCCACGTAACGTGTAATAGGATACCACTGATTAACCACCCATACATTGAGAGGGTTATACATTCAACGATATCTCTTTTAGGTATCTACATCATCGGAAACTTGAGTCGTTTGCCATGCCCATGGCAAATGCCACGTGATTTTAGACGAGTTTAACCAATTTATTCACATTGCCAATCGTGACGCGTCACCCGTGGGAATGACGCTAACACCCGCCGCAATTTGAAGACGTGTACCCCATTTCTGGGAATTCCAGTATAACGACCTTCTCCCCCCCCCCAGTCGCACGAACACCTGAACGGTTTTGTGTATTCGAATATTTTGTTCCAACATTCTCAAAATTGCATGTAACAGGAGCAGAGGGTGGATGACTTGATCGAAGGGCGACCACACTCCTTACGGGCAATTTCATTGGATGATGTTAAAAGATGAGATTTTGGAAGGGATGTCCCAGGGGTAGAGAAGAGCTGGTACTGACGTAATCAGCCGCAGCGACCCCTGGCGCGCGAGGATGGGTATATATGCCCAGACGATAGCCTTTCGTTTCACTGGTTATATCACCATACTTGCATTCGAGCACATACCTAAATATTGGGTAGCCACTATGCTCCGAAACATTGCGTTGTACACACAGCTTTATGCAGAGACCCGTCCACCCGACATTTGGACGGCTAAAAACTGTTGTGGTAGAAATATGGGTGGACGGATTAAAACAAAAATGAAGGAGCAAAAACAAAAGGTGTTCCAAAATCACAGACATTGTCAGTTATGCCTTAGAAGTGAGCGTAAATTGTGTCGCATGTGTGTTTGTAGTCCATTTAAGGTCATCAGACGCATTTTAAAGTTTGTAAAGTGGCTTAACAGTTAACATCCATGTGTCCACCAAAACATGTGTGACTGGCAACAATTTGGTCCTGCATAAAGCCCTGGTTGTGCCCCACCCTACGCCGTGTCTCGCCCGCTCACCGTTGCACATGGCGGCGACGACCTTAGGTGCCATCGAAGGCACGTCGTTGTAACTGCGCACGTTGAAGAAGTTGGCGGCGATGGGGTCGCTGGCGATGCCTTGCAGGTTGAGGTAGTTGCGACCGTGGGTGAGACCGTGACCAATTATCGCCAGCAACACGTGGACACCGTCAATGCGTGCGTTGATCGCCTCCTGAAATAGCAAAACATATGCACCGTTGTCCACTGGGTCGACCGGACGTGTCGTATATCGCTTAATCAATATATAATTTATGGCCCCGTCTGTTGTCGGACCTTGATTACTGACTGCAGTTGTAACGCAACTGTAGGCACAAGAGCAATACAAATCTGCACCTGAGGTACGGGGCATTGACTATGATCACCCGTCTTGCGAATAAAGCACTCATCACCTTGAATCTATGGAATGTGTGGTACTAGACATGGATGTGATATTCATAACTAAGCTGGAATGCCCCAAGTTATCTTAACCGAGGAGAGCATGCGACTGTGGCGATAAGAATAGCGGTGGATGAAGACCCAGAGAGAGAAGGCAATGAAAGAGGAAGGGAAGGTGAACAAGTGAAGAAGAAGGATGGGTGTAATGGCAGAAGAAAGGATGTGAATAGAGAGCAGAAATATGAGGAAATGAAGGAGAAGACAAAGAAGAAACAAGATGGAGAAGAGGACGTACGAGAACAAGAGAAATAGAAGAACAAGCAGAATGCGAAGTCATGGAAGATAAGAATGTGAACTGGAAGAAGAATGGGAAAAATAAGAAGAAAGGAACACGGTAAACAATCAGAACATGCATGCGTTCGAGGCAAGTAGAAGCAAAAGATAAGCAGAATTGTATGAAATCCTTCCGTGACAACGACAACGTCGACCGAGAACGAACACATTAGTCACTACGTAACCGAATCTGACGAACCTGCACCATTCTTTCTCGTCCAATAGTAGGCACGCCGTCCGTGATCAAGACGGCGTAGTTGGGCACTTCCGGTCTGTCCCCGAGGCGACCGTTAAACATGCTACTGCGCAGCATGGCGAGCGCGGCCGCCGTGTTGGTCGCCTGGCCCAGGAACTTCATCGAGTGGACGGCGCCCAGGACGTCCTCCTTCACCGCCGCCGTCGCCAGTGGGTAGTGGAGCACGGCCGTCTCGCTGTAGTAGATGATGCCGACGTGCACCTTGCCGCTGTCGACGTCCAGCTCCCGGATGACGTCCCTCACGAAGTCCCTCACGGCGCCGAATCGTTCCTTCTCGATGCTGCCGGACGAGTCGACGACGAACACAATGTCGGCGGCGTTGTCGCAGCCTTGAGTAAAATAGAGTCGTTACGTTGGTGGCAAAATATAGCAACAAAACGTATCTATTTCGATAGCCTTGATAATACTGGTTTCTATTTTACTGCTTGAGATATATATAGAAGGGGAGATAGAGACAGCCAGACACACACACACACACACACACACACACACACACACACACACACACACACACACACACACACACACACACACACACACACACACACACACACACATACACACACACACACACACACACACACACACACATATATATATATATATATATATATATATATAAGAGAGAGAAAGAAAGAGTAAACGATGAGTGGGTATGAAGAGAGTGTCAATGGTAGACACAAGAAGACTGTCATAAAAGAGTGGATATGAGAGGACCTTAATTTTAAGAAATGTTGATTTGTGGAGGCCGTTAGCGTATATTGGTTTGATTGGAATCGTTACAGAAGGGTGGATGATATTGTCTGACGATGTAAGCACCTGGTAAGTCGAACGAAACACGCGAACAGAGCGGCAGCATATCACAAACGACTAGACGTCGGAGGGTAAATTTAATTTAGGACACCTCTTCAAGCATTATCACACATAGGGGCTCCCTGTGGTGAAGTGACTTACTTCTGTGACAGGTGGTCCCCGAGAACCCGGTCTTACACTTGCACGTGAAGCTGTCGAAGCCGTCCTCACACGTGGCGCCGTTCTGACACGGGTCGCTGTCGCACTCGTTCACGTCTGCAACACAAAGCAAACACCACATGCAGCTGAAGTCCGAGACCGACGTGTAGCGGGTGTGTAGAACGGTAAGTTGACGGAGTCATAGAGAACCGACCTCACCAAAGCGACTTTTGCAAGCAATAAATACATCGACTACGAAACCAGTAAGATCATTCGATCAATGAAGAAAATGCTGCATATAATATGTTTGTCAGAAAAGGATATTTGGCGACTATTGGGTCGTCCCGTCCCGTCCCGTCCCGTCCCGTCCCGTCCCGTCCCGTCCCGTCCCGTCCCGTCCCGTCCCGTCCCGTCCCGTCCCGTCCCGTCCCGTCCCGTCCCGTCCCGTCCCGTCCCGTCCCGTCCCGTCCCGTCCCGTCCCGTCCCGTCCCGTCCCGTCCCGTCCCGTCCCGTCCCGTCCCGTCCCGTCCCGTCCCGTCCCGTCCCGTCCCGTCCCGTCCCGTCCCGTCCCGTCCCGTCCCGTCCCGTCCCGTCCCGTCCCGTCCCGTCCCGTCCCGTCCCGTCCCGTCCCGTCCCGTCCCGTCCCGTCCCGTCCCGTCCCGTCCCGTCCCGTCCCGTCCCGTCCCGTCCCGTCCCGTCCCGCCCCGCCCCGCCCCGCCCCGCCCCGCCGCGCCGCGCCGCGCCGCGCCGCGCCGCGCCGCGCCGCGCCGCGCCGCGCCGCGCCGCGCCGCGCCGCGCCGCGCCGCGTCGCGCCGCGTCGCGTCGCGTCGCGTCGCGTCGCGTCGCGTCGCGTCGCGTCGCGTCGCGTCGCGTCGCGTCGCGTCGCGTCGCGTCGCGTCGCGTCGCGTCGCGTCGCGTCGCGTCGCGTCGCGTCGCGTCGCGTCGCGTCGCGTCGCGTCGCGTCGCGTCGCGTCGCGTCGCGTCGCGTCGCGTCATTTCACGACCACTAATTTCGCGACAGGTACACTGTAAGCACTAATAATTGGCAGTGGTACAGCGGACTCACTGCAGTGTCATGTCCTTGCAGGCGCTATCATCACCACCAACATCATCACAATCCCTACAACCACCACCCACCGTTACACGTGTTGTCCAGCATGCTGTCGATGGTCCCCGTCAGCGCGTTGAAGTCCTTCACGACGACGACGTTCTTGTCGTCGGGGTCCGTCGCGATGCCCTCCAGCTCCGACATGCCGATGCTGGGGCCGACGCCGAGCGCGATGATGTGGATGCCGGCCTTGCGCGCGGCCAGCGCCTCGGCGAGCGTCTCCGTCGAGTTGTCCGACTTGCCGTCCGTGAGGATGATGACGACTTTGGGGTAGCCGGAGCGGTCGCCGTGGTCGGCGTGGAACATCTGCGTGCGGATGGTGCGAATGGCGGCCGCCGTGTTCGTCGTGCCCCCCGTGTAGCGCAGGTTGAGGGCGTTCAGTAGGGTCCGCGTCGACGAGTGCTCGTCCAGGTGGATGGACACCTGTAGCGAGGACAGACGCGTTGCAGACGCGAATAAATAAATCGCATCGGTTCACTTTCGCGAATAAATAAATCACACCAGTCTCGCTTGTGCCATTCCATATTTCGATCGCTATGGTGAGTAAAATAAGTGAGTAAATAAATGTATAAATAGAAATAAATAAATAAATGGGCAAACAAATAAGGGAATGATTATAATTATTATTAAAAATAAAATAAAGTTATTATTCTTAAATATCCAATACTATGTTCAAGACTTTATTTAATCTATAGCTAATACGTCCATAAAATAACATAAAATATGCTACATGTTTATACACAGTAGTTAATGTCGCCGAATTCTCAGTGTGTTCTCATCATATCGAGAGGTCAATCTCCAGCTGTCGCCACTGTTCGCGGTCGAGTGCTCGCAGAGCGTCGACGTCGGCTGAGCACCGGACCACAAGAACATACACACTGGGTCGAAAATAGACCGGCATATGACAAACATTGTGAACAGATGTAACCATGGTTACGAGCGAATCCATAGAATGGAGCCCCATGGAAGCACAATTCAATTGGAGAAAGCCAACAAATGAAGAACTAAATAGGACTCATATCACATGGAATTAAGCAAAGAAAAGGAGCACATAAGCGTTCGACGGAGAAGTTTATTTTTGGCCCAACAAGAGCAAATAGGTTTAAATGGTTAACAACAAGGACGTCGATGTTGTTCGGCCGTGTGTTGGGAATGGAGGTGATAACATGACAAACCTTACGCTGGAATCGACTACTGGAAGTGAAAATGAATAGAGAACAGCCCAGAATGCCAAAACTAAGATATACAGAGCGACACACAAATGCACTCAGGTTGTTGCCAGGGTACAACACAAACGTGAGACCGGAAGACGTAGAGGTGTCTTGTCCCCGCCTTGGTCTCCGCTAGGCACGGGGAGAATTAAGAATTAATGAGAAAACACCATTAATACACTAGCCGTAGACCCTGTGGACAGGACACACTCAGAAATCCCTATAACAAAACACGCAAGGGAGAAGACTTAACTTAAAGGATGACCCAGAAATAAGACAGAAAGAAATTCGCAAGGAGTGAGAAAATTGGCCCGCCGCGTATGTTTACGTGCGCGCGTGTTTTGCGTATACACCTATAAACACAGTTCTACTCGTGCTATTTGCCCGTTGCCTCCTCCGCGTCAACGTAGAACAAAGACACCGTTTCGCAGACTCGTTGAAACACAATATATTCGAGAACTGTTCACGGTGGTCTGTAAGAGTGTTCTCAGAAGCACAGTAAAAACAGAGATGTTTTATGAAATGTCTGATTGACTTCCGGTATTTAAATGCTGCATAAATTCATTTCCAATACCGATTATAACTGGTCAAGTTGAATGAAAGATCTTTTAGGAGTAATATAAGATGTTAGGGAGCGCAATGTTCAGCCTTCAACGCGCTCTATTCTTATACATTCAGCTTTACGTAATATTCACACGGTTAATATTTCAGCAGATGTGGTGATTATATTACACACCTCGGCTCACATTTGCATCAACACGCGTGTGAAAATCAATAAAGCGCAAGCATGCATGACGGAATGTTAGAATAATCGATTCGTACCTGAGCATTGCTGCCGAACGTCAGCACACCGACTCGACTGCTGCCGTCGACGTCGAGACCGTAGATGACGTCACGCACGTAGTCTTCCATGATGACGAAGTTATCCTTATCAATGCTTCCGGAGGCGTCAAGTGCGAATACGATATCGGCGTTGTGTTTACAGCCTGCAACGTTCACAACACAAACAAGTAGACCCTGCAATCGTACACGCATCTCGTGCGTGGTCATTTGACCCTGATATCGTACACACATTATGTGCTTGGGCATTCAGGGTGAATGGGAACAAGTGTTGATAAGCGGCCAACGAACCTGGGAACAAGTGTTGATAAGCGGCCAACGAACCGGACATTATACACGAACAAGTCGTTATTTTTAGATGAATCATTCAAACCGTTAACATTGATTAATCAACAGATTAATCATGTAATAAACACTGATCGCCAAAACAAGTTGAATCATTTCGTTGATCAATGGTTCAACTATTGGCAGAAACAGATTGAATATTATCAATTGGTAAAAGAACACCGTTTAACACAGCAACAACACTGGGGAAGCTTGCTTAAAAGTCCGTGTCGAAACTATTGGGGTAGTTATAGTTACAGTAACACCAAACTGCGCATGTTAGGCTGTGGTGTTATAAAATAAATACTTCTGTGTGTGTGTGTGTGTGTGTGTGTGTGTGTGTGTGTGTGTGTGTGTGTGTGTGTGTGTGTGTGTGTGCATGCATGCATGCATGCAGGTATGCATGCAGGTATGCATGCATGCAAGCAAGCATGTATATGTGTATGTATGTGTGTGTGGGTGTATGCGTGCGTGGGTGTATGCGTGTGCATGTATGCATGTATGCATGTATGCATGTATGCATGCATATATGTATAATGTGTGTGCGTGTGTAGTAGCCTGTGTGCACTCACGTCGCTGGCAGTCCCGGCCCGTGTAGGGCGCCGGACACTTGCAGTAGTACATGTTCATGCGATCCACACACGTGCCCCCGTTGTGACACGGGTTACTGATGCAGTCGTTCTTCACTACAACCGTCACGTGACACACGACGTCACCAACAACAGTCTCGCGTTGAAACACGAAGTGTCTAACTAAAGCTTTTCATGAAAGATGAAACAGATAACCCGACGAAGGGTCTTTGATAAGATAAATGAGATGGAATATAATAAGATATTTTATTTATACACTTTTGTCTAAAAACAACTATGTGTTCAATTGTCTTCTAACATGTTATACATTTCTTAAATAAAAGCTACTAAACATACTTTCGGACAATGTCGATGTGTGTATGAAAATTTACAAAAACATCACCATTTCATAACTATTGTATATATAAAACATCGAAGAATAAATTATTTTTATTAGTTTTTATAAACCACATAGAATGACGAAGGAGTGGTACAACACAGCGGATGGTGACTAGAGAATGAAGAACACCGACGTACTCAACCCCACCCCTCTACAAGCGCGCCACGACACAGACTAAACCCACCCCTCTACAAGCACGCCACGACAAAGACAAAACCCACTCCTCTACAAGCACGCCACGACAAAGACTAAACCCACTCCTCTACAAGCACGCCACGACAAAGACTAAACCCACTCCTCTACAAGCGCGCCACGACAAAGACAAAACCCACCCCTCTACAAGCACGCCACGACAAAGACAAAACCCACTCCTCTACAAGCACACCACGACAAAGACTAAACCCACTCCTCTACAAGCACGCCACGACAAAGACAAAACCCACCCCTCTACAAGCGCGACACGACAAAGACAAAACCCACCCCGCTACAAGCGCGCCACGACGAAGTCCAGCGCCACATACCGTCACACAGCGTGCTGCGCATCATGTCGGTGGCCTGGAAGAGGAACTGGTAGCCGTCAGCCTTGAACACGTTGCGTGTCTTCGGGTGGCTCGTTATGCCCTCCAGCTCGTACAGACGGACGGAGTTGCCGATGCCCATGGCGAGCACATCGATGCCGGCGTCCCTCGTCTTGCGGGCCTCGTTGATCGTGGCCTGCGGGTCGTCGGAGCCGCCGTCCGTGATGACGATCAGCACGCCGTCGACGTCGGCTCGTCGGCCGTGGGTCGCCGTGAACATCGTCTCGCGCACGAACCTGGGACAGACCAGCGAGACCGACGTTGCGTTGCGTTGCGTTGCGTTGCGTTGCGTTGCGTTGCGTTGCGTTGCGTTGCGTTGCGTTGCGTTGCGTTGCGTTGCGTTGCGTTGCGTTGCGTTGCGTTGCGTTGCGTTGCGTTGCGTTGCGTTGCGTTGCGTTGCGTTGCGTTGCGTTGCGTTGCGTTGCGTTGCGTTGCGTTGCGTTGCGTTGCGTTGCGTTGCGTTGCGTTGCGTTGCGTTGCGTTGCGTTGCGTTGCGTTGCGTTGCGTTGCGTTGCGTTGCGTTGCGTTGCGTTGCGTTGCGTTGCGTTGCGTTGCGTTGCGTTGCGTTGCGTTGCGTTGCGTTGCGTTGCGTTGCGTTGCGTTGCGTTGCGTTGCGTTGCGTTGCGTTGCGTTGCGTTGCGTTGCGTGACGTGACGTGACGTGACGTGACGTGACGTTACGTTACGTTACGTTACGTTACGTTACGTTACGTTACGTTACGTTACGTTACGTTACGTTACGTTACGTTACGTTACGTTACGTTACGTTACGTTACGTTACGTTACGTTACGTTACGTTACGTTACGTTACGTTACGTTACGTTACGTTACGTTACGTTACGTTACGTTACGTTACGTTACGTTACGTTACGTTACGTTACGTTACGTTACGTTACGTTACGTTACGTTACGTTACGTTACGTTACGTTACGTTACGACGACATCCAAGATATCTATTCATGTCTGGACGGAATGTATGTTGGAAGTCGACCAAACCAATCGTCACTAACAGTAGTAATAGTAGAGCGTGTACTCCGGACAGAAAAATTAATAAAATCGAATTAAAAAAGTTAAATCAAAACTAGCTTTATTTATCGCTCATGTAGAAATGTTCTTGTGATGTTCGAGAGATACAGCAAAAATAAGCTCTATATATGAAACTGTATACTCTGGCCCAAGACGACAGAAAAACAAGTAACATAGATTATGCCTTTCTGCTTTGAATTTATTGTTATGCCATGGAGCTTTGTTATAATGGTGCTGCGAATATATTTAAAGACGCGTATCGATCATGTAGTTTCGTGTTATGGTGCACTCGTAAAGCACTATTTTTAATTTACTAGTTAGAATATTGTGATGGTTATTTGTATCTTTTGTTCACGAATTATGATTTCCTCACAACTTGAGTATATGAATAAGGAACATAGACATTGTTGCTTCATTCCCGTTGTTATATGGTGTAATGTATATTTACAATATATTTGCGATGCATCACAATTATTCCACTGTAGTGAATAATACTTATAATGTACATGACATTATGTAACAATAAAGTTATTATTAGGAAACTTGATTTATGTATTTTTTTTATCCTAATGAAACGTAAAATGGCCAACTATATTTTAATTGTGATGTAATTAATGGGCTGCCACGAGAGCGACCAAAATGGTCTTAGTGACAGTTTCCTCGACCCTTGGTTATCTTACCTACATAAAAAACTATTTACTTATAATTACATTTATGTTATTTTCAACACAATTACGTGTCATGTTACTGCACTAATGAAATATAATTTGTTTGTTTGAAATGTAGGCAATTTTGTTTGAACATTGCTTGTGTATTGCTGTATGTAGTGGGTCAATAAATATTTCCGATTCCGATTCCGATTCCGATTTAGGTGAAGTAATTCTCCGTCTTGACCTTGACCTTGACTCACCTGAACATGGCGGCTGTGTTCGTCTTGCCGTACATGTACTTCGTGTCGACGATGTCCCGACTCATCGCCTGGATCGTGTCGTGGGCGTCCAGGTGGAAGATCAGCTTCGGGTTGTCGGAGAAGACGACGAAGCCGACGCGGGCCTTGCGCGAGTCGACCTCGAGCTGACTGACGAGGTCCCGCACGAAGTTGAGGATGCGCTGGAAGTCGGGCTCCTCGATGCTGCCCGACGCGTCGATGGCGAACACCAGGTCGATCTTCTTGTCGCACGCTGCAAACACAAACACCGGTTTCGTCGTGAAGATTGGGTGCTGTACCGCGTGTGATTGTTGTTAGTTCTTATGTGACGACAGAAAGGTATGTTCGACCCCCTCTGTTGCTCTTCTTGCGCCATCGATTAAAGCAGTGTCACGTGACGCGACACTCCAACTACGATGCATAGTACAAGCATAATCCTCCTCCTATAAGTGTTACCCTGCGCGCGCGCTCTCTCTCTCTCTCTCTCTCTCTCTCTCTCTCTCTCTCTCTCTCTCTCTCTCTCTCTCTCTCTCTCTCTCTATCTCTCTCTCTCTCTCTCACTCCCTTCATCCCTCTCTTTCTCTATTCGCTCTCTCTCTCCCTCCCCTCTCTCTATTCGCTCTCTCTCCCTATTTCCACCCCCTCTCTCTCTCTCCCTCCCCCTCTCTCCCTCCCTCTCCCTCTCTCTTTCTCTCTATCTATTCGCTCTCTCCCTCTCCTCTCTCTCCCTTCCTCCCCTCTCTCTCCCTTTACTATAGTCTGAATCTACAACGCGTTCACGCCATCATTTCTATGACATCTTCTTGTGGTACCTAACCACCGAATGCTTCTTACATAGTGCCGTATTTGTCATTGAGACTCTTTACAATTACTTTAGGTTCCACACTGAGGGCAAGTACAAAACACAGTATCCTAACCCGCAAACAATCAATTAGTCTTAGGTAGTGTCCTCCAAGCAGCCCAAACGCGGTCTAACGCAGAGGTTGTGATGTTTGCTTGTGGGCATGCGTTGGGTAGTTTGTTTGTTTGTTTGTTAGTTTGTTTGTTGTACAGACAATTTAGGTGATTGGATGTCGTGAATGGGAGGTTCATTATTGCTGCTGCTCCCGCCCCACACCCACCCACCCACCCACACACCCACCCACCCCCCCACCCCCACCCACCCCCCCCCCCCACACACACACACACACACACACACACACACACACACCACACCCACACACATACACATACACACCCACACACCCACACCCACACACACACACCACACCCACACCCATAACCACAACCACAACCACAACCACAACCACACCCCGCCACCTACTCGGCATGGCCTCGCGACACGTCCTCTTCACCAGCGTCTCCTCGATCTTGTCGAGCGTCGAAAAGTCGTCGACGTTGAACACGTGGTCGCTGTCGGGGTTCGACCCGATGCCGAGCAGCTCGTCGCGGAACACGCCCGTCGTGACGCCGACGCCGATGGCGAACACGCGGATGCCGGCGTCGTGGGCCTTGCGGGCGGCCGGCACCGTCAGCTCGCGGTGCTCGGTCGAGGCGCCGTCCGTGATCACGATGGCGATGTCGCGCACGTTCAGCCGGTTGGCGCTCGACGAGCCGAAGATGCGCTCGCGCATCGCCGTCAGCGCGTCGGCCGTGTTCGTGCCCGAGCTCTCCTCGAACTCGATCTTCCCGATCGCCCTGATGATCTCCGCCTTCGTGTGGTACCTGCGCACGGGTGGTTATTTTAGCATAGCGCCGTGTCGCCTCAGATCGTCCGCGGAATTAGTCTTCTCTCAGATTCCCCTACATTTCACCCTCGGCGTGTCTATTAATTCGAACACCATTTCTGGGAAGTATTAAGTCATGGTTCAATTACTACGCGAATGTTACTCCCCGTACACTGATACCCGCCATTGTTTATAACCACATACAGTCGAACGACGTTTTAAGGTCAGTTAGTTTACAAAGGCATTTCGCTATTCTGAAAACCGACGGTCACTCCCAAATTGTCCCCCACAACTGTAAAGCATAATAATATTAATATTTATTTTAAAAAGCGCAATGTCCAATAAAATGCTCAAAGCGCTGTACAAGGCAAATAACCTAACATAAACATTCAACGTAGCAGACATCTTAGCACAATAAATATAAATATAAAATCTTATACAATGGTGATAAAAAGTCTTAAATTAAATGAGTTAAACTATAATTAAACTATATTTATGTATATGCAGTAATGCGTGGATAAATAAAGTATGAGTTGAACAGCAAAGGTTCAAAGAACGTTAGATGTCAGCAGTATCCTGGTTTGAACATATGCGTCGTTAGAGTCTGTTTGAACATTTATGCAAACTAGTCCCGCCAATAAATTCACCATGCTAGTAACATCGCCCTAGTGCCGAGGATAACTTCACTGTGAGGTTCAACTATGCTAATGCATACGACGTAGAGAACTGAAGCAACGTGGGGTCAACGAAACCACAGGAAAAGATTCGAAATCCGATTCCCGCAATTCGATCGAAAGCATGACGTTCTAACCACCGCGTTACCGCGCCCCTTACTTGTCTAGGTTGAAGATGATGTTGGCGTTGCGACTGAAGACGAGCGCGGCGATGGAGACGCCGTCACGTGACACGTACAGGTTGTCGATCACCTTCGTCACGAACGACAGGATACGTTTCCAGTTGACCGGCCCCACGCTGCCGGACGAGTCGATGATGAAGGCGATGTCAGCGACCCCAGCACATGCTGCAAACACACACTCGTGGCAACAACAACAACAACAACAACAACAACAACAACAACAACAACACCACCACCAACAACAACAATAATAATAATAATAACAACAATGATAATAATTCATTAAAGAAATATAAAAAGCCGAAATAAAACAATAATGGTAATGGATTTCTTATTTCACCATCGCACATACAGCAAATAATATGCACTTAAGCAACTCCGCCAACTGCAGGTAGACTAACCAATGCCGTTCTTTGTCTAATAACAATATAATTACAGCACTTCA
Source organism: Oasisia sp. SBJ-2009 (assembly GCA_964017155.1). Lineage (NCBI taxonomy): Eukaryota > Metazoa > Annelida > Polychaeta > Sabellida > Siboglinidae > Oasisia > Oasisia sp. SBJ-2009. The sequence goes on from OZ024854.1 coordinate 26,783,139, forward strand.
AGCTCAGATGCGCAACAAACAAAACATTTGGCGTAATCATACACACGTAGAGGCAAAGGTCGCCATAGGAGCAGAGAACCGCCGAGAAGTTATAATGGAAAAGCAAATTCAAATAAATATGTTTTGAGGTTTTACGAAAGGTGGCGATAGCTTCAGAAGATGTAATTGTAATAGGGAGTTGATTCCAGATTGTTGGCTAGGCTACAGGGAAGGCACTTTGGCCAATATTGAACTTAGTTTTGGGAACAAAAATGTGCTTGCAAACGGATGATCTAAAGGTTCCTGGAGATCTATGAGAAATGTAGCAGATTATCTAAGTATGTTGTTGAGTAGAAAGAACCACGGATTCATACCTGGGATTTCTCCGCAAATCCTCTTCAGGACGTCCGCTTGGACGGCAGTGAGATCCGACGAGCTGGTCAAGCCGAACCTGTTGTGCTCAATCGGATCGGAGACGATGCTCTCGAGTCTGTCGTCCATCGCGTCCATGCTCACCGAGTCGCCGTACACGATCACGATGATGAAGACACCCTTCTCCCTCAGTTGTCGCACCTCATTATTCACGCCGTCGCTCATCAAGTTCAGCTTCGTCGACGCTATCACGACGAGCACATCCGGGATCTTGTCGCGCGCGCCGCTCGCCTGCACGAACTGGTGAGTGCGAACACGAGAGAGCGACGCCGCGAAGTCTCCGACCACGTTGTCGTACCTCGCCTTCGAGTCGATGGCGTTCAGCAGGTACTGCTTGTCGCTGTAGTCGGCCAACGAGACGGGCGACTGGCCCGAGTCGGTGATGGTCGACAGGCCAACGCGAGTCTTCAGCGAGCCGATGTCCAGTTTCGACACGATGGACCGGACAAAGTCGACGGAGCGCTGAAAGTCTGTCTGCGTGCACGCGTTCGAGGCGTCGATGAGGAACACGACGTCGGCCTCCCCGTCGCAACCTGTCGACACACAGTGAGTAGCAACACTGAGACATATTCCCCCGCATCATCGGAGTTTGATTTATTTTCGTTCTGATAGAATAAATCCAAGTTGTTTCTAAGCTGTCTCTGCCTTCTTATCTCGCACTCTCTCTGTCTCTCCCTTCTTATCTCCCACTCTCTCTGTCTCTTCATACCCTCTTTTTTTCTAGCTTTCTCTTCTCCTCTCCCTCTTTCTCATCCTCATTTCCTGTCTCTCTATCCTCCACTCACCGACTCACCGACTCACCGACTCACCGACTCACCGACTCACTCACTTACCCACTCATACACTCACTCACTCACTCACTCACTCACTCACTCACTCACTCACTCACTCCCTCACCCACTCACTCACTCACTCACTCACTCACTCACTCACTCACTCACTCACTCACTAATCCACTAATCCACACACTCACTCACTCAATCATTCACTCACTATTTCTCCTCTCTTTCTCTCTCTCTCTCTCTCTCTCTCCCCCTCTCTCTCTCTCTCTCTCTCTCTCTCTCTGTCACAACCACTCTCTCGGTGAAGGGCTGGGCGCCTTCAATGGCTAGATTCACCTTTCCCCATAAACTGTATAATAGTTGTAATGAGTAAAAAATAGTAGAATATTCGTTTGAACTGTTTTGTGTAAACGTAATTATAACAAGTGCATTCGTAACACTAAGTTACAGTTGACAGGTCGTCACGGGTGGATGATTGATTACACCGATCAGATATTGTGTTTACATAGCGAATCCCTTTATATTAAAAGCATTACACCTTGACACAATTAACACATCCATGGTGTCCATTTCGTAACGAACGTAATTAAATGCGCACTCTTTGAAAGAACACGCGTGAAATTACTACCCTGCCTTATATTCATTGTGTCCATTTAATATATGGGTGTGGCTAAGGAAAACGGTGTCACCAAAGCGTACCTTTCTCTACGGCCTGCGTGCTGATCGTCTGTATGATCGCAGCAGCCAGTGCAATCCACAGAACCATTGAATTCATCTTGGCGAATCTGAAGAAAGAAACGATTATTCGCATAAGCTTAGTGGTCACAAATTAATTCAAATAACACAACGTTGAAAGATCACAAAATAACTACACGTAATAAACGTAGGGTTGTTGCAGTACACTACTCAATTTTCTTTTGAGACGTGTTTGACAAAAACGACACACCAACAGAAGATGTCAACACGCGTAAATCCAAACGCTAGTTTGCCACACCTCGAAGGCATGCATGCGTCTGTGAACATTACCCGACAATCACTGTGAAATGGCGCAAGGTCAAAATTCGTTATTCACGTGAACAGCACACAAAAATAACCGTCCAATGAACGTACGCACTAGCGGTGTTTTCAATCCATGCTCTCCCTGTGCTCTTTGGTAGCGCACTGGCCGAAATAACGACTCCGACAACGAGTCGATCTGTTGCTACAACGGGGCAGGTTGTGCTGCTCGGTATAGACCGCCTATGTACAACTATCATCACCAGCCAATGCTGGCAACGGCGCTGTCTTAATTGCACTATACACTACGTGAACTCGGCAAATAATCGTTAGGCATGACGACCCATTCAGTGACCACTGCGTAGCGAAGAAAACTGGACCAAGGTGGACAACATATGTTCTACATCTGGCGTATACACTCGTGTGTATTGATGCGTGGCGAACACTGGCAGATTGCCAAGGTGTCAGCCTGCCTCTCTAGGCATACGTGGTAGTTTTGTCATCCTGATTTTCATTCGGACTAAACCATCCACGTGCGCGTTCACGAACAAATTAACGTTTAGTAGAACATACATACTTCAGCGATAAAAAAAGATATAGGCTTATACTGCTGAGCTATAAAATCGCAGTATCACATTCATCACGACGCACGACTGCGTCATGGCAGCTACTATTCATAATCACCCTGTCACGTTTGACATTTGAGTAATCGTGATATGCAACATTTACATTGACGTCATTGACATTACAGTTTTATTTGCATTAATATATATATATATATATATATATATATATATATATATATATATATATATATATATATATATATATATATTAATGCAAATAAAACTGTAATGTCAATGACGTCAATGTAAATGTTGCATATCACGATTACTCAAATGTCAAACGTGACAGGGTGATTATGAATAGTAGCTGCCATGACGCAGTCGTGCGTCGTGATGAATGTGATACTGCGATTTTATAGCTCAGCAGTATAAGCCTATATCTTTTTGTATCGCTGAAGTATGAATATATATATATATATATATATATATATATATATATATATATATATATATATATATATATATATATATATATATATATATATATATATATATATATATATATAGATAGATAGATAGATAGATAGAGAGAGAGAGAGAGAGAGAGAGGGAGAGAAGAGAGAAGAGAGAGAGACAGGGTGATAGAGAAAGACAGACAGACAGACAGACACACAGACTGACAGACTGACAGACTGACATATAGACACACACAGACAGAGAGAAAGACAGACAGAGAGAAAGACAGACAGACAGACAGACAGAGAGGGAGGGAGGCAGGGAGGCAGGGAGGGCGAGGGAGGGAGGGAGGGAGGGAGGGAGGTACGAGGGAGGGAGGGAGGGAGGGAGGGAGGGAAGAAGAGGAGGGAGGGGAGAAAGAGAAGAAAGGGGAGAGAGTAGAGAATGAGTGAGTGAGTGAGTAAGTGAGAGAGTGCATACATTATATTTCAACACAATGTGTGAATCTATGAGATAATGATAGTGGACCTAATGGCGAAGGCCATTATGTTTGCTAACACGTGAACCAACATGTTATTTGGAAACGTTACAATTCGATATAGTTTACTAAACCTACAAACGACAACAATCTCTAGATGTATTGTTCTACACACAAAGACATAGTGGCAAATGCCATACCTTGCGCAAATCGTTACGCCTGATTAAAATGATCTGATCAAAAAGTTGGCGGCTACGTCCTCATGTTTACTCCACACGTAATCTACTTTTTGGGGAAGGGTTTATTCACACAGCAATTACTTCACAAAGACTATTCGTTACTTTCCACAATCAGGTTCTCACTCACACAACGTTAAAAAACAACAGCAAAGTTGTTTACTCGAAGCTAGATGCTCCCAGGTAAGAGTTCGACGTTCTCACCACTGCACTACCGCGCCATCACAATAGCGCGAACTACTCAACAAAAGATGTGTTTTTTATAGTTGCACGCAATCAC
>OZ024854.1:26792343-26812343 GCA_964017155.1 Oasisia sp. SBJ-2009
AGCATCACCGTGTCTATGTGCAGTTAGAGTTAACAGTGTCGAGTTATCAAGACGACACCTGAACCAGTTGTGTCTAGTTTTCAAGACAACAGCAGTCGTGTCAAGTTGTCAACATGTACCAACACCGCGGTTTGCCCTCGCCGTCTTTATATAACTGCCCGCCATGTGGGCGCGCGTGATTCCGATGAAAGCGCCGTGAAAGAATGCATATTTGAGACGCGCTAGCTTGGCGGGCGGGCACATATTTGTCGCGGCTCGGTGCGTCCGATTATCGAGACGCGGCCACGCGGAACGGGATATTATTGTGGCATTAGTTGACCCGTTTTCTCTCCACCTTTCATGTGTCGTCATCGTCACCGTACAACGCCACGGGCCAGTCGATGCAATCTGTTCGGGCACCGGACGGGTTTCTCATAGCCCGGCAGCTAATGTTTAAAAAAATCAACGAAGTATGTTTTCAAACCAGTTTGTGTTTCACGATGTTTACGGAATATCCAGAGCACTGGTAAACAGTCGGATTGTGGTGTGACAAAAAAGAAGCAATTTTACACGTTAGTCTGACGCCACGTTTGGCATAATGAATGTTTGACGTAATGAACTCTTTCAACTGTGTGTAATACTGTGTATGCTATTTACGTCTGCTGCTTTGAAAATGGATACAATTGATTCGTCTTCACAAGTTTCACATGCTTTCTACCCGCTGTAAGACCGACGTTGTTCAGCTATGTTGTGTTCCCGTTCAAGTATCATATAAATCATTATCAATTCGTATCCCATTTACTTATTACGAGTTAGGCCCATATATCTCAATCAGGTACACGTTTAGGAAATTCCCAATAGAGTATCATAAGTTAGCAGATGTCTTAATCAAATACTATGAGATAAGTTGATATCCCAATCAAATACCGCAGATTACTTCATATCGCTATATATATATATATCAACCTAATGTTTTATTCTGTTTGTTCTTCCGTTATCTAACAGTTCGGATGTTTCCGTTTTACAAAGACGTTTTTCTCAGCCCTGGGGTAAACATTGCATAATCAGCACTAAGACTGACGTTTCCTGGAGCTATTACAGATAACTTCGTATCGATAAATGTTGATAAACCACCTATATGATGCAGTTATTATAACTCCTAGTGGGTCCAAATGACCAATAGCGCACCTAGATGCCTTGTCGTGTATATTACGACGTCTATTACAACCAACCAGGTGGTGTTTAGAGCACTGACCTTACTTGCAGTGCATCTGTGAACATCTCTACGTACTAATTTACTTGAAGCGCACCTAGGATATCTGTAATGCATACGGGTGAATTATATATGGTACATTGTGTAATGTACTTCTTTGTTATGTAATTGTATGATTTGATGTACAACTAAATAACACATACTCGTATCCCAATTTGATGAAAGACACGGCAAGATCGGGAAACACAAAATAAATATCAAACAACGAAGATAGCTGTAACAATGTTATCTAGCAGCGTAAAACGAACCTGATAAACGCGTATTTGACTCAAAATACCATACTTATGCTAATCTATTTGTGTGCAACGTTTGGGTATGTTATACCAATATCGCAGAAACTCCGCTTATCACTTATCAAACAATTCCAGCAGATAGATATAATTTAAATGATATGATATGATCACAATCGTTTTAATAAATACCGTGCTTGCTATATCACAACAAGACACTGAATTGTATTTGCAGTTGAATCGCGTGTTGCGCATTCATGCGTGTCGATCTAGCGACAGTAGCACAGTTAACCCGGCGACATGTTTTTTATGAATGTGTGACCCTGAAACGCTATCAGGGACACACGAAGAAAGACCTATGCTATGCGGGGCATGCAGATAAGTTCCAACAACGCCCCAAGAAAGCCTTATTAAATTAGAGTCATTGGACCGATTTGCTCTTCCAGAAAATCTTCAATAGGGCGTGTAAGTCTCGCGCGCGAAAACGAGGCTGGGGGCAGTTGGGGGCAGGAGGTCCATATTCTCCATGTTAACGTATAGGACTTCGTTTTGTTTTTGGTTATAATAATCGAACTGTTCCAGTCTAACTGTTTCAGTTACACTGTCCGAAGGATTATTACAAGCAGAGGCAGTGAAACACTTTGCCGGTGACAATGATCACGGAAATCATGAATTTTAATCGATTATAATAGTGGTTGCCATGGCAACAGCGACAAGTCCTTGCGTTTGGCGATCTTGACTAATAATGAAAAGTGCCATTTTTTGCGTAGTACAAACTGTTTGGGGCAAACGTGTACACATGTGTTATGATAATGCGCATTTAGACAACTTGTCAGGTATAAGTGCTTATCGAAACCACAACGTACAGTAAAATATTTTATTGTATATTATTCTTGTGTCCAGTCCCCAGTTGTCTCGCTTAGACCCCAATAAGCTCCAATCGCGCGGAGTCACGCCACGTATCGTGACCCACTTGCACGCCCTATTACTTCTCCATTACTTACAGCCTAATCTGTGTCGAAACCTATGCGATACACCATTAGTGGCCAGCCTGTGTCATTGACATCGTATGTTAAGACCGTATGTTAAGTTATTCCGTCTGAGGGTCAACAACGAGAGTGCATTATACACGGATCAGCTGCGTTATAGTTATCAAGATCAGTGACATAATTCATTTGTGGCAATGCGAGACGCGTGTAGCGAGAACAGTGGTACAATATATCGGTGCCAGCTGCTCACCGTGGTGAGACCAGAGTTGTGCGGTGTTGGGACTAATGGCATGCGGTGTTGGGACCAGTGGCATGCGGTGTTGGGACCAGTGGCATGCGGTGTTGGGACCAGTGGCATGCGGTGTTGGGACCAGTGGCATGCGGTGTTGGGACCAGTGGCATGCGGTGTTGGGACCAGTGGTATGCGGTGTTGGGACCAGTGGCATGCGGTGTTGGGACCAGTGGCATGCGGTGTTGGGACCAGTGGCATGCGGTGTTGGGACCAATAACACGCGTTGTTAGAGCCAACAGGATCTCATTCGACACACATTATACTTAAAGCAACTACCTAACCTTCTGTTTCAGCGATATTGATTAATGTGATTGTCTTCTTGATATAAAACGGTTTTGTAAACTGACAACCATTAAGTTTGGTCCGCGAGAAGTGGCCGGAAATCTCGCCTGGATTGGAGATATCGTCCTTCCCCAGGTCTGCTCACACGGTTAACCAACTCTCATGCACGAGAGCGGTTTCGTAGAAAGCAGCAGCTAGATTGAATGTGTGATTGATTTTGTTGTGTAATATAGGATGGCAACACGTTGGGGGGAAATTCCGCAGAGACACGTCAGCTAAGACACAACTATGTGTAGTATCCTCATAAGTCACACGGTCCACAGAATTCGACCTTTCGATAAGAGAGTGCACCGCAAACGCTGGCAGGGTGCCCGCCGGTTGTACACAAAAACACGTGGACAATTCTCATATAAATAGCCATAATGCGCGCAACACGGAGAGTCCACATGACGTCACATGTCGTCACGCGCCGCCGAACAAACGACTTGCAAATGTAGAACATTGCAGTTGGGGCGTCAGTTGGCGACACGACAACAACAATTATCAAATAATACGCTATTAAGGGTAATTAAACCAGAACGTCTTCATTGCGAGCAACTTGACGTAGATATGTTGAACCACGCATCTGCTACAATAGTCCGAACGATCGAAGTCCTAACATAACAGGTTTCTTGAACGCTATTCACGAGACGCACCTGACGAACGGTCGTATATATTGGCAATTTAGACATGCTTGCACGAGGGGATAAGAATTAAGAACTACAGGTTCCTGTTGAAAGCAGCTTCGTGTCCTTACGACAGGTCACACAGCTGTTGTCCTTTCTAAACTCCTCAATGCATTCTGCTTTCTAATTAGCCTCGTAAACGCTAGCGTCTTACAATGTGCACATTCGAACACAATTTCAACCAACTACATGGTATAATCACAGATGCATGAAATTGCATTGCTGCCCACTGAGTATGTTCCTAAGTGGCTCCCGCAAGCATTTAAATGACGTTGTAAACATGTGTCTTGTTTGTTCAAAGCATACCCAACGGAGATAGTTGCTCTGCAGTTGTTCAATACTACTAATGTAGTCTGTAACCCCTGGCCTCCAAGCTTGTCCACTGTGTACAGCTCTCACAGAGTTATGCATACGGCATTGTGGGGTAGACGAGAGGGCAACTTCTGCACCAGAATGTTGTTGATTTCTTTGTTCTGTTAATGCGTTGCTTCTCTGAAGTTCATGGTTTGTAATTGCTTCGCTGTTTGCGCATGTAAAGAAGTGGGGTGCAACATGTATAATATATTCCGCTATTCAACTCTTCGCTGCATTTCTTAAAAGCGCGGAATCATACGGCTGGGCGCATACATAGCGTACCGTTTCTTGAGTTTGCATGGCGGTGCAAACTCAAGAAACAGTACCCTATGGATGCACCCAGCCGTATGATTCCGCGCTTTTAAAGGGAAACAAAGTCAATGTTTTGATTATATGGGCTTAACAGAGTTAATAAAAAGTAACAACTTCCAACAATAATCATATTTATTTTTAACGTCAGCGGTTTACCAGAAAAAAATTAGAACACATAGCCATAGAAAGTGTATAGACTACGCCGTTTTAGAAATAAAATGACGTAGTTGAGTCTTCTTGGTCGGCGTGATCTGTGCATGCATAATGTTATTATCTGTTACTTTCTGACTTAACCACGAAAACGACCACCAACAGCCGCCAAAATTCTCCTCATATTTCTTACATACATGACTCACATTTCTTACGAATCCACTCGTCCACTGTTTCAGTTCTAGCCGATTCAAAGACAGCTCACTGATGACCCGGTGACGTAGTATTTTTCCGAAATGCTGATCGAAGCTGGTTTTTGATTGGCTGCAGCGACCAAGATGGTCCCGTTTATGGCGTTGGTGGTTTTGCTAGGTTTGTCCACTTTAAGACCACTTTCTGAGTAATCCACTGATGTTAACAGTTTGGTTTTAGAGACAAATTGTTAGTTTGCGTTAACTCTTTTAGGTGCATAACAAGAAACAGTTGCCGTTTTGTCCTTTAAGAAATGCAGCGAAGAGTTAAATAGCGGAATATAAGTTTAAGCAAGCATAGTTCCAGTGCTAAGCTCATTTTCATTTCTGAAATGCATACTGTAGGCAAGCATGCAAGAACACGCCCACACACACATTTAATACATTTATAATACACGAATATAGGCATGACCTGATGTTACCTATAAGTACACGTACATTAGCTAGGATGCATTGCATGTGTGACGCCATTATGTGTTATCTAGTTAAAGATCGTCACGTCATATTTGTCGCGTTGTGGTAAACAGGAACGGACACAATATCTATGTGTACATTTTCCCAACGGAAACGTCTAAACCGTATCTGTGCTGATTCATATGTGAAGCTAGTTAGTTCAGAATCATTGCACAATCGACAAAGGAGAGGATTCGCTCCAGCGATACAGTACCGTTTCACTCGACTGCTCATCGTCGAGTTTTCAACAAACTCTCACCGCTTCGCTTAGGGAATTTGCCTACATTCATCTCTCGAGCTGCTATTGTGATATGTGCTTCCGCTATGACTCAGTCTGTGTTTCATTCGCATTGTGTATGGGCGACAGGAAGAGATCACTGCTACTTCCGTAGACGGGTCGACCTCATGTCATTCGTGTACCGTGAAATATGAAGCTACCATTACGACTGTCACCAGACAGAACACGCATTGAAAAAGGTTCTATGTCAGAAACAGGATTTAAACTCGTAGCTCTGGAGAGGAAGATAGTGTCTGCCCCAGCTCTAGGAGACTGAGTCACCACTACCATTGACACTACCACTACCACTACTACCACTACTACCACTACTACCACCACCACCATTGACACTACCACTACCACTACCACTACTACCACTACTACCACTACTACCACTACCACTACTACCACCACTACCACCACCACTACCACCACCACTACTACCACCACTACCACTACCACCACCACTACCACCACCACCACCACCACCACTACCACCACCACCACCACCACCACCACCACCACCACCACTACCACCACCACCACCACCACCATCGGTGTAATACACTTGATTCACTCTCTAGATTCAGGCCAGTTATCGGCAGCCAATTATAGGATACAATGAGTAAGGGAAACGGTAACTTGTACCGCTGTCAATGACCTTTCAACGCCCTTTACATTACACCCTTGACCAGTTGATTACACTGTCAGCTCTACCTCACTGCCGCCCAATTACTGCGCGAATACTATTCCATTGTGCGGCCTCCGCCTTCTACAGTCGCAACCAATGCCGACTTTTCAAGAATTCGTTTATACAGCTGAGTGAGCTGGAGCTATGAAGGGAGAACGAAATTGCACGCATTTAGAAAACGGCAGCAGGTGGCCAAGAAACAGGTCAACCAGAAGGCAAAGAGAATCTCGTTAGAAGCAACACGACACAATATCAATCAGCGATCAGCCTCAAGATTAAACAGGCAACACTATCGAATGACAACTACAACCTGCTTGGTAGGTTTCCACGGACGAAGGCCTTGCACTAAACCGACACTACACGACACAGGCGATATAGGATATACTTCATCACTGTTATCACACGGCCTACAAACAACTAAATAATTGTGTCGAAATGGTGGCAAAGATTTTGGAAAAACTGAATGTATTTACACACCACATCTTAATGTGGGTTGAGCAAGATCAGAACTCCCACTTAAAGAGCATAAGGCGTAAAGCGACACAAACGGAATTGACAACCAGTCTTTTAAACTCATTGCCGTTTGTTACAGTCGTACACTGTAAGTTAATGTAACCCGACAGCGTAGGTGTTTGTTTGACAGGTGCCTTCTTAAGCCATGCACACATGTAGGCCTACATATAATTATGTTGTCACTTGCGAAATCTTTCTGACACGGCATCTGTTTTTAGTTTTATATTTGCGACGATTCAGCAGTCGTCCGGACTATTTGTTAACCCGACCAACGCCAATTTCAGTAGCAATCAGAGGACACTGTAACCTATTCCTTCACCGGGAACGTCTCGTTGCTGTGACAGACACCTGACAATGCATCGAAGGAAGTAAATAATATGACTGGTGTTCACTGTCATAAAACATCAATGGACACCGCGAATGAACGCGACACGGAAATGAAAAAGTTGTGTTTGTAAACCTGTATTAGAGACACAACAACCGGTCTGAGAAGCCACGTATGCAGGCGCCGGTGAAAATCGTTGTACACTATATACCTGTATCTGGTGGTGCAAAGTCATGGGGCTCGAAAGTAATACGTAACACTTTTTTGTCGGTGCCGTCGATAGCTATTGTAACGTGTTTCGACAGAAATATGTGCACACGAATACAATTACCATATAAAGAGTCTGTTTGCAGTTGTCGTTTCTGGTCTATTGCCAGTGCATAAAGTTCTACGTTCGTGTTCTTAATCCTTAAATATGCATACTTTTTCTAGTACACTCTTGTGTGTGTGTGTGTGTGTGTGTGTGTGTGTGTGTGTGTGTGTGTGTGTGTGTGTGTGTGAGCGTGCGTATATATATATATATATATATATATATATATATATATATATATATTTATTTGTGTGTGTGTGTGTGTGTGTGTGTGTGTGTGTGTGTGTGTGTGTGTGTGTGTGTGTGTGTGTGTGTGTGTGTGTGTGTGTGTGTGTGTGTGTGTGTGTGTGTGTGTCTGTGTGTGCGACGCAGATAAGTAGGGCGTGATCAAACGATTACGCGATATAAATTACCCTCATTAAAATTGAGGCCAACAGACGGTCAGTCAATGTTAACATGGTTGACCATCTGTAGAATCTTGCTGTAGATACTAGATACGGCGAGGTCTAGTGGTCAACCGACATTTCAATGGACCGGCCACAGCACTCCCCGCTTGAGTCACGCATCAAGCGTGTGTACTTCGAATGTCCAGTGGCTGATTGTTGTTTATCCAAATACTAATTAAGGCGTTGTCTTGTCGTCTTTGTGGCGTCCACAATGTCAGCGTGTCCTTCTATCAGTGGTTCTTTAATGACGTGCGTCGTGCAGATGGGCTACATTTAGCGCTCCACTGAACACGAGTACTTCGCCAGGTATGCCGCGAAGGCATGCGACGGGTGTTATTATAATACTTTCCTTGTGTCCACATTGTCCTAATAATACACTAAACATGATTGACCCAACGACAGGTGATGCTGTCGGACGTAGCCATTGAATTACAGCTCAGAACGATTTAACACGGCCGCAGGGCAACGACACGCATGACTGAACAACAATGAGGTCAACATTCAGGCGAACTTCATAAACCGGCGAAGACTTTCAAAAATCCTTTTATCAGTGATGGCGTTGCTCGGGCAAAACTAATTAAGCTGGAATGAATATTGTCATTGTAGCTGCACAAGAAAAAGGGCGCCGGTACATGCCCGTCTTTTCAATAACCCCCTCGACAGCAGGTGGTATTTGGGCTCACTGACCGCGCCACTGTAGCGACGGGACGTCGACAAGTAATCGTTACAAACATAATTTAGCGGGACGAAAGCATGAGGGAGATGTGGGCCAGCAACGTTGACCGTCACAGCAGGAAGGGACTGGGTGACAGCCGTGAACGCACGCGCTTGGACACCTGGCCAAGCCGAGGACACGGGCTGTGTCGATTGTCATGCTAATGCGTAATGACTCACGGCTAGGCGCAACGTCGTACTGCGCACATTTATATAACTAAACCTGCTAATTCTGCGCCTAGAGTGACATCTTTTGTTAATGGTACTAAAGCTAAAACGATTTGATCTTAAGCTATGCCATATAGTATAAAATGTATCATATATATATATTATAAATATTTATTTCTACTCTAACATTTTGACCATCGTGATATATTTAACGTACCAGGGTGTTTACACATTACAATACCGTTATCTGATTATGCACGTGGCCATTCGGCACAGCTGTTGACAATGTCCACTAGCTGTGAGTAACATATCGGAATCTATCAACATCCGAACTTACAACCAATGTCCACAATCGACGTATCTGACGACAATTCGGGCAACAAGAATGTTTAAAAAAAAAAGGCAATTTCTTATATAGCGCAGTATATCCAGTCCTCAGGACCGCTCAAAGCGCTTTACACTTTACTTCCCTGACATACCTGTTCACTCAGACACCATCCCGGCTTCTCTGGGAAGAATTCAGCCATATGCTACAATTAATGCGCGAAGGCTGCTCGTACACATATCCACCACTGTCTATAGCCAGGTACTCATTTTATTCAGCTGAGTGAACTGGAGCAATGTAGAGTGAAAAAACTTGCCCAAGGTTTTAACACCGCAGCCAGGATTCGAACCCGGGTTCTCGTAGTCGAGAGTCCGAAGCTCTATCCCTGAGCCACTGCGCTCTACAAAGTTTAGAGAAAAGTTAATAAGTAAAATTATCACCGAGCACCAAATATTCTGTTAATTTACGAGTAACTTTAGGAGGTACTTATTGTGTTGCAGTGAGATATTGATTCCTTTCATACGAATACACGTACAACAGCGATTACATGTTTTAATGTGTGTTGCAATAGTGATCGGATTTCGCTGTCTTTCCAAGATGTTCAATATTGCATGTTACGCCGTCGTTTCCAACAGTTTCATTCGAACAAGCGCACGTTTCAATCCGCCTACACCTCACGACACACATTATTTCAGACATTGACAACTATATATAGAAAACCGTCGTCGAATCTACTTCCTGTGTAAGCTCATAACACGAGCATAAACACAGCGTCGTGTGGCATACATAACGTCCGTGGTAGGCCGACATACATGCAATATATACACGGTACTAATTCACTTCTCCTTACCTCGTAGTCTACGTCTTTTCGTCGCCACCTCCCTGGCACTAGCGCTTGTCAACCTCTCTTCGAAAGCGTATCGTTCACCTGTTCGCTACGATACGACGTATCCAAGTAAAACGCATGCGGCCAGGACAAATATAATCGCGACAATGCTGAGGCGCGCCAGCATCCAGCTGATGTCACGCAGTGACGGTCCGTGTCTGGTGGACACGCGTGGCCGCACACGGCCTATGGCATCGACGGTCATGCGTGGCTGCACACAGCACGCGCGGCTTGTACTCGCGCTCAGCGGGCAACGGTACGCAGGCGCGCTAGTAACGATTTCTTGTTGTTGCGTTCCGGGCTTATGTTACTTGTCTCGAAAACAAGATCAAACCGATGAGACTGGATGTTATGTTGCGTGCGGACTAGATCGCCAAGTGCGCCCCGATGTGGTTAATCATCCATGGGTGTTGTCGGTTATCGAATAGTCTTTCTGGCACTTCCCGTGAGTTCATATCCGGGATATTGTTCTGTAGACAAGAGTTAACATACGCACTCAAAAAAATTGCTAGTACAATAGAAACACACACAATCTACTATAAACAACAACAGCAGCAAGGAATGACAACGGAAATGAAACCGCAGGCTACAGGAGGTTGACGTGGTGACGCGCACAACTACACAGACTCCCTGAAGAGCTTATAACGAAGGCGTCGCCGCAAATAGTCTCTGCCATTACAATTTACTCGTCTGCAAACAATGGGACGTGTGTCGACTCTGCGTCCTAACAAGTTGCTTTATTTTGTGAGTCATCGCCAGTTCAAAGGATTGTATAAATAAACGCTTTGGTGCTTATTCGTGTGTGTGTGTGTGTGTGTGTGTGTGTGTGTGTGTGTGTGTCTGTGTGTGTGTGTGTGTGCGCGCGCGCGCGCGCGCGCGTGTGTGTGTGTGTGTGTGTGTGTGTGTGTGTGTGTGTGTGTGTGTGTGTGTGTGTGTGTGTGTGTGTGTGTGTGTGTGTGTGTGTGTGTGTGTGTGTGTGTGTGTGTGTGTGTGTGTGTGTGTGTGTGTGTGTGTGTGTGTGTGTGTGTGTGTCTACAACAAGATACCTCGTAAATAAAATACAAATTATCACCGACTCGGAAATCCAATCTATCCAAAATACAGTAATTTTCTATAATAATTCCAATTGTGAGACTAAGCAATTCACCTTCCATGTTCGTTCCACGTTGTTCGATCAGGACGACGTCAGGAAACGACATTTCAATACCTATCGGAATGAAAATGAACATGGAGAGTGTGGTGAGCCCGAGTTTCAGCATCTTTCCGCTGTCGCTTTCGTCGTTCCCGCGTATTGCCAGTGTCCCGCTCTCTCGGGAGACGGGGTGGGCGGCATTGAATATTGTTCGGCGACTTTCAACCTTTTTATGCGAAATATAGATGTTACACACACTCGCGCACGCACGCACACACACTCACGCACGCACACACGCTCACACGCACGCACGCACGCATACACACACGCACACACGCACACGCACACACACGCACACACGCACACACATACACACGCATGCACGCACTCACGCACTCACGCACTCACGCACGCGCACGCGCACGCGCACGCGCACGCGCACGCGCACGCGCACGCGCACGCGCACGCGCACGCGCACGCGCACGCGCACGCGCACGCGCACGCGCACGCACACGCACACGCACACGCACACGCACACGCACACGCACACGCACACGCACACGCACACGCACACGCACACGCACACGCACACGCACACGCACACGCACACGCACACGCACACGCACACGCACACGCACACGCACACGCACACGCACACGCACACGCACACGCACACGCACACGCACACGCACACGCACACGCACACGCACACGCACACGCACACGCACACGCACACGCACACGCACACGCACACGCACACGCACACGCACACGCACACGCACACGCACACGCACACGCACACGCACACGCACACGCACACGCACACGCACACGCACACGCACACGCACACGCACACGCACACGCACACGCACACGCACACGCACACGCACACGCACACGCACACGCACACGCACACGCACACGCACACGCACACGCACACGCACACGCACACGCACACGCACACGCACACGCACACGCACACGCACACGCACACGCACACGCACACGCACACGCACACGCACACGCACACGCACACGCACACGCACACGCACACGCACACGCACACGCACACGCACACGCACACGCACACGCACACGCACACGCACACGCACACGCACACGCACACGCACACGCACACGCACACGCACACGCACACGCACACGCACACGCACACGCACACGCACACGCACACGCACACGCACACGCACACGCACACGCACACGCACACGCACACGCACACGCACACGCACACGCACACGCACACGCACACGCACACGCACACGCACACGCACACGCACACGCACACGCACACGCACACGCACACGCACACGCACACGCACACGCACACGCACACGCACACGCACACGCACACGCACACGCACACGCACACGCACACGCACACGCACACGCACACGCACACGCACACGCACACGCACACGCACACGCACACGCACACGCACACGCACACGCACACGCACACGCACACGCACACGCACACGCACACGCACACGCACACGCACACGCACACGCACACGCACACGCACACGCACACGCACACGCACACGCACACGCACACGCACACGCACACGCACACGCACACGCACACGCACACGCACACGCACACGCACACGCACACGCACACGCACACGCACACGCACACGCACACGCACACGCACACGCACACGCACACGCACACGCACACGCACACGCACACGCACACGCACACGCACACGCACACGCACACGCACACGCACACGCACACGCACACGCACACGCACACGCACACGCACACGCACACGCACACGCACACGCGAACGCGAACGCGAACGCGAACGCGAACGCGAACGCGAACGCGAACGCGAACGCGAACGCGAACGCGAACGCGAACGCGAACGCGAACGCGAACGCGAACGCGAACGCGAACGCGAACGCGAACGCGAACGCGAACGCGAACGCGAACGCGAACGCGAACGCGAACGCGAACGCGAACGCGAACGCGAACGCGAACGCGAACGCGAACGCGAACGCGAACGCGAACACGAACACGAACACGAACACGAACACGAACACGAACACGAACACACACACACTGGGGCTCACATAAAAGTCTGCCTCCTCTGCAAACACCTCGAATTTCAACAAAACAGGCACATCTTTCCTAAATATTGAGGCACCAGTGCTGTCTCTAGCTCCCAACAAGATAATTCCACAACAAAATCCTTCTACAAATATTAACGGATGCATGCCTATATTATACAAACAAACAAGTGTTATATAATCGAGAAATCTCGAGAAGCAACTCTATATCAGGCCACACACTGTATTCCCACTTACACGAACCAAGCAAGCAGAATTATATTAGTGGCAATTGCAGTGTCTTCGGCGATGCAATCTGTTGACAGGTTGTTATCGCTATGCTTCATAGCATTCGGATGTGCCGTGAGAATCAGTCGTGTCTAATGCGCTATTGATGAACAGCGTCGGCGCGGAATCGATTGTGATATCGTGTCCTTTTACGACCAGATTAAGGTTCTCAGTGTTGTCTTCCGCGCGTCTGTACAGCGACTTCCCTTGTGCTGTGGCGACGTGAAAATATGTCTCCACTTGGTGACGACGCATTTAAAAGACCAAACAACCCAACATGTAAATATACTCAAACCATTAAGCAATGTCTACTGTATTACACGTTATTAATTCTTAGATCATTTAGAGAATTACTGAGCGTCTATGGAGGTTGACATTTTGGGCATTTCATCTGCGCGGGTGACGTCATACGTCCACAACTGCCAGCGCCTCGGGCGGTCAACACACGTCAAACTATCCACCCACCGAGGTGGAAAATGCGCACAGGCCGAAACTACACGGCGATCTTTTACATTCTGACATAACCAACAAAACGACCCCATACAGTAGCCAAACTTCTCCCCATACATCTTATATACATATTTACACAGTAGGTTACAAAGTAATACCACTTACAAGTTACATTACTGAAATACACCATGACCGATGACTGTAACGTAACGAAACAATTCTTCCAATTTTGTGACGAATGTAATGTGCCTGGAGAATGTCGAGTGGCTGAATTAAATAATGCAAAGTGGCTAAAGAAGGCAACGTTGCTAAAGAAGGCAACGTGGCTAAAGAAGGAAATATGGTTAAAGAAGGCAACGTGGCTAAAGACTGCAACGTGGCTAAAGAAGACAACGTGGTTAAAGGCTGCAACGTATATAAAGAATGCAACTTGGCGAAAGAAGGCAACGTGGCTAAAGAATTCAACGTGGCTAAATTAGGCAACGTAGCTAAATAATATAACGTGATTAAAGAAGGCAATGTAGCTAAATAATGTAACGTTGGCTGAAGAAGGCAACGTGGCTGAAGAAGGCAACGTGGCTAAAGAAGGCAATGCGGTTAAAGAAGGCAACGTGGCTAAAGAAGGCAATGTGATTAAAGACGGCAATGTTGCTAAATAATACAAAGTAGCAAAATAACGCAACAGCTAAAGAATGCAACATAGCTAAACAAGGCCACGTAGCTAAGGCATGCAGCGCGTTTGAAGAATGCAGCATGATTGAAGAGAGTGACGTGGCGAAAGAATTTCTCATTGTTGACGAATGCAGCGAGGCTGACGAATGCAACGTGACTGAAGAATAAGGTGTGACACCATTTGCAACAAATCCCCAGGAAAAGTGATTTGGGTGACATACTTCACAGATTTTTTTACCTGAAAACGTCACCTTCTGCCACGTAATTGTCTTTTATTTCAAAACGCAACAATTTGTCTTCGTTGTACAGCGTCGTATAAGATCGGCCTACCTAAGACACAGGGGCGGTCTACCTAAGACACAAGAGCGGCCTACCTAAGACACAGGAGCTGTCTACCTAAGACACAGGGGCGGTCTACCTAAGACACAAGAGCGGCCTACCTAAGACACAGGAGCGGTCTACTTAAGACACAGGAGCGGTCTACTTAAGACACAGGAGCGATCTACCTAAGACACAAGAGCGGCCTACCTAAGACACAGGAGCGGTCTACTTAAGACACAGGCACGGTCTACCTAAGACACAGGAGCGGTCTACCTAAGACACAAGAGCGGTCTACCTAAGGCACAGGAGGAGCGTTCTACCTAAGACACAGGCACGGTCTCAGGAGCGGTCTACCTAAGACACAGGAGCGGTCTCAGGAGCGGTCAACCTAAGACACAGGCGCGGTCTATCTAAGACACAAGAGCGGTCTCAGGAAGGGTCTACCTAAGACACAGGAGCAGTCTACCCAAGACACAGGAGCGGTCTACTTAAGACACAGGAGCGGTCTACCTAAGACACAAGAGCGGTCTATCTAAGACACAGGAGCAGGGGTCGAAATAGCGGGTGTCCGGCAGTCCGAGGACTGCCAGAAATTCGGTCGGACTGCCGAAGATGGCGTCAGCGGCAGTCCGACGGACACCCGCCAAATTCGGGAATATTTTTACATTTTTCTATTCACAATGTCGATCTTCAACAACGGCAACGACCCCTATTGGCATACATGTTAAGTCTCCCGCATTCGGCGGGAGACTGCCGCAAATACAGATAATTTCCCCGATCTTCCGCGCGGGAGAAACAATCTCTTTCATCGTAACGTAAGTGAACAAATTTGCGGGAGCGTCCGGCTTCTTCCAGTTTTCAGTCCACCCATAACAAACAAATTGTACGTAATTTAGCTTACTGAGTGCGGATAATTGGTTTATTTCTGACAGGGGCATTGTCTCAAATGTTTTTCAGAGTCACCTCACAATGAATAGCACTGCCAGTTAACTAATTGCAATCGAGTCTGAGACTGAGCTAACGCTCACAGACACCGCCGGGCGCTCGCCGGCGCAGACAACGATTTGAACAATGACCTGAATTGGAATTATTTAAATCACGCCTTACTGTGATGACTGAACATTAAAAACAGTCTAATAAATATCTGAGTACAAGGCCTACACCTTGCATGGGCAAGGCTGACATTGTTTATCAGCTTTATAGAATCGCCGCAAGCCGCTTCGATACCGTATTATCGCCCACCGTGTACGTCCCGTCTTGTAGACCAAAGTGAAATCCGTTTACATCTTTACAAATAATGTCCATCCATACATCTACACTACATGTGCATGTTTGTAAATGCATGTACTTTTGCTAAGCGCTTTATTATTTGAGTACATTTGACATGTAAATGGAAAAAACATCGTTAACAGAAGAAAGCATGGTTATTCAAATGGACTCCATATTTAAATATCTCCATTCGTGTCTACGTAACCAAGGCTCAGTCCAGCTCATAATATAATGAATTCCATATTCAAGTTTTACATGTAAAGATTATGTTAGTTGTGTAATAAAATATTATGTAAATGCTGATGCTTTTCATGCAAGGGATTCTTTGCAACCTATGAAACATCAGAAGCTGAACAAATGTGCCTATGTTAGGCCTATACCTAGAACACAAGAAGTAAATTACTGAACATTATAATATTTATTGTTCTATAACCAAGCCTTATTTTTAATTCACGAGGGCCAAACAGCAACACATAATTTTTTATGAGATTAGCAGGGAATTTATTATATTTGTGGTATTATGACTAGTGATAATAAAACCTTTATGTTAATATTGAATATCAGCCTGGATGTAGGCAGTGATAGCGAGAGTGACAGTGGTGACAGTTATCTGGCGACAGCTCTTGCCAGATTGGGAGAGTGAGATGAACGAGCTTGTTGATGTACATGTGTTTTTGGTGTTTATGTATATATATAATTATGTTTCCGGTGTAGGTGTATATAATCATGTTTCTGGTGTTGGTGTATATATGTTGTTGGTGCGGGGGGGGGGGGGTATGAATGTGTTTGATATTCGCCTTTTGTATTAAATTTGTTCGATTTTTAAATATTATGTTTGTCGTGTTATTTTGCTTAATTTGTTTTGGGCCATTTTCAGGACAGCCAGATATCTCTCAGGACTGCCAGATTTCTCAACTAGGCAGTCCTGCTGACTGCCAGATATTTTGGAGTTATTTCTACCCCTGCACAGGAGCGGTCTACCCAAGACACAGGAGCGGTCTACCTAAGACATAGGAGCGGTCTACCTAAGACACAGGAGCGTTCTACCTAAGACACAGGAGCGGTCTACCTAAGACACAGGAGCGGTCTACTTAAGACACAGGAGCGGTCTACCTAAGACACAGGAGCGGTCTCAGGAGCGATATACCTAAGACACAGGAGCGGTCTCAGGAGCGGTATACCTAAGACACAGGAGCGGTCTCAGGAGCGGTATACCTAAGACACAGGAGCAGTCTACTCAAGACACAGGAGCGGTCTACTTAAGACACAGGAGCGGTCTACTTAAGACACAGCAGCGGTCTACATAAAACACAGGAGCTGTCTACCTAAGACACAGGAGCGGTCTACCTAAGACACAGGAGCGGTCTACCTAAGACACAGGAGCGGTCTACCTAAGACACAGGGGCGGTCTACTTAAGACACAGGAGCGGTCTACCTAAGACACAGGAGCGGTCTACCTAAGACACAGCAGCGGTCTACCTAAGACACAGGAGCGGTCTACCTAAGACACAAGAGCGGTCTACTTAAGACACAAGAGCGGTCTACCTAAGACACAGGAGCGGTCTACTTAAGACACAGCAGCGGTCTACCTAAGACACAGGAGCGGTCTACCTAAGACACAAGAGCGGTCTACTTAAGACACAGGAGCGGTCTATTTAAGACACAAGAGCGGTCTACCTAAGACACAGGAGCGGTCTACCTAAGACACAGGAGCGGTCTCAGGAGCGGTCTACCTAAGACACAGGAGCGGTCTACCTAAGACACAAGAGCGGTCTACCTAAGACACAGGAGCGGTCTACCTAAGACACAAGAGCGGTCTACCTAAGACACAAGAGCGGTCTACCTAAGACACAGGAGCGGTCTACCTAAGACACAGGAACGGTCTACCTAAGACACAGGGGCGGTCTACCTAAGACACAAGAGCGGTCTACCTAAGACACAGGAGCGGTCTACCTAAGACACAGGAGCGGTCTACCTAAGACACAGGAGCGGTCTACCTAAGACACAAGAGCGGTCTACCTAAGACACAAGAGCGGTCTACCTAAGACACAAGAGCGGTCTACTTAAGACACAGGAGCGGTCTACCTAAGACACAGGAGCGGTCTACCTAAGACACAGGAGCGGTCTACTTAAGACACAGGAGCGGTCTACTTAAGACACAGGAGCGGTCTACCTAAGACACAGGAGCGATCTACCTAAGACACAGCAGCGGTCTACCGAAGCGTCTGCACAACGAACGAGCCCACGCGCCGGTTGAACAACTAGGGCACGTACCCCCTAACCTGGGGTTAACAAAGACTAAGGCTACCCGGCTGGTATGTAGACACACCCATCAATCACTCTCACCTAACAGAGAAACACGATCATAACTGGGTGATAGACAGAGCGGGGTGACTAAGGTGATTGGTATTTGGGCATCACGCAATGTCCGAGGGCCGTTGCGTGGGCGTGTCGGGGGCGGGTGACCTCTCTTGTAATGATTGTGGTGATTGATTGGGTGTGTCGGCATTATCCTTGGCCTATGTCGGACCAACCATTTGGAACTCACCTATTTTGAACAAGTGTCTATATTATTGTGCCACTTTGTATATCTTTAAGAAAGAGTCAGATGTTTGCTTCTGCATAACCAGTAACCTAGCTTATGCCTTCTATTTCTGCTTTGAATTTATTGTTATGCCATTGTGCTTTGTTATAAATGTATTGGATATCTATTTAAAGACAATTTAGTATTAACACACATGTGTTTTCATGTATTTTCGCTTTGTGTTACATTATTTTATAATAATGCACTATTTTTAATTTACTAATTAAAATATTATGATGGTGCTGTTTTTCTTTCGTTCACGAATCACTATTTCCGCACATCTTGAATATATGAATAAGGAACATAAACATTGTTGCTTCATTCCCGTTGTTACATGGTGTAATATATATTTGCAATATATTGGCAAAACATCATTATTACTCTATATAGCATTGTACTTAATAATACTTATGTGTACGGGACATCATGTAACAATAAAGATATTATTATTCTAGCTACAAGCGCTCTTCATGCAAATACGCATCGTTTATAAAATTTTCCTTTGTATTAAATCGTCGTAATTTAATTTAACGTTTTTATTTTGTACACGAAATCGGAAATTTACATTGTGCATATACGAGCTACTCAAACCAAATGCAGCGTGACCGTTGTATGACGGCGCCCAGTGGTCTAATGTATCCAAGTTTGGATATATATATATATATATATATATATATATATATATATATATATATATATATATATATATATAGAGAGAGAGAGAGAGAGAGAGACAGAGACAGAGACAGACACAGACACAGAGACAGAGACAGAGACAGAGACAGAGACAGAGACAGAGACAGAGACAGAGACAGAGACAGAGACAGAGACAGAGACAGAGACAGAGACAGAGACAGAGACAGAGACAGAGACAGAGACAGAGACAGAGACAGAGACAGAGACAGAGACAGAGACAGAGACAGAGACAGAGACAGAGACAGAGACAGAGACAGAGACAGAGACAGAGACAGAGACAGAGACAGAGACAGAGACAGAGACAGAGACAGAGACAGAGACAGAGACAGAGACAGAGACAGAGACAGAGACAGAGACAGAGACAGAGACAGAGACAGAGACAGAGACAGAGACAGAGACAGAGACAGAGACAGAGACAGAGACAGAGACAGAGACAGAGACAGAGACAGAGACAGAGACAGAGACAGAGACAGAGACAGAGACAGAGACAGAGACAGAGACAGAGACAGAGACAGAGACAGAGACAGAGACAGAGACAGAGACAGAGACAGAGACAGAGACAGAGAC
>OZ024854.1:26824843-26834843 GCA_964017155.1 Oasisia sp. SBJ-2009
AACTTTGGTGTTTTGAACCAATAAAGCATTCCATATAATTAACTAAACTTCGTGTATTACATTAAACAGTTATGCATATGCTATATAAATAAGACGTATTAAACAGAGCAGTTGATATTGTAACAACCCTGTTTTCTAGAGTCGTGTAAAATGCAAAATTCTGTACTCGTGACAGTATGAATCACTCATTATGATTATTTTCCAACACAGATAATACATATTTTAGTAACACTTAAGACTGTTTTTCATCTATATTTGTTTCAGTGTGAAATAAAAGTATATGCACGAATAATGTCACTCTGCCTTCATGGTATAAAGTAACGCTGAGACGAAACCAAAGCACGCTAACTTTACAGAATAATCACAAATATCGGAGAAACGGATCGTTGTCAATACCTATGTGGTACCCAGATTACGTCATTATTATTACTAGCGAATGTAAGCATTTCAAATGTTAACAGATGATTGGAAATCAGAGTAGTTTTAAGAAGTAATCTTAATACTGGACCAGTAGTGTTTCAGATGGCGAAAGCACACGTCTATTTGGATCTAAAATGGCCGCGATTACAGACCAGTCCAACGAAGATATTGCCGGCCGCGTTGAGCGACTCTCCTGCCGTCGTTCCCATGACAACCTGCATCACCCACGCCACCTTGTGGATGACGACTTGCATTACTCCCAGGTAATAAAGCATCGATATAATGGTGCTGACGAAGACGATGATGGGTAGTATCTGACGAAGATAGAGGGACAATAACATGACACCAATACAACTCCTAACGCAGTGGGAACGTACCAATATTCTTCCCTCGCGAAATGTTCAAATTGGATTATTGTCAGTTATTACTTTCCATGCTCTACATCAAATGGGACTAAGTGCCCCTTATTCAGGGAACGACTGTCTAATAACAATCTAACGGAATAAACAACCGCACTGTTTTATCTGTTATTCTTTCTCGCGTAACTCTGGTCAACTTTCCCCTGAATGTTCACCCCGTTTTTGTTCTTTCTCTCTGACATACCTATTAACAACAATGTAATGGTATTATGTTGCAAAAGTGCTCAGCTCCTTTTCCTGTGCGGCCGCGCTCTTCTATCGCGCCTGTCTCTTGCTTAGTCATAATGACGATAATGGTTTTATAATAAAGACAGCATCAAACAATAAAAGACAATGATGTACTTATGAAAATATACGAATGACATATTACGAGAGTCTTCAAGACAGGGCACCAATCGAATAATTACACATCGCTACATAGCATCAACGAGGGGGCATGACTAACTGAACTCCGAAGAGACAATTTTCCAGCTAAAACTAGACATGTTTTATTTCACCGCTCCTGTTATTAATATCTAACGCCGCTATTATTTAGATCTAACGCCGCTGTTATTAATATCTAACGCCGTTGTTATCGATCTCACCAGTTATTACAATGCATAAGCAATTGCTAACGCGACTGCTAGGAAAGACGACGACTCACTTTGAATGCGAAGAAGTGGTCCGTGTACTTCTCTCCGAAGAGGAACATGGAGCCAGCGTCGACGTGTCCCAGGAACTCGGTGATGCGGTCACCCAGCCACTCGAAGGCGTCGTGGCCCCAGGACGTGCGCAGGATGAGCAGGGCGAAGAGGAACTGGAGACCGATGCCCCACACCACCACCCGCCAATTCACCTGAATGAACCAATAATGATGATAATGATGATGATGATGATGATAATGATGATGATGATGATGATGATGATGATGATGATGATGATGATGATGACGATGACGATGACGATGACGATGACGATGACGATGACGATGACGATGACGATGACGATGACGATGACGATGACGATGACGATGACGATGACGATGACGATGACGATGACGATGACAATGACAATGACAATGACAATGACAATGACAATGACAATGACAATGACAATGACAATGACAATGACAATGACAATGACAATGACAATGACAATGACAACAATGACAACAATGACAACAATGACAATGACAATGACAATGACAATGACAATGACAATGACAATGACAATGACAATGACAATGACAATGACAATGACAATGACAATGACAATGACAATGACAATGACAATGACAATGACAATGACAATGACAATGACAATGATAACGATGATGACGATGATGACGATGATGACGATGATGACGATGATGACGATGATGACGATGATGACGATGATGACGATGATAATGATGATGATGATGATGATGATGATGATGATGATGATGATGATGATGATGATGATGATGATGATGATGATGATGATGATGATGATGATGGTGATGGTGATGATGATGATAACGATAACGATAACGATAACGATAACGATAACGATAACGATAACGATAACGATAACGATAACGATAACGATAACGATAACGATAACGATAACGATAACGATAACGATAACGATAACGATAACGATAACGATAACGATAACGATAACGATAACGATAACGATAACGATAACGATAACGATAACGATAACGATAACGATAACGATAACGAGCCACCCAGCCACTCGAAGGCGTCGTGGCCCCACGACGTGCGCAGGATGAGCAGGGCGAAGAGGAACTGGAGACCGATGCCCCACACCACCACCCGCCAATTCACCTGAACACACGCGTCATGATTATGACGATGATGATAATAATACTAATAATCGTAATAATAATAGTAATGTGAATAACGATGGTATGATAATTATGATGATAACGATAACGATAACGATAATGATGATGATGATAGTAATAATTGTGATAGTGATAGTGATAATAAAAAATAAAATAATAATAAGAATAATACACATGCAATTTCATTATGGCACCACTGATCTTACTTAGTTCATGCTTGCTATCTGCAAGTCTGACAGGTCATGCATATCAAATATACACTTATTGTCGACAGTGTCGTGAAAAAACCATCATTGATCGATCGGAAAAGCCGAAATAGGGATTCAAAACGACTGGAAAACACACCATTATTTCGCGGATGATATTGGCCTCTCATTGGCCACATAAGAAGAAGAAGAATAAACTCTTCACTTCGCACATTACAAATTGCAATTGTATTATCTTAAAAACTAGCTATTTCAGTAAAGGTCATAGTCGTCATAGTTTAATGCATATAATTTCTAGTTTAATAGTTTACATTTGTAATATATATGATTTCAGACAAAATATTCACATGTAGGTATATTATTGGTTTGTATGTCTGCCATGTGCGAACCCACTGCACGTATTTAATGGTGGATGTCTGCAACGCATCGGAACAATTTTGCAATTTAGAGTGTTCGGCTGATGGTACTCAATTTGAAAGGCATATTTTGAGTACACATAAAGAGTTCTTGGCAAAATATATTTACAAGTTAGATAATATTTATATAACACACTTCAAATAACAGTTTTAAAATAAACTAGTAATCAATCGGTTTCATTTCAGGTCTATGTCTTAAAGTTACATTCTGAAAACAGTAATATTTTAAACAGAAATTTCGAGGGACCGAAAATGCCCAACACGATATATGTAACTTGCTTCACTGCCATACAAAGAGTGTTGTATGCACTTTTAAGATAAACACATGCAAAAGACGGACACTTATATCAGCATATTGTGATCACGTGTCCGACGTAATGAATTATAGCCGGAAAAAATAACCCAATATAATTAATCTAAAAGTCTTTGACGACTATTCATAATCAACAAGCTGACATGGTATGTTTTGTGTATATTTGTTGTGT
This sequence comes from Oasisia sp. SBJ-2009, assembly GCA_964017155.1. Taxonomy (NCBI): domain Eukaryota; kingdom Metazoa; phylum Annelida; class Polychaeta; order Sabellida; family Siboglinidae; genus Oasisia; species Oasisia sp. SBJ-2009. Next base: position 26,828,621 of record OZ024854.1, read on the forward strand.
TCAAGTTCATAATTGTGGCATTTACTAAGGACACTAAATCGTTAATAAATGCCAAAATAATGAGTGAAAAACATAAAGTAAACGTCTAATGGACATCGTTGCCATTTCCGATCGTATAGTAAACATAACCTGCCTTGCGATGTCAATTACTTAAAAAAATAAAACCATATTCGTTAAGGCAACGATTAATAATTGCCAGATTGTCAAGAATAGTTTGTTTACGTTACTGAATTCAACGAGGTAGGTGAAAGTTATGATGAGCTAAACATATACAAGATACAAGAAGCTGTATTTAACGTCGGTTTACATGACAATTTGATAACATGAGCTCATCTGAGCTATTTTCCGACAAAAAGAGAGAAGATGGGATACACCAGACATAGAGAGAAGATGGGATACACCAGACATAGAGAGAAGATGGGATACACCAGACATAGAGAGAAGATGGGATACACCAGACATAGAGAGAAGATGGGATACACCAGGAGAGAAATGGAGAGGTTGGCCAAGGATAGAAAACGGTGGCGTTCCTTGGTCGATGGCCTATGCTTCCAGCGAGCAAACAGGCATAAGTAAGTAAGTAAATAAGTAAACATAGACACAACAATTCCTGCTACGTTTCTCTCGGGAGACAGACAAAGAAACCATCCTCTCTCACTCCTCTGTCCAATACTGACATTGGGAACTGGTTCAGCTGCTCACCTTGGCCGGGTTGTAGGAGAAGATGAAGAGAATGAGGATGTAGACAATGATGCCGATGCCAGAGACGAGATTGTAGGGTTTCTTGGCGATGAAGAGGGCGTCAACCAGCACGTAGACGAAGACAGCCAGGAAGAGGATGACGGCGAGGGTCCTGAAGACACAAGGTCTTATCAGTTACACTGGTGCAGGAAGAGGACGACGGCTAGGATCCTGAAGACACAAGGTTTTAACAGTTACCCTGGTGCAGGTGACGTTAACAAAGACAAAGGAAATAAATGGAAAATTCTTTCCGAACAAAACAAATAGTCACTCAAAATGTGTCCATAATCCGTTTGATTTTTTACTGTCTTTACGGCATAAATTCTTATACTTATTGTTGTCATGATAATAGCATGTGATTGGGTGAGTTAATTGTACCGCACAATGTTGTCCAGGCTCACCCACTGTGGTCGAGTTGTCTTCCATAGCTTCCTTCCGTAGATCAATGTCTTCTGTGACTAGTCGACTTGACTTTGTAATCAGATTGTTCCTTCTCCAAGACCCACTGCACGCTAAGGCTAATGAGCTGGGTTTACTTAATTTTGTTTAATCCGAGTTTCTCCTAGTTCCCTGGCATATTAGCCTGAGGCGGCGACGTGCCCAGTATCCGCAGTGTACCATAAACGAAGTATTGCTAGAGTCTTGTCTATGGAGAAGCTACGTACCAGCAGGGGAGCCGTGTGCACGCACACGGCTCCCTTTTCGCCCCCATGAGGAGTATAGCTGGCGGTCGAAGCTGAAAGCGACAGTATGAAGCACAGTCACTACACCTACTGACTACACAACGACACAAGACGCACCACGAAGACCTATGGCACCAAGACCATCGTCATAATAGCCAGGCTTATCGTTGTTTCTGTTACAAGCATCGTCATATACTACCATCAATACTATCGTAACATAATCCCCTTTATCATGATAATGCTATAATTGCAAGCGTTACGAAAAAATTATTAAACAATACGCCATTATCTCATAAGCATGTGCGCAGTTGTTCACTGACCAAGATATTCTCTTTTCGTGTGGCGCCACCTTGCTTCGCATTTTCTCGATGACGTCACTGACAGCGTCGATGTTGGCAACGACAGTGATGACGTAGATGACGACGACAGTGACGGTGACCCACAGCAGTCGTATTGATCCCTCGTCCTGTAGTCGTCCGTAGATCATCGCATATATGAAGTAAGCTATGTAAAGCTTCAGTAAAATAATCAAGATGACCCGTATGATCCACGTCTTGTGCGCTGTCCACTGGTCGCCGACCGCCGTCTGGATGTCCGCCACGCCTCGGATGAACACGTTCGGGTGGTCGTCGTCGTCAGTCTCTGCCAGTTCCACGTCGTCCACCTGCACGGCGGTCACGGACAGCGTCTTGCCGCCGACGATGCCAGACTCCTGCACGACGCAAGGACAGCGTAAAGTACGCATTTCAATGTATTGCCAGTGTGTGATATAAATTGTTTACCTGTCGAGTGACACACGATGTATGGGATCTAGGGTTCTGGAGTGTTTTGATTGATATCGCTGGTGAATGCAGTCACGGGCCACTATTTGCCGCAGTGTTGGCCAAACATAAACTAAGCTTAGACTAACAGTGTTAGTCGCAGCAAAACTCAATATTTATCTAAGTATGTGTTGTGAATTATCCAGTCAAACCAACGTTATGCTAGGACGAAGTATATGTCTGGCGTGTAACATACAAAGGTAATTAACACGTGCTAATCCTGGCTAATTTAATCTCATCATAACTGTAATCTCGATTAAGTGTACATCCATCCGATCAATAATTGGATTCGTAAACATATGTTTTAATTGTAATCGCAATCGATTACTGCTGTGATATATAATCACTATTGTACAGTGTTGTACCCCTAAACTATGCAGCACCAAATTTCTATTGGGATTCATCCATAATCTGTTTATTTCATATCATACTTCATTTGTCGACGGTTTGGCAAACACACATTTAGTTTCCACGCGGTTGAGTTGAAACACGTCGTGAGCACGGAAAAGAATTTAATAATTAATCATCACTACACAAAACTCCAGTTGAAAATTACCCATACAAACAGTTGCCCTTTCCTCTTGTTTGTCCATTGTCTTGAAATGTTAACCACTGCAGCGATCTGCGTCTTCCACGAGGTATAACGCTACTGTGCCACTTGCGATGAGATTTGGATGAATTCGCGTCGGTCCAATCAGTTTACATCGCGAGGTGTTTTTTTTTTATATAGAAATGCAGCAAGCGTGGGAAAAGGTCAAAGATGAAAGGCATGCTCAATTTATAAGAATTTCTCAGAACATTCCAAGCACTTTTCATCCACGGTGAGCAGTTAAATAGACCTTTAAAGGGATGCTCCAGTAAGTGAGAGGTTCATAGTATTAACTTACATATGTATACTATATTGGTTGTGCCTAGTAACTGTGCATTAAGATTGTTAATACAAAATTAGATATAGTTTAATGATATCAAAAACATGCTATCTTAGATTCAGGCCGCTGTCATCTTAAGACTTATGCGCCAGTGACGTAAGCCAAATCGTTTACGTCACTGGCCCATTGTTAAAAAGGCAAGAATTGGCGGAATCTTCGCTAATAATTGTGATTGTGACGTAAGCAATCCGCGACGTACTAGATACATCAAAATCATTGGACAGACAGGATCGTCAAACGTGCATGCGCCAGTAACGTAAGCGGTTTACGTCACTGGCGCGTAAGGCTCAAGATGGCAGCGCCCTGAATCCAACACGGAGTGTTTCTGATACAATTATACTATAATTAATTGTTTATTAACGATCTTTATGCACAATTACTATGCACAACCAATATATTATAGACACATGTAAGTAAACGGTGTGAATCTCTCACTGATTGGAGTATCCCTTTAATAAGGCTACTTATTATTACTTACGTCCTCATTTTGATACGCTTTGTTCAGCCGTCCTTCCTTCGTCTGGCCAATAGATGGCGCTACGTTTTCGGGACGTTTACGGATTTCAGTCAGTTCAACATTCGTCATTGTTGGGAGACTGAAACCAATATCAATGTGTGTGTGTGTGTGTGTGTGTGTGTGTGTGTGTGTGTGTGTGTGTGTGTGTGTGTGTGTGTGTGTGTGTGTGTGTGTGTGTGTGTGTGTGTGTGTGTGTGTGTGTGTATATATATATATATATATACACACATACATACACACACATACACACACAAACACACTCACACACACACATATATATGTGTGTGAACGTATATATATATATATATATATATATATATATATATATATATATATATATATATATATATATATATATATATATATATATATATATATATATATATACAGTGCTGGGATGTAACGAATTACATTTACTTCGTTACATTACTTAAGTAGTTTATTTTGAAATCTACTTGTAACGAAGTACATTTTTGGGGAATTACTTTTACTTGTAACGAAGTACTTTTTGGCTTACTTTCTTACTTTTTTACTTCTCAGTTTTGCGTTACTATATAATCTACCACCAATTTTAAAATTTGTCTCGACCCCTGATTGTGTAGTCGTTGTTTGCTCTGCGCTCGCCGCTCGGGCCGACATGGCATCAATCGTGTTTCACGCTGCTCTATTATACAACTGGCGCTTGGTTTCCCAGATGTCCCAGCGGGTGTTAAAATCCATGAAGGGTCTGTTTGATTAAGGTCAATTAAAGAGTAAATGTTGGGCAAGGCATTGTTTGTTTTGTGCAGGCATCAATGATCAGTCGCATTTCCCTGCTGCCAGTCCCGGCGTCGCACATCGGTGTTTCCGTAAGACCGGCGCGTCGACCATGCCGCGAGTCAATGACTTGAAAATCGAGATTCCATGACACTTTTGTTTAGAAGTCGGATAAATAGGTTGCATCTCAGTAGAAAAGATCAGTATAATGCTAGGTTGAAATATCATGATGAATTGCGTCACACATATTATAATATATATGGCGTAACACTTAGCCATGCAAAACATGCTACTAATGCATAGACTTATGAATTCATCAACCGTGTATAAAATGGGAAGTCGTAGTCGTTTTGGCGTGGTAAATGCGCGTTATAAATCGGTATTTTAACGATAACTGAAAGACGAAAGAAGTTGTGCCAATAATGAGCGTATTGATTTTAGTTTTGAATCTTTATGCGCGTTCAGCGATTGAGAGCCAGGTTATTATTCTAGATCTCATATTATCGTTCATCTCCATACATCGTGATCTGTTGGTGCATAATTTATTTCAAAACTGTACAATTTCGTGAATTTGTTGTTCAACACTCAACAGTGTGTAACAATGTTTTTTGAACATCGCATAAACTGCGCGGTCGACGCGCTGTGCCCTCCTGTTCTACGAGGTTTGTGGTGCAGTGGCTGCTTTGGTCTACTTTGAAATGCCGTTGGTAGTAGATACAGAATGGAATCGTAGTACATATGAACGCTACATTTAAATATCAAAACACCTTAAATTTAGTAATTTTCTTAAGCTAAGATAATTATATCTATCACAAAAGACAAACATCAACAGCATAAGTGAACTGGTGGCATCAGAAGATCTTATATAAGTATATATATATATATATATATATATATATATATATATATATATATATATATATATATATATATATATATATATATATATATATATAAATATGATAATGAAAATAATTTATATATATCAGGGTTGAAAAAAATCATGATTTATTAAAAAAACAAATCGGATTTATTTGATTTAAATCAGACTTTTTATTGTTTTGATTTTTAAATAAACTTGGAGCTTCTTAATTGAAACCTTGCTTCCTATTAAACACAAGATTTGGAAGCGTCACTGCATTCTGAAATGAAATACCTCGAACATACACTTGGCTTTTCACCCAGTCGTTCCTGGCAACACAGTCTTTTCAAAATAAAACCAGTCTTTTTTCTTCCAGACATTGTGTATAAACACAAAGAAGTGGTAGAACTCGTACAATAAAGCAGTGATCCAACAGACAGTTAATGCTGACCTGCAGCTTTGATTAGGCTCTGCCTCTGGCCTGTGTCTAATGCAATTCCTGATGATCTCAGCGGACTCAGCCTGATACCCAGGTTGCCTTATCTGCTTATGTTGCATATCCATGGCACTGTTATGGGCTGCAATTGCCTACTGACCCTGGTAGCCTTTGTTCATCAATACCCCCTCCACCCATACCCTCCAGCTGGGGAGATGTTTCAACTGGGGAGCACTCCTACTCCCCATCAGCTTTAATCTCCTTATATTGTATAACAGTTGCCTATAGAACCCTCTTCATGATGCCAGGCTTCCAGTTCATTCGAATTGATCTCCCTTGACCAATCACTTGTTATGGGCGTGGGGTTGTATACTGAGACCTATAGATGCATGAGGCATACAAAGCATTCTACCCAGCCAAGCGGTTTCATATAAATCAAAAACAGATTTATAAAAATCAAAAATCTATTTTTTCTTTT
>OZ024854.1:26839843-26857343 GCA_964017155.1 Oasisia sp. SBJ-2009
TTTGATATAGATACATACAAAGTCACATTAGATAGATAAGTAAATATGGTAAGTTTGACGTGCGCGTCGTTCAGCTAAACAATGCCGATACACACAGACACACACACACACACACACGCACACACACACACACACACACACACACACACACACACACACACACACACACACACACACACACACACACACACACACACACACACACACACACACACACACACACACACACGCACACAAAGACACACAGACACACACACACACACACACACACACACACACACACACACACACACACACACACACACACACACACACACATTTCGCACTAAAACTACGACACCTGCTAATTACCTAACGTAGCCTAACTACTTCGTTGTCATATTGATTATGTAAAATTATGTAATTATTTAGTGGAATGTCTACAGTTTGCCATTGCTACATAACGTTTGTTAACAGCGGAGAAGAGAAACAGAGATAGTCCGGGCAAAGAGCAATAAGTATAGTAAACACTCAGTGATACGTATGAATAGAGCGACGAACAGTCAGGAATGAACAATCAGGGCAATGACTCGGCATGGCTGAGAACAGCCAGGACAATGAACAGTCGCGGAAGTGAACAGAGACGGAAATGAACAGTCAAGGCACTCAAGAGTCACATAAGTGAACAGTCACGGAAGTGAACAGTCAAGGCAATGAAGAATCAGGGCAACGGATACTCAGTGCAGAGGAGAGTGAAAGTAATGAAGAGTCAAGCTGGTGATCAGTCAGGGCTGTGATCTGTCACGACGATAATGCAAGAACAGTGAAGAGTCATGCAGTAAAACGTATAGTCGGGAGAGTGAAATATCAGAGCAATGACTTCGGGTTTCTACTATGCTATGATCCGTCAGTCCAATTGGATAGCATATGAACTCATGTAAGTGTATAACATATATTCATTATATTATTTAACTAGCAGTATTAGTACTTGTTTACAACTTATGCTCTAATCTAGACGCTGCCCGTAGTATCGTATTATTAGTCGCCGAACCAATAGTTCCATATTATGCACTAGAGGCGCCACTTGTTACATCACGCACCGTCTATCTACATAACCGCCGCTGCAGTGGCATGTACATTCTTCATGGACAACGCTGGGTTCTGTCACACTCTGCGCCAGCAGCGCACACCCATCCACCAAGCCAACATACAACGTCAGAGTTTAAACGGGAAGAAAATAGTAGCATTTGTGTCTCGTAGTCGAAATGCATCCACCAAAACGTCGTCTCGGCGTCGTTGGAATGTGTAACTTCACCTTGAAACTAACCCTCTCCGTTGTAGAGCAAGCCTGCAAGCAAGACGATTTGTCTGAGAAGTCGAGACACTATTCAAACAATTATCGTGCAGTTATTACTTCATCTCATATTACTTATAAATATTTGTCGCATCATCGTCGATATCGTCTTCGCCATCACCTTCAATGCATCATCACCACCACCACAATTGTTACCACCATAATCATCTTCACTATCACCTCCATTGTCATCATCATCATCACACTAATCAACATCATCATCATCACCATCATCATCATCATCACAATCACCATTACCACACATGAAGAATACCCACCCGGTGTCTTTCCTGCGACTTTTTACTGGCCATTTCTAAAAAAATGTACTTACGTGGAAATTTCGTTGACATGGGGCAACAAATATTAGTTAAATTGCACATGTATTTCGTGCCTAGATTTATAAAGCCTTCTTAAAATATCGTTGCAGTTACAACTGACTGTATAACAAAACAAAAATACACAGCCAACTTTGCCAAAAGATTAGTTTTTCAGAATTTTTACATGCACATGTGGAAAACACAAACGGTATGTAAAGGCCGCGACAATGCATCGTCAGTGGTGGATGCAACCTATCCCACGAGACAGGGCTGTTTGCCATGCAATAGTGCGAAGTGCGGAAGATAGCTGAGTCAAATTAATAACAAAGTTCGCCAGTCGCGACTGCGTCAGCGGTGAGAACACCGCAAATACCGCCCCAACTTGAAGACAGATAAACGACTGGTGTGAATCCCCATAAAATGACCCGTTTGCACCTTAAAAAAATGACATGCAACTCATTTTAGTATGGTCGCCTGACCTGCCACAAACCATTGGTCCGGCGGGCGATTTCATTGGCAGAGCTTAACTTCCGAGATTCCTATAGCGATCTAACAAATATGCTGCATTCGGGCACTGATGTAATCAGCAACAGCGACTCCTGGCGCGTGAGGATGATAATGCCGCTTGGCGTAATATCTGGGAACTAAGCATTACACATAATATATTATTTCCCTGTTCTCCGTCGCAGTTCTGCTTTTTATTCAAAAGATAAATTGTCAATAATGCACACTTACCAGCAATGCAAGCTGTCATAAAACAAGCGACATTCCCGGCAATCATTGCGCGCAGTACGACCTTGGCCATGTCAGACTTCCGGTGTGGCGCCATTACGCCCAATCCTCCCAATATTATGCCAATTGAGCCGAAGTTTGCAAAACCGCACAACGCATAAGTCGATATCACCTCGGTTCGCTTCTGCAGAAAGGCACATAGAAAACAATCGTGTTACGTTTATTTGCAATGGATGAACAGACGTTTACTATACGTGGTACAAAAAAGAAACACCAAAGAAAAACTTGGCGGAATCATGGGACTCTTCTTAACTCCAACATACCGCAAAACCATGTACAGTGAAATGTGACAGAATGTGACAGATTTGAGCATATTTTGTAAAATAAGTTTAATTATTTTTGTAAAATAAATCAACCTGCATGCAAACCTCTTCGTCATGGATTTAATATAAAGAATACCTGTCCCACCTACCTATCATAACGCGTCAATGCACGGAATCGGAAGTACTTGTTTTTGTTGTTGTAAAAGGCATTAGGAAACTGAAAAGAGAGTTACCGTGATGACGCCGCTGATTAGAGTCAGATCAGTGGTCGTGTCGTTGTAGTCGAACAGAACGACGTCATCTCCGGTGTAGCCGAACGAGCCGTTGAGAGACACGTGTTTCGTGAAGGCTTCCGTGTTCTTGATAAGTTTGCCCAGGTGATCGTAGGCGACAAACTCGTTGAGGAATGTCTTGAGACCAATGAGGGCACCCAACTGGCGACAGTCCGCCGGCTCCACGCCCATCACGAAGACGAAGGGGTAGAACAGGTAGGAACAGATCCACTACAACGTCAATGACAAATAGTGCATCAACACTAACTCGTGTGTGCGTGTGTATGTGTGCGTGCGTGCGTGCGTGCGTGTGTGTGAGTGTGTGTGTGTGTGTCTGTGTGTGTCTGCGTGTGTATGCGTGTGTGTGTGTGTGTGTGTGTGTGTGTGTGTGTGTGTGTGTGTGTTTGTGTGTGTGTGTGTTGGTGTGTGTGTATGTATGTGTATGTATGTGTGTGTGTGTGTTTGTGTGTGTGTGTGTGTGTGTGTGTGTGTGTGTGTGTTTGTGTGTGTGTGTTTGTGTGTGTATGTGTGTGTGTGAATGCGTGCGTGCGTGCGTGCGTACGCGCGTAATTGTGTGTGTGTTGTAGTGCTGCGCGTCGCGTCGCGTCGCGTCGCGTCGCGTCGCGTCGCGTCGCGTCGCGTCGCGTCGCGTCGCGTCGCGTCGCGTCGCGTCGCGTCGCGTCGCGTCGCGTCGCGTCGCGTCGCGTCGCGTCGCGTCGCGTCGCGTCGCGTCGCGTCGCGTCGCGTCGCGTCGCGTCGCGTCGCGTCGCGTCGCGTCGCGTCGCGTCGCGTCGCGTCGCGTCGCGTCGCGTCGCGTCGCGTCGCGTCGCGTCGCGTCGCGTCGCGTCGCGTCGCGTCGCGTCGCGTCGCGTCGCGTCGCGTCGCGTCGCGTCGCGTCGCGTCGCGTCGCGTCGCGTCGCGTCGCGTCGCGTCGCGTCGCGTCCCGTCCCGTCCCGTCCCGTCCCGTCGCGTCGCGTCGCGTCGCGTCGCGTCGCGTCGCGTCGCGTCGCGTCGCGTCGCGTCGCGTCGCGTCGCGTCGCGTCGCGTCGCGTCGCGTCGCGTCGCGTCTCGTCGAATCGTGTCTCGTCGCGTAGCGGCACGCCGCGCTGTGTGCGTCCATACGTGCGTACGTGCATACGTGCGTTCGTGCGTGTATGTGTTGCGATGCGTGCGTGGGTGCGTGCATGTTCTTGCGGAAGGCGTGTCTTAGCTTACGCGCTACATTGTTGTGTAATGTCTGACCTGGAAGCTCAAGTTGTCTTTACCGACTCTAGCCCCGAACCACAAGAGTGTAGCGTCGACGAAGGCGAGGAGAGCGAGGAAGGCGATCAGGTTGACGGCGATGCTGGCCACGAGTTTGATCGATTGAGACGCGCCGTATGATGCAGCCTCAATGATGTTTCTCTGAGGACTGAACCAGATCCAAATCTTCGTTTTATACTCACAACTTCATTTTTATTAGAGCGTCAGCTTGACATTTTTAGATAACTAATTATTACACATCAAACCCATGGTAACATAGTGATCAACACTTTACATCGGGTTTCTAATGACGTCAACTAATCTGGTTAAATTCTGTAGGAAGGGTGCACATAACCGCGACCATTGTGAATTAATAAAACGCAGAATACAAATCGTCTTTTGAAACAAACATCCGTGGAGGGGTTGGGGTATATCGTGATACATAATTTGTTTATATATACATTGGAGAAGAGACGTTCATTGATCGACTGCCATTTAACAGCTAGTTTTGATGAGACAGGCATGAAATATTGGAGAACATTTCAACCTTCTTTTGTTATTCTTTACGAAGCCATTGCTTACACCAGCTGCTACAGTTTGTTTGTTGAAGTGCAAGAGACTGTTAGATATTTAACAGACCATACCTCTTTTCCATATCCTTCACATCTTCCGCCGTAGTTTTCGACTGTTTTGTTTCAGGGTAGAAGAGTTTGGACATCGCGAGAGCGGCCGGCGCCGACATGACTGACGCTGTCAGCAGATGATTGGCCGGTACCTGGACAAGAAGGAACACATGACGTCATCCCACTCACTCTAGAGACTAACAAATGACGTCTACGCATGCTCTATGCAAAGGAGCATGTATATATATATATATATATATATATATATATATATATATATATATACATATACATATACATATACATATACATATACATATACATATACATATACATATACATATACATATACATATACATATACATATACATATACATATACATATACATATACATATACATATACATATACATATACATATACATATATATATATATATATATATATATTCTTGCATTCTGCAGTGCACGAGTATGAAACATGCTGACATTACCTTCGGTGCGAAAGAAAGGTACGACCGGTAAAGAAGATGACATAAGTCAACCGATGGCCTGTTTCACCAAGCCAAGCTGTGGCGTCACTGTTGCATAGTCATCCATTTCGTATGCATTACAAGAATATGCACCAGAAACAAACAGCATAGCATACTGTTTAATAATACATACATAATACATATTACATACTGGGTAAACATATACGTTACGTTCTATGTACCGTACACGGTATTCGGATCTAGTATATGTCGGTGGTCTGTTTTGTTCTGCCGTATACCCATTTGTTGTTTATGTAAGTCCGTGGTATAATCGCGTGAGTAAGGTCGATGATTGGTCGAATGAAGCCTCTATGTAAACAGAGCGTCGTCTACGAAGTATTGAAAATGGCAAGTAGTTGTTAATACTATATAATAACACCGTTGAATCTTCATGTATACTGACACTTCATTGTTAACGGAAAATGCTGTCCACCTTCTTCGGGATACTGCCAGTGGGGCATCAGAAACAAATATGACCAATGTGTCAAACAGTTTACGGTAATAACCTGTCCGCCCTCATATCAACATTAAAATGTCCGCCGATGTTTGTCGTCTCTATCAGCGTTGTCGACTGGTACTTATGAAATAGTCAATCGAGAGCAGTTAATCACCTACCCCGAACAGGATGTACGCTCCGAGGACAGAGCCAGCGATGGTGGCGAAACCGGAAGTCATCACGGAGTGTATCTCCGAACACGTCATGTCCTGAATTAAAGGACGAATCATCAAAGGCGCTTCCGTCTGCAAAGAATAAATCAAAATTAACTGTTAATGCAACATTATTATTGAGTTCAACTTTGGTGTTTTGAACCAATAAAGCATTCTATATAATTCACTAAACTTCGTGTATTACATTAAACAGTTATGCATATGCTATATAAATAAGACGTATTAAACAGAGCTGTTGATATTGTAACAACCCTGTTTTCTAGAGTCGTGTAAAATGCAAAATTCTGTACTCGTGACAGTATGAATCACTCATTATGATTATTTTCCAACACAGATAATACATATTATAGTAACACTTAAGACTGTTTTTCATCTATATTTGTTTCAGTGTGAAATACAAGTATATGCACGAATAATGTCAGTCTGCCTTCAATGGCATAAAGTAACGATGAGACGAAACCAAAGCACGCTAACTTTACAGAATAATCACAAATATCGGAGAAACGGATCGTTGTCAATACCTATGTGGTACCCAGATTACGTCATTATTATTACTAGCGAATATAAGCATTTCAAATGTTAACAGATGATTGGAAATCAGAGTAGTTTTAAGAAGTAATCTTAATACTGGACCAGTAGTGTTTCAGATGGCGAAAGCACACGTCTATTTGGATCTAAAATGGCCGCGATTACAGACCAGTCCAACGAAGATATTGCCGGCCGCGTTGAGCGACTCTCCTGCCGTCGTTCCCATGACAACCTGCATCACCCACGCCACCTTGTGGATGACGACTTGCATTACTCCCAGGTAATAAAGCATCGATATAATGGTGCTGACGAAGACGATGATGGGTAGTATCTGACGAAGATAGAGGGACAATAACATGACACCAATACAACTCCTAACGCAGTGGGAACGTACCAATATTCTTCCCTCGCGAAATGTTCAAATTGGATTATTGTCAGTTATTACTTTCCATGCTCTACATCAAATGGGACTAAGTGCCCCTTATTCAGCGAACGACTGTCTAATAACAATCTAACGGAATAAACAACCGCACTGTTTTATCTGTTATTCTTTCTCGCGTAACTCTGGTCAACTTTCCCCTGAATGTTCACCCCGTTGTTGTTCTTTCTCTCTGACATACCTATTAACAACAATGTAATGGTATTATGTTGCAAAAGTGCTCAGCTCCTTTTCCTGTGCGGCCGCGCTCTTCTATCGCGACTGTCTCTTGCTTAGTCATAATGACGATAATGGTTTTATAATAAAGACAGCATCAAACAACAAAAGACAATGATGTACTTATGAAAATATACGAATGACATATTACGAGAGTCTTCAAGACAGGGCACCAATCGAATAATTACACATCGCTACATAGCATCAACGAGGGGGCATGACTAACTGAACTCCGAAGAGACAATTTTCCAGCAAAAACTAGACATGTTTTATTTCACCGCTCCTGTTATTAATATCTAACGCCGCTATTATTTAGATCTAACGCCGCTGTTATTAATATCTAACACCGTTGTTATCGATCTCACCAGTTATTACAATGCATAAGCAATTGCTAACGCGACTGCTAGGAAAGACGACGACTCACTTTGAATGCGAAGAAGTGGTCCGTGTACTTCTCTCCGAAGAGGAACATGGAGCCAGCGTCGACGTGTCCCAGGAACTCGGTGATGCGGTCACCCAGCCACTCGAAGGCGTCGTGGCCCCAGGACGTGCGCAGGATGAGCAGGGCGAAGAGGAACTGGAGACCGATGCCCCACACCACCACCCGCCAATTCACCTGAATGAACCAATAATGATGATAATGATGATGATGATGACGATGACGATGACGATGACGATGACGATGACGATGACGATGACGATGACGATGACGATGACGATGACGATGACGATGACGATGACGATGACGATGACGATGACGATGACGATGACGATGACGATGACGATGACGATGACGATGACGATGACGATGACGATGACGATGACGATGACGATGACGATGACGATGACGATGACGATGACGATGACGATGACGATGACAATGACAATGACAATGACAATGACAATGACAATGACAATGACAATGACAATGACAATGACAATGACAATGACAATGACAATGACAATGACAATGACAATGACAATGACAATGCCAATGCCAATGATAATAACAATGACAATGATGACAATGACAATGATAACAATGATAACGATGATAATAACAATGACAATGATAACAATGATAACGATGATAATGATAATGATAATGATAATGATAATGATGATGATAATGATAATGATAATGATAATGATGATGATGATGATGATGATGATGATAATGATAATGATGACGATGACGATGACGACGACGACGACGACGACGACGACGACGACGACGACGACGACGACGACGACGACGACGACGACGACGGCGACGGCGACGGCGACGGCGACGGCGACGGCGACGGCGACGGCGACGGCGACGGCGACGGCGACGGCGACGGCGACGGCAACGGTAACGGTAACGGTAATGGTAATAGTAATGGGAATAACTTCACGATGATGATAATAATAATGGTAATAATAATAATAGTAATGTGAATAACGATGGTAATGATAATAACGATGTTAACGATAGTAACGATAACAAAGTAATGATAGTAATGATTGCACATTACAAATTGCAATTGTATTATCTTTAAAATGCAGCTATTTCAGTAATGCTAAAAGTACCATAGTCATAGTTTAATATATAGTTTTGTAATTTATATAATTTCAGATAATATTCACATGTAGGTATATTATTGGTTTGTATATCTATCGTTTCCCTCGGGAGACAGGCCATCCTCTTTCACTCCTCTGTCCAATACTGACATTGGGAAATGGTTGAGCTGCTCACCTTGGCCGGGTTGTAGGAGAAGATGAAGAGAAGGAGGATGTAGACAATGATGCCGACGCCAGAGACTAGATTGTAGGGTTTCTTGGCGATGAAGAGGGCGTCAACGAGGACGTAGACGCAGACGGCCAGGAAGAGGATGACGGCGAGGGTCCTGAAGACACGAGGTTTTATCAGTTACACTGGTGCAGGAAGAGGATGACGGCGAGGGTCCTGAAGACACGAGGTTTATCTGTTACACTGGTACAGGTGACGTTAACAAAGACAACGGAAATAAATGGAAAATAGTTACACAAAATGTGTCCATTATCCGTTTGATTTTGTATAGTCTTTACGGAATAAATTCTTATAATTATTGTTGTCATAATAATTGGTAGTATCGTCTTCTGTGCTTACTATTACTCTCATGTAAAGGCTTATTGTAACGTAGAATATGAGTGGGGTCAGTTAGTTGTACAGTGTTGTCCATTCTCAACCTTGTGGTGGAATTGTCTTCCATGGTTTCTTCCGCAGACCAATGTCTTCTGTGACTAGTGAACTTGACCGGGCCATGGTTTTCTTTATTCTAGACCCACTGCCTGGCAAGGCCAATGAGCTGGGTTTACTTAATGTTTTTAATCTGACTTGTCTTTCTCCAATTTCCCTGGCATATTAGTCTGGTGCGGCGACGTCTTGCTAGAGTCTTGTCTATGGAGAAGCTATATACCAGCAGGGGAAACGTAAGCACTCGGCTCCCTTTTCGTCCCTAAGAGGAGTATAGCTGGAGGTCGAAGCTGAAAGCGAGAGTATGAAGCACAGTCACTACACCTACTGACTACACAACGACACAAGACGCACCACGAAGACCTATGTCACCAAGACCATCGTCATAATAGCCAGGCTTATCGTTGTTTCTGTTACACGCATCGTCATATACTACCATTAATACTATCATAACATAATTCCCTTTATCATTATAATACTATAATTACATGCGTTACGAAACAAATTATTAAACAATACGCCATTATCTCAGGAGCATGTGCGCAGTTGTTCACTGACCACGATATTCTCTTTTCGTGTGGCGCCACCTTGCGTCGAATGTTGTCGATAACGTCACTGATACCGTCGATGTTGACAATGACACTGATGACGTAGATGACGACGACAGTGACGGTGACCCACAGCAGTCGTATTGATCCCTCGTCTTGTAGTTGTCCGTAGATCATCGCATATATGAAGTAAGCTACGTAAAGCATCAGTAAAATAATCCAGATGACCCGTATGATCCACGTCTTGTGCGCTGTCCACTGGTCGCCGACCGCCGTCTGGATGTCCGCCACGCCTCGGATGAACACGTTCGGGTGGTCGTCGTCGTCAGTCTCTGCCAGTTCCACGTCGTCCACCTGCACGGCGGTCACGGACAGCGTCTTGCCGCAGACGATGCCAGACTCCTGCACGACGCAAGGACAGCGTACAGATTTGAACGTATGTCTAGCTTTGAGATTTTGAATGTTATAGTCAAGGTTATTCCATAGTTCTATACAATGTTGTCTAGGTAATTTAGAAGAAAAGTGAGCTCTGGGCTTTATATATATATATATATATATATATATATATATATATATATATATATATATATATATTTTATATATATATATATATATATATATATATATATATATATATATATATATATATATATATATATATATATATATATATATATATTCTTTAAAGTAATCATGAAATTAATTATGATTACATGCTAACGTACTTGTAGTCGGAATCTATTACGTTTGTTTTCTGAGTAATCGTACTCGTGCTCATACTCATGCATCTTCCTAGTAGTCGTACACGTAATCGATTACATTTGTATTGTAATCGGTCAATCTCTCTGGTTCACAAATACAGATATAAGGACCAAGAACAGTTTCCTGAAAGGTAATTATATATATGATAGTAAACCCCGGGTCTTCTATTCATTCGAGGATCGATACACTTGTTTTTTTAATTAGAAACATACATATTTTGTATTTCTAAATATCGTTACCAGTCTGGTCCTTGCAGAAGCTATATCATACGAATTCAGTACATAACCCCACTCAAAAACAACCACTGGAAAAATATTCACTGGAAAACAACACTGGATAAAAACCCTCTAGTAAATGAGAATAATTGAAAATAAAATGCATTGTGCCAATTTCATACATAAAACTGAAAATAATATAATTTATGGAATAAAGGTGACAAGTGTATTTTGGAGAGAAAAATGCACTGAAATCTTTGATTAGGCTAACCATAAGGCATTGCTTGCACTTAATGATCAGGACAAGGATAGCATTGATTGCGTGAATATAGGTATAATGAAGTCAGAGAAAAACAGTCAGAGAAAAAAATTCACAGATAATAAATATTAAAAAAATCCTAAAGATAACACTTTAAGTAAAGCTTTACATGATATATTGTTACTTGCTACACTCATAAAAGACAAGTACTGATAATATGTGTCATGTCCAATATATGTATGAATAAAACAATTACTCCGAATTAGATTTTGTTGTGTGTGTGTGTGTGTGTGTGTGTGTGTGTGTGTGTATGTGTGTGTGTGTGTGCGTGCTTGCGTGTGTGTGTGTGTGTGTGTGTGTGTGTGTGTGTGTGTGTGTGTGTGTGTGTGTGTGTGTGTGTGTGTGTGTGTGTGTGTGTGTGTGTGTGTGTGTGTGTGTGTGAGTGGAATTATGTCCAGGTGAGGTTTTGTCTGTGTGGGGTTATGCCTGAGTGATTTGTTTTCCAGTGGGTTTATGTCCGGGTGGGTTTATGCAGTAGGGTTGTTTCCTTTTCCCATATCATACACCAGAAATCAAACGAATATATCAGATATGAATTTGAAGTGTGCACACTGACATATGTGTCAATTATCAATATAAACACAAACACTGTTCAAAAATACAGTCAAAACGTATTAGCGTGTACTGTACATGTATACATTTACAATGTACATTTTCAGTGCATTGCCAGCGTGCATTGCCAGTGTGTGATATGTTGTGTTTACCTGTCGAGTGACAGATGATGTCTCGGATCTGGGGTTCTAGAGTGTCTTGATTAATATCGATGGTGAATGCCTTTACGGGCCACTATTTACCGTAATGTTGGTCAAACATAACTAAGCTGAGACTAGCAGTGTTATTCACAGAAAAACTTAATATTTATCTAAGTATGTGTTGTGAATCAGGCAGTCAGACCAACGTTAAGCTAAGACGAACTATATGTTTGGCGTAACATCAAAATACGTGTGCAGTAGTGAACGAACCTCAAGTGTAGCGTACCAGGATAATTACCACGTGTTAATCCTGGCTACTTTAAGCCCATCATAACTGTAATGTTGATTAAGTGTACACCCATCTGATCAATAATTGGATTCGTACACATATGTTTTAATTGTAATCGCAATCGATTACAGCTGTGATATATAATCAATCCTGTACAGTATTGTACCCCTAAACGATGCAGCACCCAATTTCTGTTGGGACCCATCCATAATCGGTTTACATATCATATCATACTTCATTTATCAACGCTTTGGCAAACACACGTTTGAAGTTTAGTTTCCGCGTAGTTAAGTTAAAACACATCGTGAGCACGGAAACAGTAAGAGTTTAACAAGTAAACACCACTCATCAAAACTCCAGCTGGAAATTACCCATCCAAATAGTGGTCCTTTCCTATTGTTTGTCCATTGTCATGGAATGTTAACCACTGCAGCGATGTGCGTCTTCCACGAGGTATTACCAAGGATTCTATAGCTAAAAGATCCTTGATATTACGCTACTGTGCCACTTACGATGACATTTAACATTAAGACGAGCGATTTGGATGAATTCGCGTCGGTTCAATCATTTTACATTGCAAGGTGTTTTTAGATATGCTGCAAGCGTCCATGCGTGGGAAAAGGGCTAAAGATGAAAGCGTCCAAGCGTGGGAACTAAGTTCAAGATGAACGGCACGATATATTTATAAGAATTTCTCACAACAGTCCAAACACATGTCTACCACGGCGAACCGTTTAATAGCTCTTTAATAAGGCTATCTATTATTACTTACGTCCTCATTTTGATACGCTTTGTTCAGCTGTCCTTCGTTCGTCTGACCAACAGATGGCGCTACGTTGTCGGGACGTTGTCGGATTTCAGTCAGTTCAACAGTTGTCATTGTCGGGAGTCTGAAACCAATATCAATATCAATATCAATATATATATATATATATATATATATATATATATATATATATATATATATATATATATATATAGTACATACTCGCAAAAAACGTTGTAAAGCAGCCAACCGTGAAGTTGAAGTATAGATTATGCCCCAGATTTGATGTACAACTCAGCCCGTTCACGTTCCTAGTGACCTCAAATCAGCCCACGCTCGGCCACCGCGCGAACTTCTATTCCTTCGCCGATGAAAGTTGCCATTGTCGATAAAATACCTAGCCGGATGCTGTCACGATAGCATCAATCCGTAGTCTCGACAAAAAAAAACGTTATGTCGTGTATGGCACATGCATGCTAATGATAGCGCTGTAGTTATCGTTGTTGACAATCTTTGCTCAGTCAACGTTGGTGACCCAGTGGCAACCGCGAACGAGGGAGAGTCTACCGTTGTTGTCTACTAGACCCAACCAGCATTCAACATGCTCAATCAGCAATCACCCAGACACAACCAGTCCATCATCGCCTTATTTTTTCAGTAGCACAGTGTTCGATTACATTTTTCTAAGCTGCTGTGAACCATTGATTGGCCCATTAGGACCACAAATACAGTGGATATATGTCTGTATCTGTGCATGACCTGTTGCTGCCTAATATGACTATTGTTCATAAGAGCATTGTATAAATAGAACCAACATTCACAAAGACTCAACCAACACTCATGTAGACTCAACCAACACTCACATAGACACAACTACCACTCACATAGACACAACCAACACTCAGACTCAACCAACATTCACACAGACTCAATCAACATTCACACAGACTCAACCAACATTCAAACAGACTCAACCAACATTTACACAGACTCAACCGAAACTCAAATAGACTCAACCAACACTCTCACACAAGCTCAATCAACATGCACACAGACTCAACCAACACTCAACCAAACACTCGCACAGAACCACAGAGTGAACCAACACACACACACATACACACACACACACACACACACACACACACACACACACACACACACACACACACACACACACACACACACACACACACTCATCGAGTACACAGACTCAATCGACATTCGCACAGACTCAACCAACACTCACACAGACTCAATCAACACTCACACAGACTCAATCAACACTCACACAGACTCAATCAACACTCACACAGACTCAATCAACACTCACACAGACTCAATCAACACTCACACCGATTCAATCAACATTCACACAGACTCAGTCAACATTCACATAGCTCCCCTGCTGATAAAACATATGGCAGTCATCATTATGTTATCGCTTTCACAAGGACACAAATGCAAACAGAACACATTGCGCTTATTGCAACAACATCGCTTTTAAGTGTCGTTGTCCATCATACCCCACGCTATTATCAAGGAACACAAATTGAAGAATTAGATCTAGCTTTGTCTACATTAGGCAACGAAATTATTACACATAACGTTATAATTGCCAGTGATTTCAGCCTTCAGTCGTCTGTTCTCACACGCAGACATCCTGTTTCAACGAAATGTGTTATAGGGCCAACTATGTGATGATGACACAGACGTATTTGTCCAAATATCACTTAATACAAAAAAGTATGCTCGCCTTTTATTAACGTGTTCTATGCAAGTCGGTCGGGCGATCCACGTTTGGCAAGTGTATATCACTTATTCGAGTCAACACCTTTTTTCCACTTTGATAAGTACGGTGTTATGGACGTGAGCGACCTTTTTGGATGCGTGTTTTTAATACGATGTGAGTGTGTGCGTGTGTGCGTGTGTGCGTGTGTGCGTGTGTGCGTGTGTGCGTGTGTGCGTGTGTGCGTGTGTGCGTGTGTGCGTGTGTATGTGCGTGTGTATGTGCGTGTGTATGTGCGTGTGTGTGTGTGTGTGTTTGTGCGTGTGCGTGTGTACGCGCGCGCGTGCGTGTGTGTGTGTGTTTGTGTGTGTGTGTTTGTGTGTGTGTTCTGTGTGTGTGTGTGCGTGCGTGCGTGCGTGTGTGCGTGTGTATGTGTGTATGTGCGTGTGTATGTGCGTGTGTGTGTGTGTGTATGTGCGTGTGTAGGTGCGTGTGTATGTGCGTGTGTGTGCGTGTGTGTGCGTGTGTACGAGTGTGTACGCGCGCGCGTACGTGCGTGTGTTTGTTTGTGTGTGTATGTGTGTGTGTGTGCGTGCGCGTGTGTGTTTGTGTGTGAGTGTGTACTATGCGTTCGTGCGAGTGGCGGGAGACTTTAATGAGATACCACAATAACTAATCCGACAGAATGCGCATTCTAACATGTCCATCAATGTGAATGCATAATATGTACATTAATCTACATTTACTGTCAATGGAACGTCAACTGGTGACCCGACAGGTGTGCTGGCTCGATGCCAGAACGTATGTTTAAAACCATCTACAGCTCGCCGTATGCTTCACAGGATACGTGGTGGTTGGTCTGTCTAATGCAAATTTGGTCCACTACGTGTGCTGCTGTTAAGAATATATATATATATATATATATATATATATATATATATATATATATATATATATATATATATATATATATATATATATATATATATATATATATATATATATAACCCCGCTGCATCAACATAATGATTGATTATACCATAAAATCGGGCATGTGTGTATTATACAAACACAACACACACGCCCCCACGCACGCACGCGCACGCAGACTCACTAAAAACACGCGCGCACACACACATAACACATAACACACGCACACATAACACACATACGCACGCACACACATACGCGCGCACGTACGCACGCAGACACACACACACACACACACAAATACATCGATTGCTGGGGTATAGTGCTATCACCCAACAAGGGGAATCGCGTCTGTAGTGTAGTCGCCATGCAGAGGGTGTGAGTAATATCCGTATAAAAAAGTGCCTACCTGCTGTTCGAAATTCAGTCCGCAGATCTTCAACAAACCCGAGGTTGAGTCGACGTGCAGCTGTGTAGTCTCGATGACACCTGGCGTGCAAACAGTGTCCTTCAACTACGATATGTTGCCAAATGAAATAGTTTATGTTTTACATACTCGCAAAAAAAACTTTCTAAAGCAGCCAACCGTGAAGTTCAAGTATAAATTATGCTCCAGTTTTGATGTAACCCTGAACCCGGCCACCTACGCTAGCGACCTCATATCAGTCCTAGCTCGGCAGCCGCGTCGACTTCTGTTCCTTCGCCGATGAAAGGTGGCATTGTCGATAAAATACCTAGCCGAATGCTGTCACGATAGTATCAATCCGTAGCCTAAAAAAAAAATCGATTTGACGTCAATGCTTACTGACAACGCAGTAGTTATCGCTGTTGACAATTTGCCCCGCCAATGCGGGTAAGCCAGCGCAGCTTCGGAGCGGGGAACAACCACTTGTAGGGGTCTACCGCTACAATACTACTAGACCCAATATATCCTACAAATATTCAATCATCAATCACATAGACACAACCTGTCCATCATCTGTAGCAGAGGATTCGATGACATTTTTCTGAGCTCCTGTGAACCATTGATTGGCACATTAGAACTACAGATACAATGTATATATGCCTGTATCTATGCATGGCCTGTTCATGGTTAATATGACTATTCTTCATAAGAGCATTGTATAAAAACCAACATTCACAACGATTCAACCAACGCTCACGTAGACTCAACGAACACTTACATAGACACAACTAAGACTCAGACACAATCAGCACTCACGTAGACTCAACCAACACTTACATAGACACAATCAATACTTAGACACAACCAACACTCACGCAGACTCAGTCAACCACACACAGACTCAACCCAAACTCACACAGATCCAATCAACATTTACACAGACTCAAACAACACTCAAATAAACTCAACCAACACTCACATACAATCAATCAACACTCACACAGACTCAATCAATGAGGACCACATTGGAAATAAATGACGTTTGTGTGCTTTCATGTGTTCATCCTCGGTTTGCATTTTTTTAAATAAACTCACTAAATTCACTCACCCAACACTCACAGACTCAACCCAAACTCACACAGACTCAATCAACATTTACACAGACTCTCAAACAACACTCACACAGATTCAACCAACACTCACACAGACTCAAACAACATTCACACAGCTCCCCCAGCACAGTGGCGTAGCCAAGATTTTGGAATGGAGGGGGCCATCCGATAACCAAGCATACTCTCTCTCTCTCTCTCTCTCTCTCTCTCTCTCTCTCTCTCTCTCTCTCTCTCTCTCTATATATATATATATATATATATATATATATATATATATATATATATAT
>OZ024854.1:26862343-26864843 GCA_964017155.1 Oasisia sp. SBJ-2009
ACACGACAGTTAGTGAAGTGGTACCTCCTCTAGACCGTCCAACAACGTACATCTTTCCACCAGACCAACATACAACGACAGAGTCTAGACGGGAACAAAGTAGCATTTGTGTCTCGTAGTCGAAATGCGTCCACCAAAGCGAAGTCTCGGCGCCGTTGGAATGTGTAACTTCACCTTGAAACTAACCCTCTCCGTTGTAGAGCAAGCCTGCAAGCAAGACGCTTTGTCTGAGTAGTCGAGACACGATACAAACAATTATCGTGCAGTTATTATTTCATTCTATATTATTTATAATATAAATATTTGTCGCACCATGGTCGATATCGTCTTCGCCGTCACCTTCACCAGCGTCATCTTCATTATCACCATCACTGTCATCATCATCATCATCACTGCACCATCGTTACAATTATCATAAATCTCACGGTCACCACCCTTGTCATCATCACTGTCATCACCATTGTCATCATCATCATCATCATCATCATCATCATCATCATCATCATCATCATCATCATCATCATCATCATCATCATCATCATCATCATCATCATCATCATCATCATCATCATCATCATCATCATCATCATCATCATCATCATCATCATCATCACAATGACCATTACCATACACGAAGAACACCAATCCGGTTACTTTCCTATGACATTTTACTGGCTAATTCTAAACATGTGAACTTATGTAGAGAGATCAAGTTGAACTGGGGCGACAAGTGTTAGTCAAATTTCACATATATTTCGAGCCTAGATATTGACTGTTTTGTTTAATCTCCCTGCAGTTATACTTGATTGTATAATTAAAAAGCAGCTAACGTTGCCAAATAATATGACTTTTTCCGAATTTTCACATGCACGTGTTGAAAGCACATAGGGTACGTAGAGGCTGCGAGGATATCCTTAGCATCGTCAGTGGCGGAGGCAAGTCATCCTCACAAATCAGGGCTGTTTGCCATACAAACCTAGCCTTGGCAGATCCCGGAAGTTGGTTGAGTCAAACTAATATCTAGCTTCCCCAGTCGCAACTGCGTCAGCCGTGAGAACAGCGCAAACACTCGCCTCAATTTGAAGACGGACAAACGATATAATGACCCGTTTGCACCCTAAACATGACATGTAACACGAGCCACGGATGGCTGAAATATATTTTTGTTATGGTCACCTGACCTGCCACAAACCATTGATCTAGTGGGCGATTTCTTTGGCAGAGCTTACATTCCGAGATTCGAAAAAGAGATCTGCCAAATATGCTGCTATCTGGCACTGACGTAATCAGCAGCAGCGACCCATGATGACGCTTAAGGATGATGCTAACAATTTGTTGAGAGACACCACTGGTAGTGCCGCCTAGCGTAATTTCTTGGAACTAAGCCTTACACATATTTCTCTGTTCACCGTGGCAGTTCAACTTTATATTCAACAGACACATTGTTAACAGTGCACACTTACCAGCTATGCACGCTGTCATAAAACAAGCGACATTCCCGGCAATCATTGCGCGCACTACGACCTTGGCCATGTCAGACTTCCGGTGTGGCGCCATTACGCCCAATCCTCCCAACATTATGCCAATTGAGCCGAAGTTTGCGAAACCGCACAACGCATAAGTCGATATCACCTCGGTTCGCTCCTGTAGAAAGGCACGTGGAAGCGAATTGGACACACGAACAAACACATAGAAAAATATGTTGAGATTATCTGCACAAGTTGAACAGACGTTTACTACATGTGGCATAAAAAACATCAATGAAATATCTTGGCGGAACCATGGGACTCTTCTGAATTCCAACATATCGCAAAATCGTGTGCCCTGAAATGTGACAGAATGTGACAGATTTTAGCGCATTTTGTCAAATAAGTTTGCTGCTTGTATAATTCTGAACACTGAACAGTGCTCACAACCCAACTCTCCATTATCAATACCCAACCACTTTACCAATTTATGTGCATTGCAAACTGAACCCATCCACGAATAATAACCATTTCGTACTGTCAAGGTACCAGAAATACTTTCTTTAAAAAACTGATCTGAAGACATTGTCGGTGACAAGTTGCCAAATAAACATATTTCCATAACATACAAAAATATCATTTCGTCATAAATTTAATAAAAATTATATCTATCCTACTACCTATCCTAACACGTCAATGCATGGAACCGGAAATACTTGTTTTTTATCAACGGCATTAGGCAAATGAAGAGAGAGTTACCGTGAAGATGCCGCTGATTAGAGTCAGATCAGTGGTCGTGCCGTTGTAGTCAAACAGAACGACGTCATCTCCGGTGTAGCCGAACGAGCCGTTGATAGCCACGTGTTTCGTGAAGGCTTCCGTGTTCTTGATGAGTTTGCCCAGGTGGTCGTAGGCGACAAACTCGTTGAGGAATGTCTTGAGACCAATGAGGGCGCCCAATTGGCGACAGTCCGCCGGCTCCACGCCCATCACGAAGGCGAAGGGGTAGAACAGGTAGGAGCAAATCCACTACA
>OZ024854.1:26867343-26927343 GCA_964017155.1 Oasisia sp. SBJ-2009
CCGGTGACGTGGTAGTTATCATGGTGTCACCAATGCTCCATCATTGTCATCATAGTCAATCGATAGCAGTTAGCCACTTACCCCGAACAGGATGTACGCCCCGAGGACCGCGCCAGCGATGGTGGCGAAACCGGAAGTCATGACGGAATGTATCTCTGAACACGTCATGTCCTGAATTAAGGGACGAATCATCAAAGGCGCTTCCGTCTGCAAGGAATAAGTACAAAAGTAATTTTGAATGTTAATTGCTGATTTCGGCTTTGGTATTTTGATCAACTGATGTGTTCCGTATAACTCAGTAGGCTTCGCGCATTAGTTTGAACTCTTATTCCTACGCTATATAAATAAGACCATCAACGTTTTAGACAGACCTGTTAAGATTGTAAAAACCCTGACTTGTAGCGTCTTGTAGAAAGCAAATACAATTGCACTTATGACTGAATCAGTATGTTTATCTTTCCAACATAGATAATACATGTTATAGTAACAAAAGCAATATATTGTTAGAACAAATTGAAATTATGGCGTCTGTGTGTTTCGTTGTGAAACAATAAGATATGTACAACTTATAAATATTGTCAGTGTGTGCTCATCGTATGACGTAACGCTGAGACACCAAAAACAAAGCACGCTGACTTTAAGGAATATTCACTGATATTGGAGAAACGGATCGTAGATTGCCAATACCACTGTGGTAACTATCATAGTTTGGACAATTAAACTCAGTACTGGAGCAGTAGTGTTTCAGATGGCAAAAGCACACGTCTATTGGGATTTAAAATGGCCGCGATTACAGACCTGTCCAATGAAGATGTTGCCGGCCGCGTTTAGCGACTCGCCTGCCGTCGTTCCCATGGCAACCTGCATCACCCACGCCACCTTGTGGATGACGACTTGCATGACGCCCAAATAGTAGAGCATCGATATAACAGTGCTGAAGAAGACGACGACGGGAAGAACCTGATGATGACACAATGACCAAAGCATGACCCCAACTCATAGCACATGGGAATGTGATGCATCGTACCAACACGACAGATGGTCTTCCTCAAAGGTGCTAATTTTCAAATTGAAAACAAAACGTTCAAGTTAAAAACAGACACGATTTGCACTCATTAATTATTGGCAGTTTTTGAATTGAAGTTGGTTGTTTCCAACGCGCCTACATCAAAGGGGATTAAGTGCACCCGATTCGGTGAACTTGTGTCCAACAACTACACAACGGAACAAAAACTACACTGTTTTAGCTGTTATTGTTTCTGACGTGTCTCTTGTCAACTTCCCATGTATTTCCAACCCGTTTTTCCGTTATTTCATTATGTTGTTAAGATCTAACCAGACCAGTTGTTACAATGCATAAACAAATGCTAGCGCGAGTGCTCGGAAAGGCGACGACTCACTTTGAATGCGAAGAAGTGGTCCGTGTACTTCTCTCCGAAGAGGAACATGGAGCCAGCGTCGACGTGTCCCAGGAACTCGGTGATGCGGTCACCCAGCCACTCGAAGGCGTCGTGGCCCCAGGACGTGCGCAGGATGAGCAGGGCGAAGAGGAACTGGAGACCGATGCCCCACACCACCGCCCGCCAATTCACCTGAACACACGCGTCATGGTGATGACGATAATGGTGATGATAATGATGATAATAATAATGGTAATAACAATGGGAATACCTTCACATGAACACACGCGTCATGATATAATCACGATAATGATGACGTTAATAGTGATGACGGTAGTGATAATAATTATGATTACGATGATACTAATAGTAATAAAAGATTACTAATAATACTAATAGTAATGGTAATAATGACCATAACTATAACAAAGCTAATTACGATAATCATGGTAATGATAACAGTAATAATAATAATACTGTTTGTTATCCGCGCGTCTGACCAATTTTACCCTTATCAATTATGCACTTAGTGTCGACAGTGCCATGAAAAAGCCATCAGCCACCTCTGGCCAATGCTGATAATGGCATGGACATTGGGATATGATTCAGCCGCTCACCTTGGCCGGGTTGTAGGAAAAGATGAAGAGAAGGAGGACGTAGACAATGATGCCGACGCCAGAGACTAGATTGTAGGGTTTCTTGGCGATGAAGAGGGCGTCAACCAGCACGTAGACGAAGACAGCCAGGAAGAGGATGACGGCGAGGGTCCTGAAGACACAAGGTTTTATCAGTTACACTGGTGCAGGAAGAGGATGACGGCGAGGATCCTGAAGACACGAGGTTTTATCAGTTATACTGGTGCAGGTGACGTTAACAAAGACAACGGAAATAAATGGAAAATTATTTGCGAACAAAAATAGTCACACAAAATGTTGTGTCAACATAGTCACATTATCGTCTTCCATGCTTACTATTACTTTCATATAAAGGCTTATAGTGACGTAGCATGTTATTGGAGTCAGTCAGTCGTACCGCATGGCGTTGTCCAGGCTCACCCATGTGGTGGATTTGCCGTTCATGGTATCCTTCCTCAGATCGGTGTCTTCTGTGACTAGTGGACTTGACCGTTCCATGGTTTGTAATCAGAGTTTTCCTTCTCCTAGGCCCACTGCCTGGCAAGGCCAATCAGCTGGGTTTACTTAGTTATTTTAATCAGAGTTGTCTTTCTCCTGGGTCCCTGGTATATTACGCGACGGGACCAGTATCCGCAGTGAACCATGTAGGACGTCCTGCTAGAGCCTTGTCTATGGAGAAGATATGTACCAGCACGGGAACGTAAGCACTCGGCTCCCTTTTCGCCCATGGGGGGCTAGCTGGCTAGCTGGAGAGTATGAAGCATAGTCACTACAACTACTGACTACAAAACGACACTAGACACATCACACAGACCACTATCACCACCACACCATAATTGTTATAATAGCCATGCTTATCATTGTTTCTGTTATACGCATCGTCACATACTACCATTAATATTAACACAACATAATTACCGTCATCATAACAATATTACAATTGCATTTGTTACGGGAAACAATTAATCAAACACTACGCCATTATCACAGCAGCATGTGTGCAGTTGTTCACTGACCAAGATATTTTCTTTTCGTGTGGCGCCGCCTTGCTTCGCATTTTCTCGATGACGTCACTGACAGCGTCGATGTTGACAATGACACTGATGACGTAGATGACGACGACAGTGACGGTGACCCACAGCAGTCGTATTGATCCCTCGTCTTGTAGTCGTCCGTAGATCATCGCATATATGAAGTAAGCTATGTAAAGCATCAGTAAAATAATCCAGATGACCCGTATGATCCACGTCTTGTGCGCTGTCCACTGGTCGCCGATCGCCGTCTGGATGTCTTCCACGCCTCGGATGAACACGTTCGGGTGGTCGTCGTCGTCAGTCTCTCCCAGTTCCACGTCGTCCACCTGCACGGCGGTCACGGACAGCGTCTTCCCGCCGGGGATGCCAGACTCCTGCACGACGCAAGGACAGCGCGTTTAGAGAATCTTAAAGTTGCATTCGGACTTCCGCCATGTTTAAAATACAATTTCCCAGTAAACCAGCATTACCCATACACTATATATTGTTTTCCTCATCTACCTATCAACTTATTTTCACATAATATGCCATTTTAAGATAAAAAGCAGCAAAAGACGAAAAATTATTCCGGTGAGCCTCACCAGTTAGAATTCTCTGATTGGTTTAGACCTCGATGAAGGGAATTCCAGTGAAAAGCGCTGTCAGGAAACCACACTAGGGCCACACTAAAAGGCGGATCACAATTGGCAGACCGCACGGAAACGACATACCACATTCACAAAGATGCCACCGCTCGATACGCTCCATATTTACGGCATGTCCAGTTGCCCACATACAAACTATCGCTGGCTACGCGCCTGTACGGTCAATGGCTAATTGAGGATGATTTAAATAACTAGGGTATTGTTGCCTAGTGGCGCCTCTAGCGACTAACGTGGATATGTGGAACCGCCTTTTAGTTTGCCCCATCGTTTACTTACGTTGACCGGAGAGTTCCGATAGTAAAAATAGACCGACTTTTGGGAAACTCCAGAGCCGTTGTTTGTTGCAAACTTATATTTGATCAAATAACGCATAAAACCACAAAGTGAGACATGTGGTAGGAAGTATACTAATAAGCAAATATCGGTCATGGTGTACATTGATTTTTCTAAAATGCGTTAAAAAGGGGAAATTATATCAGAATGCAACTTTAAATGAGTGAAGTGGCTACGAAACTGTACTGTTACATAAAGGGTGCAACAAGCTTATTAATAAATATACTATAAGTTTTAAAGAAATTGCAAGGGATAGGTAGGCAGGCAATGTTATGTTTATTGGCGGCGTCATTCGCTTAGCGTGATCTGCTTTGTACGATATGCGACTTGTCTACGGTGGACATGATTCGGATGATTCGGCCCATGCGAGCACAACCATGTCGAACGTCAACGATTGCAGAAACGGACGTTTCGGGGGCCGAAATTGTTTTGGGCCGAAACATCCGGTTCCCGTGGACATGTCGTCAACGTGTTTCGTCGCTGGTACAGATACTGTCGGTGTTAGATCGGTTTTGTTTTAAAAGCACAGAGTGTTTCTAATGAAACATCTTCTTCCATTTAGTTTATTTTATATAAACCACCCGTTGATAACATTGATACACTTTCATACATAATTACCTCTCAATGAATTGTTTTGGTGGGTGGCTTGTATTACGGAAGACCCACCAGAAACTTTTTCGAGAACTAATTGTGTATTAACCCTTGGTAAAAAATTATATAGAAAACTATAAATTTTCTATAGATTTCTATAGAATTCTGTAGAATTCTATAGAATTTTCCAGTTTTCTATAGAATTCTACAGAAATTTCTATAGATTTTGTGTGGCCTAAAGTTTTCTATATAACTTTATAGATTTTTCTATAGTTTTCTAAAGAATTCTATAGATTTTTCTGTAGAAAACTATTGGCAAAAATCCTATAGAAAACTATAAGCAAAAATCCTATAGAATATTCTATAGAAAATTTAAAGTTGTTTTGGCCAAGGGATTTTATACAAAATTACCTCTCAAGAAACCGATGATAGTGGACGGCCATACCAGAGTAACCGTACTCTGTAATCGTGGACAACATTTTGAGTAGCCGTATTCGTACTCGATGACATTGGTCACTAAAGCTAAGTATTCGTAATCGTACTCGATTACGGGTTTACATTATAAATCATGATTACTTTTCATTATTACAATTTATGTTCATATTACAATTGCATGCAAACACATTAGATAGATGAAAATGACAGTATCAGAAGTTATCCAATAAATCTATTAGTAGTCGAGCTGTTAGTTTTCGTTTATTACTGAGCATTTCCGATGCCTAAACCTCCTGTCATATTTCCCTAACTATTACATACCTTCGCACCCCAAAAGAGTCCCATCTCATGCGTGCTTACTGTACTCGGGCAAAGTTACAATCGTGGCAGTCTCTGGGAAGCATTACTGTACATAAGCCTCCCTCCATGTTCTTTTGTACTGTTAGAAGCCATTGCCACCGGCACTGTTTGCACTGCTAGTGCGGTGTGCCCGATTGGTCTTGTTTCCTACTTCGCGGCCTGCTGGCGAGCTGCTAAATTTGTCTATTATGTTTAAGGGTAAACCTGAATTCTGAACATTGGCAAAGGCAAATTTACCCCTTAGCAAACATTATATTTGGCTTCTGTCCTCTCTGATGGTCAGTTAGCAATTAACAACTCCATCGCATGCTGCCTGGAAACGTGGGCTACAAAGGGAGTGAGATAAAGCGGGGATGATATAAGGCAGGTAACTGATAGACAAAGAATTGCAGCTCATATTTTGACTGGTGCTTAGTGATGCACACGCATACTGGTAGTTCTACTGTTGGTTGTTAAATTTGGTCTCTCACTTGCTGTAGACAATTACACATGTACTAACAAACATTTATTTAACACAGATGGTCATACTTTGTTGTGCTACGTATGGCTCTCATTTGTGTTTTATTTTGTAAATTATTATTTTAATATACATTCTTTAAAAACTGTAATTGGAAACACCTATTTTTGCATTTCTAAATATCGTTTGCTTTTGTCTAGTGCTTGTAGAAGAAACAACGTGCCCCTGACGTTAAACGAACAGATGTGCGTCCAGTGTGTAGTGTGTAGTGTTGTGTAGTGTGTACCCACCGACACGAGTCTATACGTCAGTTATCAACATAAACACCAACACGACGACAACACGTTTTAAAAGTACAATCAAAACGTTTTAGCGTGTACTGTACATGTCTACATTGACAGAGTACGCATATCTGTACATTGCCAGTGTGTGATACATTGTGTTTACCTGTCGAGTGACAAACGATGTCTAGGATCTAGGGTTCTGGAGTGTTTTGATTGATATCGATGGTGAATGCAGTCACGGGCCACTATTTGCCGCAGTGTTGGTCAAACATAAACTAAGCTTAGACTAACAGTTTTAGTCGCAGAAAAGCTCAATATTTATTTAGGTATGTGTTGTGAATCAATCAGTCAGGTCAACGTTAAGCTAAGACAAACTGCAGGTTTTAAATAACATCGAGATAAGTGTGTAGTATTGAAGGAACAACAATTGTAGCATACCAGGGTAATCTCATCACGACCGCAATCATGATTCAGTGACCACATTATCATAATCACAATCGATTATACTCATCTGATCAATAATTGGATTCATAAGCCTATGTTTTAATTGTAATCGCAATCAATTACAACTGTGATATACCATTTTAATAAATCGTGTACAATAGCGTACCTTGAAACTAGGCAGCACCCAATTTATATTTGGACCAATTCATAATCTATTTATTATCATACTTCATTTGTCGAAGCTTTCACAAACAAACTTTTGAAAATCAGTTCCCACGTGGTTGACACAAATCGTGAGCACGGAAACAGTAAGAATTTAACATTTAATCACCACTCTTCAAAACTCTAGTAAAAAATTACCCGTCCAAATAGTTGCCCTTTCTTCTTGTTTGTCCATTGCCATGAAATGTTAACCACTACAGCGATCTGCGTCTTCCACGAAGTGTTACGCTACGGTGCCACTTGCGATGACATTTAACATTAAGACGAGCGAATTGGATGAATCCGCATGGCTCCAATCATTTTACATCGCGAGGTGTTTCTTAGAAATGCAGAAAGCGTGGGAAAAAAGGTTAAAGATGAAAGGCACGATACATTTCTAAGAATTTTATCAGAAAAATACCAAACACTTGTGCACTTGCACACAATGGTGAATAGTTAAATAGACCTTTAATAAGGCTATTTATTATTACTTACGTCCCCATTCTGATACGCTTTGTTCAGCTGTCCTCCGTTCGTCTGGCCAACAGATGGCGCTACGTTTTCGGGACGTTGTCGGATTTCAGTCAGTTCAACATTCGTCATTGTCGGGAGGCTGAAACCAATATCAACTATATATATTATATATATATATATATATATATATATATATATATATATATATATATATATATATATGTGTGTGTGTGTGTGTGTGTGTGTGTGTGTGTGTGTGTGTGTGTGTGTGTGTGTGTGTGTGTGTGTGTGTGTGTGTGTGTGTGTGTGTGTGTGTGTGTGTGTGTGTGTGTGTGTGTGTGTGTCTGTGTGTCTGTGTGTCTGTGTGTGTGTGCGTGCATGCGTGTGTGCGTGCGTGTGTGTGTGCAAAATAAAGAAAACATTACGTTCACTATAATAGAATATAACTTTTCTAAGCGCTTAAGACCTTACCCCGTGGGAGATACGCTCCATTGAACTGGGAAATAAAAGGGCAGACTATAGGACAAACCCACATATCAAAGCATTTTAATGTATTTTCTAGAAAAAACATTTCCTTTCAATATGCCGCTGGTGAACGCACGAAGAAACATTTACACCCCCATCCACCAGTACAACAATACAACAAACACGCGAATGTCACACAAGATCTCTGGCTTCTACTGGGGTCATCCACCACATAAAATGTCGCAGTACTATGTTTTTGTTAGTTGTCAGGTACATTGTTGACATACGTATTGCTTTCTCGACGTCTCTCACTCGTTCGATCGAAAAGCAAACCCGGAGAAATAGAAGAGAATCCAGGGTGTGAGAGACACCGGGTTGAAAAACGATTTTTTGTGTCTCCTTCAAAAAAAGGTTCGAGACGGCAGCATTTGGTCACGACCCTCTCGGCAAAAAACAGTATTTCAATGTTCTTGTATTCGCCCCAGTGTTTACGAGTGAGTGAGTTGAAAGGTAAGGCGTCTGTTTTGTGTTCTCACACGCGGTCCTCCTGCATCACCGATACGTGTCAACGTCTTGACACGTGTGTTTGTCAAACTCTCACTTATAAAAAGTACGCTCGGTTTTTACGAACATAATGATATGTCTGATGCAAGTCGGTTCAAAAAATGTACGAGTTCTACAGCCGGTCGGAATTACAGTTCAGAACGATTTAACACGGCCGCAAGGCAACGACACGCATGACTGAACATCAATCAGGTCAACATTCAGGCGAACTTCATAAACCGGCGAAGACTTTCAAAAATACTTCGTTGCTCGGGCAAAACTAATTAAGCTGGAATGAATATTGCCATTGTAGCTGCACAAGAAAAGGGGTGCCGGTACATGTCTGTCTTTTCAATAACCCCGTCGACAGCAGGTGGTATTTGGGCTCACTGACCGCGCCACTGTAGCGACGGGACGTCGACAAGTAATCGCTACAAACATAATTTAGCGGGGCGAAAGCACGAGGGAGATGTGAGCCAGCAACGTTGACCGTCACAGCAGGAAGGGACTGGGTGACAGCCGTGAACGCACGCGCTTGGACACCTGGCCTAGCCGAGGACACGGGCTGTGTCGATTGTCATGCTAATGCGTAATGAACGACTCACGGCTTTGCTAGGCGCTAATGTCGTATTGCGCACAGTTATATAACTAAACCTGCTAATTCTGCGCCCAGAGTGACATATTTTGTTAAAGGTACTAAAGCTAATGCGATGTTATCTTAAGCTATGCCATATAATATAAAATGTATCATACATATATCATCATCATCACCATGTCCAGCCACAGTGTCCCGTGGTTGGGCGAAGGCCTCAGCATGCTGCTTCAACATCTGCCTATCTTACGCTATCCTCTGCCAGATGGTACCCTTCCAGTACCCTTCTAGTTTGTCTCTCCAACATCTCGCCGGTCTTCCTCTAGGTCTTTTCCTTTCGTAGTGTTTCCAGGTAGTGATACGCAGTGTCCATTTGTTATTTTCTATCCAGGACCACTTCCGTTTTCTGACTTGTTCAATCACGTCTGTGACCTTTGTCTTTTCAATTACCCAGATGTTTGTTTTTCTGGTCCGGTATATGATGTTTAGCATACTCTTTTCCATCTTTGTTTGTGCGGCTGGTAGCTGGTTCTTTTCTTGGGTGGTGAGTGCCCAAATTTCCGCGCCGTATATCATTGCTGGAAGTATACATGAGTTGTAGGCTTGTATCTTCAAGCATGTTCCAATGTTACCCTTGAGGATGTCGCGGTACTTGCCAAATGCTGTCCACCCGGCCGTGATTTTTCTTTGAAGCTCCTTGTTTTTGTTTTTGTCTGTGGTGCTGTATCTCTATGTACCAGATAGGTGTAGCTTTCAACGTTCTCGACCTGAGTGTTGTTGACATATATTGGTGTGTCGTATCATCACCTTTGACTTCGACTTATTCATCTTCAGACCCTGATTTTCACTTTCATCAGCTAATTCATGTAGCATTGGTTTTAGGTCATATGGTGTATTAGCGCATATGAGTATGTCGTTGGCTAAGCGAAGATGATTAAAATATTCGCCGTCTATCTTCAAGCGTCTGGTGTCCCAAGTCAGTCGTTGGAAAATGCTTTCGAGTGCTGCCGTGAACTGCTTCGGCGATATGGTATCTCCCTGTCGTACTCCTCTCTTGATGTTGATCTTGTTGCTTTCCATGTGTAGATCGAGCTGTTTGTGTAGATATCCGTCAGGAGTTCGATGTACACATCTTTTATCCCCTGTTCTTGAAGCGAGGTTGGTACTGATTGTGCTCTAATTGAGTACAAATGGCTGCAGTCTTCACTGCTATTACATAAACCTAATACTGGCAATCCGATTGAATATGATTGAGATCGCTAAATTCCTTCGGTTAGTATAACTATTTAGCCACCCCTGGATGAGCAACCGCTGGCCGCGAAGTTTTAGAATATTATTTAAATGTCGAACGAACACCTATATGAATATGCGATTGTGAAAACGTGTTTGTCTACGGATAGCAAGACAAGTCCTCAGTGCCTTCTTTTGCTGTAGAAATTGCACCGACTAGTTTGCTATCATTCCATTAACCGGTGTGTTATCGTTCTATTAAGCACCTATTAAAGCACCTATCCAAGCACCTTTACTTGACCAGCCGTTAACATTGACAGTTGCTACTGAACAAGACTAAAAGTATGTATTTGCTTTGGTGCGAGTAGATCAACGGGTGTGGGAGTCCAAAGGGTCGTCAATTCTGCTGGTCACGCATGACTGCATTTATGCCGAAAAACACGTAGTCAAACTGGCACAAAGTGTGAACGGCGTGGACACGTTTGGGCGACCTCGGGTCGAAAGAACTATCTTGCACCGCGCGTATGTGTGCAGTATATCAACGGAACTGACGCGACATATATGTTAATTGCTGAATGAAACTACTCCTTTACATTTGCAAGCAGCGCGAACTATTGACGAAGTCTTTACGATCTACATAACGCGGCGGGCTGCAACGCTAAGCCCGGTGGGGGGCCCGTTATTGACACCGACTGCTGCAGGTTACTCGATGACATTCGTGACACAGTTACATAATGCCGACTCAGTCACATCAAGCTGCATTCAGAATGACCACTTGCATTCTTTGCTGAATCTTATCAGCAGATGCAACTGTGTGTGGCAGTACTGCTTACATCCGAACAAAACCGTTCTAGGGCTCGGTATACATAAATAGTAACACGTATAAATTACATAGATTACCGAAATAAAGTAACGCTAAATGAATAATATCACTATATCAGCACACCGCCCTCACAACGCCAGCAACTATTTCTCTCTTTAGGACTTGCAGTTAGGACATGCATGCATTCATAATGCATATATATAGTACTGTATGGGGGAAATTATACTGTACGAAACAATGACAAACGGACGTCGAAATAAGAAAGCAACACAGCGCAGAAGAACACAAGATAGATAAAAGTTTATGATATTGCTTATCCAGTATTGTAGTTATCAGTAATACGTTATTAAAATACCGGAATAGAAATGCTATATCGTATCAAACATGCAGTGAATGGCACTCGACAACCTCGTAGAATTGCTTACTTAGTCACATTGAGCAAACACGGATAAGAGCCTGAAGTGGTCTGTAGTGTGCATAAGCTCCAGGTATAGTGCTCAGTAAGTAGCAGTTTAGTCGTTTAAAGCGTTGACTCAGCCGCTTGTCATAGGCAAGACCAATGTGAGTGTCAACGTTGATATCTCTTGTGTTCGTCACGACATAAACCGGACCCAGAAACTGGGACCCCAGACGAGTGAAAGCCTGTCTTTGGGGTGTGTAGGGATACAATGTCCTGTTGCCCGGATCCTGTTGGGTGAGGGATGGTTAAACAATAAGGGCGACAATGATATCAAAGCAGACCAAATACCAAGTGTAACTACCGCAGATAACTGTAAGCAAAATGCAACATTAGCCGCTGAGTGTGTCAATGCCAGACGTTGTTGAATAAACCAGTGCACAATCCATGCTATTTTGTTTATTTGCTCTTTGGTAATCTTGTTTGATCGTGAAACGAGTATTAAGCCTGAATGGAGGCATAATATAAAAACGAAATTATATTTTTAGGTAGACCATGTTAAATATACATTGAAAGAAGCCATGAGATCGTGTTAGGGTTGATGAATAAAACATGGTAGCCACATGTTGTAATCCACACACAGTGTTTTTGTGACACGCGGGGGGTGTTGTCTGGAATAGGCTTATAATTACTGAATTGTTTAGGAAGGACGACATACACACCCTAATAAGAAGGTCTATAGGTGTAGTGTGTCCTAACGAGTATAGCAACTACACACGTATTGCGGTTGGTCTGGTTGGCTGTTTATGGTCCGGATATTTGTTTGTGTCACAGGTGTACGTTTGGAAATAAAGAAGGCGCTTGACACTTGTATTTATGCTGATGACAAATACAATTTTACTATTGTTTTTCGGTAACGTTGTTCAGTTGTCGTGGACATGTTTTAACGGTTTGCAGTGGCGCAGTGGCGCAGTGGTTAGAGCTTCGGACTGTCGATTAAAAGGACCAGGGTTCGAATCATGTGCAGGTGCAAGGTGTCTCTTGGCGTAGTTTGTACACTCTACGTTGCTCCAGTTCACTCAGCTCTAGGGATGAGTACTTGGTTATAGACAGTGGTGGATATTTGTGTACGAATAGTCTTCGCGCGTTAGTTGCAGCATGGTTGGATGCTTCCCCGAGAAGTCGAGATGGTGTTCTATTGAACAGGCTTGCCAGGGAGTAAAGCGTAAATGATTTCAACAGTCCCGAGGATTGGATACTGCGATATATACGAACTTGTTTTTATTGCATAGTTCTTTGAAGACACTCCTGAACTGGTCATCTGCTGCTTGTAATTTCTACAAATCGTCACTAGAGATATTGTAACTTTTAGAGTGAAGTTTTCTAATGCCATGTACTCCGGAGCAAAAATGATGTTACATAAAGTGGGGTTTGAACAGGGAAACTAAGCGTGGTTTCAACAGATGTAGGGAGTTCAAAACATCTGACCAGCTCACCTGTGGCCAGGTGCATGACACACACCTAAGTCCAAATCACACCCACGTTAGGGTAAATTACCCCTAGGTGACACATAGCCAGTAGGTGCGGTTGCATGACACACACCCAGCTGGGTTATGTCACAAGTTACGCCGAAATTTCTGGGGCAGCTCGAAGCAGCCCCAACTGCAGCTACGTGACTCACAGCGCGTTGTATCAATGGCAGCAGTGGTGTACTGCTTGTATAAATTCTACGACTGTCCTCATAATCATGGACATAGGGGTGTCTACTTACATGTCAGTCTGTCAATGTTGAATTACTAAATTTTGACAAATTAAATTGCTATTATTTGTAACTTTGCATTTATTACCACTGTATATGTGATTGTACACGGTTCATAGTGACAGTATGTACATCTTCATAAATATGGACATTATGGCCTTTTTTGCTAAGATGTGTAGGTCTATCAAAGTGGCGTGCTTATAAAATGTTGACTAATTAATTAAATTATTATTAAATGAGTTATTAATTTATATTTGTAAC
This sequence comes from Oasisia sp. SBJ-2009, assembly GCA_964017155.1. Taxonomy (NCBI): domain Eukaryota; kingdom Metazoa; phylum Annelida; class Polychaeta; order Sabellida; family Siboglinidae; genus Oasisia; species Oasisia sp. SBJ-2009. The sequence goes on from OZ024854.1 coordinate 26,880,706, forward strand.
TTTATATTAATGTAGTTATACACATTGCATAATAATATGTGTAATTATCTTCCTAATCAAGGACATTATGGCCTTTTGTTTTTGTGTTGGTCTGTATGCAAATATTGGTTTATTAATTTATTTATTAATATTACATAACTACTAAATTATATGTCTTACTTATTACAGTTTTTGTTTTACAAATTGTATGTTTATATAAACATATATTCATTGACATTGTGGCATTTAAAAAAAAAATATGTCTGTCAAGGTTACCCGCTAATTATCACTAATTAACTAATTTATTTATTTATTATTTATATAAATATTGCAAATTTAGTACTCCATTCAATGCATTTCAAAACACTGCAAACAGTATTTTAATAGTTATATAAATAATACAGTTATGTAATTTCAAATTCACTTTTATTCAAATATTTATCAACAGAAAACAAAAAAATAGCTCATTGCCAGTTTTTATTTAGGTCCTCCACACTCCGCAACGTCGTCGATAGTGCGCTGACCTCTGCCGTCACAGCATTCCATCCCTTTTTCTGTCCCTGCTTGACAAGGTTGATTTCAATCGGCCTTGTAACAGTTCTTATAATATAAGTTACGACTTATTTGGCTGTATGCCTGTATTAAGGCCACAATCTCGGCATGACAAAGGTTGTCCTTATAACGTTGCTGTTGTCTCACTGCTTCCACCATGAGGACTGTCCGAGGTGAACTGAATTCTGGGAAGATTTGTTCTCAAAACGCGGCAATCCGCTTATCGGTTACTCGTGCCGGTATCTCTTAGTTGGGCGGCATCTATGTGGCTGTTGTGCACCGCACCCAATGCGGTCGCCCAGCTATGTCACACCTAGAGAGATAGGGGTAATTTTACCGCATAACCTGGGTGCGTGTCATGCAACCGGCCACTGGTGAATAAATGCGCATACATCTGTATCACTTACTTGTATTGGTGTTGCCTTTCAAATACGGACGTCTGTGAATACGAACACGAGCCGCTCACGCAAAATCAGTGACAGGCTAATTAGGTACCTCGACCTAAACGATTCTTCTATTGTACAATAGGTAGTTCCGTCGAGCACTGACGTCTCACTGTTGTTTCCCACGTTCGGTGTGCGTGTGTGTGCCGGTGTATGTGTTCGCTAGCCGGGCGTGTCGTTGCTACCACTTCAGCGCGTGTCCAAGTCTTCTCTGGTTAATCGTTGATGTCACACCGTCATTATATATATACGCCCCACGAATGCACCGGATGGTCGCTAGTGTCAGTCGGCGAGGTCCTGTTTACGACATCGACTGGATGTATCCGTGTATGAGTGGACGGAATAATCACGAGCCGTGTTGACACAACGCTCGCAGCCTCCCGCTACTGTAGCCCTGCCTACCTGTGTAGAGCCCGTGACCCAACACAATCGGATACGGTTCAGTGAACGTGTCGCACGGCCATGCGCGAGCGAGGGGGCGTGTTGATTCTGCGTTTATTGCTGCGTGACACCCGAGAGGTATTTTCGCGAGGCAGATTGACGTGTGATAACGTGAGCTGGGACCGTGTAGGGAACTGAGATCATACTCGTCATATACGTGGACCGTAGTTTTGTAACCTAGATTGGAGGAATGTTCTTCCAAACGCGTCATGGTCGTGTCTGTGCATGTGTGTGTGCATGTGTGTATGTATGTGTAGGTGTATGTTTATGTGTGTGTACGTGTCAGTGTGACATATGTATGTGTGTACGTGTCAGTGTGACATATGTATGTGTGTGTGTGTGTGTGTGTGTGTGTGTGTGTGTGTGTGTGTGTGTGTGTGTGTGTGTGTGTGTGTGTGTGTGTGTGTGTGTGTGTGTGTGTGTGTGTGTGTGTCTTTGTGTGTGCTTCAGCGTGTGCGTAAATTTAATTAGTTCAATCTAAAGAATATATCTCACGTCTTACTTTCATTTACTGGCTTGCTGGATATGTCTAATTTAAAGATACCCAATTTTGATATCAGGTTTTGTTTAACTTCGCAGTGCTAAATATAACAGTATGGGGGTGACCGTACATTGTCACCGCGAGAAGGCAGAACATTCAACATTACAATGTTACTTTGTCTCATTACTATGGAGGGAAAGTAAAGCGAATGTCTGGAATCGAAGATCGAGGACTTTAAAGTTGCGTGCGGAATGGAACAAATTGATGAGTTGGCAGTTTGAGAGGCAATATGCGCGCGCGCGCACACACACACACACACACACACACACACACACACACACACACACACACACACACACACAAAAACACACACACACAAAAAAAAACACACACACAAACACATGCACACGCAGACACACGCAGACACACGCAGACACACGCAGACACACGCAGACACACGCAGACACACGCAGACACACGCAGACACACGCAGACACACGCAGACACACGCAGACACAGACAGACAGACAGACAGACAGACAGACAGACAGACAGACTGACATGGAATAAGTGACGATGGAAAGGAAAAGGAAACCTTGTAAACAAACAAGTCAAACATGTATATGTGGTACATGGAGAAACAACGGCCATTGTTTATATGAAATAACGCGAAATTCGTACACAAAACAATATCGAGTCCTTTGTCTGCTCCAAGTGCTTTACACATCATAACTCCCTGGCAGATTTATTCTTTCGAACATCATTTCGACTACTATGGGGAACTGGAAAGGAGAGATAGACGTACAAACCCATTTCGTTGATAGTCCAAGTGACATGGCAGTGAATTAATGGCATACATGATCGATTTGATCTTACACAACTTACTAAATTTGAGGTAAGCAGTGGGCACTAAACAATAGTTATCCATACAACCAGTTATTTTTACAAGATAATTTGCCTGTGAGAATGTGTAGCTGACATGTAATCGTATTTATTTTATACAAGTATATTATTATTATAATTAGATAATTTACCAAACGCATGCTGGTAGGATTGACCAAAATTCCAGATCTCGTTAAACAATATTTATACATTGATGACTATCAGTATATATAATAATATGTTTATGACTACTAACGTTTAAATAGCATGTAAATGTATGCATTTCATACGATCATGGTGACCTGTACGTGTATAACTGATAAGGCCACATACAATAATTATAGTCCCCTACGTGTTGACGTTATGCGGGCACTAAGTAGGTCAAACGGCATGGACAAGTTCGCTCTAGGTATCACCACAAAACAATGCTTCAAGCCATTCACACCACTTTGATATTACATTATAATTATTATTTCAAATCAGCCATTTGATGTTGTATGATCTGCTCCCCGGAAATGCGTTGATTACCCCATTCGTTGTGTTCCGACTCCCTGCGATTGCAGTTTGCCCGTCGATTGCAATTGCTCAGAATATCTCTCGGTCTTCCAGACAGCGACATGACACCAGTGACTAATCACACCGTAATCACCGCGACGACACTCTGAGTGGGAACAATGACGTCACGTCAGAAAGTAATAATAGACCGACTGGACGTGTCCTGGAGATCATATTGGGAATAAAAGATATCAGGACAGAACCAAATATGGGGCTAATCCGGATGTGGTAGATGACGTACGTAAGAGCAGATTAAGAAGTTCATCCGCCATTAGCCAACCGAAGGAGTTCCCAGTAGAAATGGCGTTATGCAAGTTGTTTGAATTTTTATGATAATTTGCTTAGTATTGAGGGAGTATCAAAGCTGTCAAATTATGACAGATGCCCGTCAGTGTTTTCTGCGTATAGATACAGGCGTAATTTTGATTGATGACGTCATCCAGGCAAATCAGAGTCTGGTTTTAGCATAAATTAAAGGGTGTCAGATTCGAAACTGGATTGTGAGAAAATTAGGTATTATAATTTCACGAACTGTGTACAGCACGTGTGTGAATGAAGGCTAATTAATATCTGAAAATGTGAACACCCTAATAGAAACAATCTGTCAGACAATGAAAGAAACGGCTGCCTGTGGGGAGCCCAAATGTGGTCTTACATCAGGTCAGGCGATAGCGGATGTAAACGGCAGAGGACGGGGACAGGTGGGGATGACACGTCGGGAGGATGGTACAGATCAGGAACAGGAAAAAGATGGCGTAATGGACAGTCGCGGGGTTCCAATTAGCGGAAAGATGAAATGCTTTCACGGATCATGCGCAGTGCCCGTTTCCGTCATCACGGTGACTGTGCATTGTGCGTCCTTGTTCCTCGCGTCTGGAGCAGTCGTCCTCGTAACGTGTGCCAGTGTGACTCTGTTTGCAGCTTCAAGATTCCTGAAAATGGATTTGTTTAAAGCAGCCTGCTATTCTTAAAACGCATACAGTTCTTTAATTGTGTCGCTGGATTGAAATACTTAATGATAATGGTCTATTGGTAATCTGCCTCTACAATGTTGTACTTTTAGTGTTTCTTTTTCACGTTTGTTAGGTAATTGTGATTATTATTGGACACTGAACAGTACCGTTTATCAGACTCTGAGCAGGGCACATCAGTTAAATACAAGTAGTCGATGACCATCACATATCACTACCTGGAAACCCAACGAAGGGAAACGATCCAGATGAATGTTGTGTCATCCCCGCTTGGTGTATGAGTGATAACTCCATGATACGATAATGATATCCGTGTTATTACATAGACATTATGGGTAGAGGCTACTAATTAAGCTAAGCAGTGTGTATGAGCACTACAAGGAAGACCGGGGAGATGGAGGATACACGTACTAGATGAATACTGGAAGGGCACCGTCTTACATATGGTAGCCCAATACAATCAGATGTGGAAACAGCATACTGATGCCTTCGCCCATCCACGGGACACAATTACGATAAATGATTAATGTAACGGTGAGACCAATTCATGTTTGCCTTAAACGTAGATGGACCTGGTCAATCTATTAAGTTTTATGCAGGACGATGGGCAGACCTAAGTCAAATACAATAGCAACATATCCTTGTACTGGACCATTTTGAGTCACAAAAAAATATATAAAGTCTACATTAAGCATAATCTGTTTATCGTGACTTTATTGACAAAAACATTCCTGAGTCAGTGTTTATTTATGAAATGCCTCTGACTCAGCCGTTAGATATACTGATCAAAGATCAACGGGTGTGAACACGTAAACATGTTTTTTTAATTCATTTTGTAATCAATGTAATTGTTCATAACATATGGTACAACCAGCATGTGTACATCTTATATTTTAAAAGAAAGCTTAAGCGGAAATGGCGGAGGTAGAAGCGCATTGATTAGTTTGCGAAACCAGGTTACTAACGCGTCAATGCCTCTCGTCAACCAGTGCTATAACAGCAATTTCGTCATGCTTCAATGTTCACTCAGTCATTATGTAGGTAAAGTAGCCCAATACAAATGTAGATCTAACTAGATATTCAGGAAAACGGGCACTACAGCTTCACGGTGCATCAATCTGTTATAGTAAGCCATGTTGTGTAACCGGAAAACATTATCTAAAATCTATACTACGTAATCTGTTGTCAACAAACATTCACGTGGGGCGGTGTTTACTTACGAAATGCCTCTGTCTCACTTACGAAATGCCTCTGTCTCACTCAGCCATTATCAGATAAGATAACGAGACAGCCAGGTTAAATTTTTTTTTCAATATTTGTCTCCACTATACTTGTTTACTTCTATTGAACATAACACGTACTACATCCAAAATTATTTTAATATTATAAACATAATTCAAGTGAAAATGGATGAAGTAGACGCGTATTGTTCATTTGGCACTTTCCCTCGTTACAGTCTTGGCAGTCAAAGCCAGCACCCGAAGATTTAAAAAAAACGTAACTGCGAGTGCACCGCGGTGACGACAACAATAGCGTCATGTTTACACAGACGTAAAGTCAGTAAACTAGACCCCCACAGGTGACGGTCTGACAGGCACTTAAAATACAAATGGGGAGGCACTGGGTCACGTTCACGCTCCAATTCACACTGTAGCGCGGGGCAACAGCACAGTGTTATGATGGCGGCGTTGTCTAATTCATGTTGGTTGACAACACGATGTTGAAGTATCTGAGTCACTATAGTATCGTGTTAATAAGTACATACATATTATTTTAGAATTGTGTCTCTAAATTCACACCAGAGAATTTATTTAGTCGATGGATCATTTAACGCGCACATACTGACGTAAGCGCACGCACGCACGCAGACGCCACACGCACGCACGCACGCACTCACTCACTCACTCACTCAATCACTCACGCACGCACGCACGCACGCACGCACGCACACACACACACACACAGGCAGGTCTTTGATCTAGGCAATTCATTTTTTATTTGCACACTGTCATGTCCACAATAATCTATAGTTTCGCACGATGGCATATGTCCAAAGCAGTTCCAAGACAACAGTCAATTGTCAAGCTCCTCTTTTCCATCAAGGTCTGGACTGGGGCAGGCGTTCTGTTTTTTGATCTTCCACACTCATTCTTCACACAAATCGAACAGCCGCAACACAAGCCACTTCCTACAGCACACAATACGCGATGTCGTATTCGATATTCGACATTCGTTACCCAGATTAAAAGCCAACACTACCAAGAACTGTTTAATTGACTGGTGTCTGTTCAATCAAAAGAACTTACAGTGACTCTTAACACAGTTACGTGCATGTTTATATGGATATATGTATGTGTGTATGTGTAAACGATGTCTAATCAACGAAACGTTTAAAATGGCACGTGCGGTTCATGCGGTACATGCCTGAATGTCTTAACTGATTCCTGTGCGAAAACGTTTCCACAAGTCCCTTGTCACTAGAAGAACCAGGCAACCAGTTATCGTTCTTCACTCCACTACCCTCCTAAGGTTTAAGGGGGCCGTCAGCTGTCAGTCATTTCAACGTTCTGTCCAGCATCTTGGCAAATACAAGACTTGTTTACTTATGGCGTGCACTAAAACAATGTAGACCATACACAGGTGCTGTATGTGTCATTTGCGTGATCCATGCAGAGGAAAATATTATAAAAGTGAGAAACAGGCCATGGTTATCTACACTAGAAAAAACCTGTCTAGATCATTGAAACATAATAGAGCAATTATTCGACGGTTGTCATCAAGAACCAGGCGTCGTCGCACTGTTCCACAATTTAACAGAAAGTCGAGCGAGTTGTTACACAGCTCATTGTGACGTCATTAGTACCGCGCTAAGCCCTTTATCGAGAGTCCGCTATTCTAATCACAGCGCAACTGCGCTCCATCTACTTTTGGTACCGGGGCATACTAGGCGTGTGTATGTGTGTGTGTGTGTGTGTGTGTGTGTGTGTGTGTGTGTGTGTGTGTGTGTGTGTGTGTGTGTGTGTGTGTGTGTGTGTGTGTGTGTGTGTGTGTGTGTGTGTGTGTGTGTGTGTGTGTGTGTGTGTGTGTGTGTGTGTGTGTGTGTGTGTGTGTGTGTGTGTGTGTGTGTGTGTGTGTGTGTGTGTGTGTGCAGTGTCATGCATGACTTCATATATTGATTATGCATCATGCATGCGTACGTGTGCCAAAAAAGCAAAAAGGTTACACCTTCATGTTTATTTCAAGATTCTTGGAAACATTGTAAACTGTTTCTTCAGTGATTAATATAATGCCATTATTCATTTTGCACATATGCTATATTTATAAGTTTGGGCCAGAATAGAGGCTCATTTACGCTGCTAGGTCATCTACACTGATTGGTAATTTGAAGGAATTCAATTCATTCTGCATTGTCATTGCAGGCTGTTGTTAGTTTACGGTGTGTTACACATTTTCATGCGTACGTGTGTTCATTACCTCGCCGACCCTACCACCTGTGTGAACTCGGTATAATAGTATAAAGACGTTTCTATGAGAAGGATCTAGGTACCTTTTACGGTTAAACATGAAGAATACCTTAGGACGATCCTGATCATAGGATCCTGTGTTCCATTGTGATCAGCTCTTCATTTTCTGAATATATTAATATGAGATCGCGTGTGCCGGTTGTTTGATTATTTATTTTTAATGGTGTTTCGTAGTTATATACAATATCCTGGGTAGGCCAGAATTAGTCTAGTCTGGGTTTTAAATGTTGCTGATACCACAGTCTCAAGGAGACTACTCCATGGTTCGGTATCTCTAAGTGGAAGTACATTTGTTTCTTACATTTAGTTTAGCTCTTTGGATGAATAATTTTACAGAGTATCCCCTGTTTCCTTTTCTTTGCAACAATTCATTATTTCTCAAGCGGTTTGGTACAGATTCATGGTCATAAATTGCCTTACGCCATTTTAGTTGCCTTATTTACCACTTGGCTTATATGTTCTTCAAATGCAAATTTTGAACCAAAGCCCTAAGCTTTTCTGTATTTCATGTGTGTCTATTGTCTTTGTAACGTTGTTTCAAATTTTGTTGTTATAAAATGTTATTTTTTTCCTTCGTTATTTTTGTCCAATTTCCATATGTCTACATTTGTCTGGGTGAATATTAGGCATCCAGTGTTCACTCCACTGTTCTGTTGAAGTCTACTGTGGTCATCCATATTCATTATGAGTCAAAATATGTTTGTTTCCTGTAGTGTAGGCCTATATATATATATATGGGTTCTACCACGAACGGTTATAATAGGATTTGATTAAATACAATATACTGTTGTTATTATTATTACTACTACTAAATATGTCGGATAAAAAATCACTTACGGCCTTCTCTAGGGAGGTCAGACCGATTTGCCGCCCCTTCTGACAACATGGGGAGACAGGGGTCCGGGTTTAGTCGCCGTAATTTATTATCACGCAACATACCTGTTCTTTTATAATTTTTCTTATGTTGTTATAATGTTAGTCTATGGTTCTGAGCCGATAACTGATTTTTTGGCGGTGTTTAAAAGGTGTTAATGATGTTTTCCCTCTCGGAGTCGTATTTCGGTTTTCATTGTTTACGCGGCCATATTGGATGACGCCGACAGGCCTCATCTTCAAAAATTGTTTGCGAGATTATGGTAATGAGTACGGCCATTTTAAAAAGTTGTAATTAAAGAAGAAATATAAATGAACGTGATCGTACAAATATCATGATAATCCGTCGATAAAAAGTTGTAGTAGTTAGTCAGTTAAAATGGCCTATGTTTAACGATGTTTTGTGACTATTTATTTTGGTTGCTTCAACTTGCTTCATACGCAGAAGTGTAAAGAATTTTGTGGACGATAATATGATTACTGTTGTGGCTTACTAGTTGATAGCGCATTTGGCCACAAAGTCCGTTTATGGAGCCCCTGTCTCAAAAGACTTATTCTCGTGATTTAGGTATAAAATAAAATAGGAGAATGTTCAGAAAAACAAATAAAACAATTTTTCAATAAAATTGCACTTTCATTAATATTTAATCTATGTAATTGGAGGCAGCACCATTGCATTTTAATTAATTACTATTATCAGAAGAAAAATTGAAAGCAATTCTAAAGATTTATTGGCAAGATTAAATCTGTCAGAAAATTGGCGGTATTTTTTTTAAATTTGAAATTTCATAAAATTGCAGTTTCGTTAATATTTCATCTACATACATGAAACAAGCACAGTTACACTTCAATTAGTGATTATGACCAGGGGGAAATAGAAAAAAATTAAAAAATGTGTGTGGTTTATAAGCAAAATTACACATATTAGCAAACCGTCAGAAAATGTCATGAAATTTGTAACTTTAAACATCTGTAGTTTGCTTAATATTTCACATAAATACATGAAACAACTACCGTTATACTTCTTATAGTAACTACTATGAGGGAATATTTTTTGTTTATTTTTATTTTCGACAGAAAAATTTGGTCCGACCACCCTACCTTCTCATGGAATGATATAAATCTCAAAGACGATGTGTACCACATGGACTTGGTCAATGTAGTCGCAACAACTAGTGGCGCCTCATTACGGAGTTTAATAAGGACAGGGTTTGAAGATAGTGGCGGCATCTCACGGGATAGATGCATGAAATTATTGCTCGATTTCCGAAATCAATGCGTAGAGTGTGCACTGTGTAGTGCTAGGATTTTATTGTAATAACACTTTATTGCACTTGTGACCCAAGCAACAGCCGTCAAGATGGGTAAAGGTTACAATAATTACATGACCAAAAAGTTCTTCCACCCTGGAAGCAAGGATAACATTAAAAGGGTGAGTGGCGTCGCATCCTGGGCGATAATACAGCAACTACTTCATTGTTCCTGTTTACTAAAATTCGTCATAATGAAAATAATTGCCATCTATTTTATTCGATTTCTGCCTGGTGTCTGTGCCATAGAAAGTAAGGTACTTATGCAGAATTCGGACCCACCTCAATGTTGCCATTATAACTGTATCTTTGCCTAGATATTGAAAGTATACCTCACACAAGTCAAACTCTAAGTCTAATCCTAAACATGCCATTACATGGTCAATCAGCATACCCAGGTGTATTTATGTTTCACAAATATTGCATTTTGAGACCCCAATAGCACTCTGATTTGTGCCAATTGCAAGCGCAGCGGTGCATGTGTCACTGCGCCATGCATATCGAATTAACGATAAACAGTTTGTTGATGCCGTCTTTTCTACTTCAACAGTCTGCGCAAAATGATGTTAGATGATTGAATTAACAAAATTAAATATAAAATGTTGGCAAAGATACAGTTATAATGGCAAAATTTAGGTGGGTCCGAATTCTGCATAAGTGTCGAAAGTAAAATATATTATGTTTGATGCACTTAGTTTATTTGCAACTCATTCAACGTAGACGTAGTATTTATTTGAAATGTTTCCAGCACTCAGCAGGGTTCTATAATTAACTGACTAGTCTCAGTTTGTATATATCATGATTATAACTGTGATCTTATGAAGTCTCATTTATGCCAAGCCACCCGACCTATCTATGCTGGCACTGAGGGTGATCACTGCCAGGGTGCTCATCATCCTGAGTAGTTCTTTTATGTTCCAAATTGAGACGGGGACCAACATTAACATGATTCTCCAATTCACAAGCGATACTCAGTCCTCAATGTTGAGAGCCAGGTTTTAACACCAAATATACCATGCCTGCTGAGACTGGGTACAAAGAACCAGGGCTGCTACTACACAATCCGTGCCTCTCTGTGTGGGACAGAAGTCTGGGCTAACATAACAAAATGAACAAAATAAAATCTCTACTTAATTTCACCATCACAAAACCATAACAAACAGTCAAATACACACATGATTCATATATTGCATGAGAAATAATGCACGGATTCAACATTATGTCTTCATGCCACGGTCCCACCGCAAATAACTGTTCAAAGTAGAAAACTTCATAGCATTTCAACCAGCCATCATGAACCTTCCTTTCACAACATCCAGTCACTTAAATTGCCTGCACCAACAAACAAACTACCCCCAACACGTGGCACATAAGCAAGCACTGCAAACTCCTGCATTAACTCAACTTTGGACCGTTTGGAACAAATTACCTAAGACTTAACCTGCTCGACAAATAACATAGACATTTTGCATTACTTCTCAAGCTGCTAGAAAAATAATGGGGGCTGCAGGGCATATATGTAAGCTTCAAGACAGTAAAACAGTGTTTATTTTATCACAAAATGATCTTAATTACCAGCTTTTATTGTGAATCATTCAATCAAGCTCACAGACGTGAGTGTCAGAGGCTATGACCCACATTATTTTTTGTTTGTGTTTTACTGGAAATACAACGTTGTACCTGCTGGTCAAAATATGAACAACTTGGTGGTAGTTACAGCAAATAATATATACTGAATTGATAAAGATGTTACTGGCAACTGGGTAATGGTATTATTCATATAGTCACCAGGTTTGGACTTTTAAGTAATTATGTACATCATATTTATTAGTGCTTGTTTGTTTGTTGGTGAAAATTAGGCAGTGACCGTCCCAGTGGCTATGTTCATGGCTCAGCATGAAAACATTGTGGTTGTAGGTATGGATGGCTCAACAGAAAGCCGAGTTTGAAAAGACAAAGGAGGAAGAAATGGATGCTCAATATCAGCGTGAACAAGAGATGTATGAAAACAGGTAATGCACCATTATTATGCCTTCAATTACTTTGAATTTATATGTAATGAATGTGTGTAAGTGTGTAGTGAGCACTTACATTGTTCCCATCTATATTTCAAGAGATGCTGACCATGAGAAGTTGATACTAGTCCTTCATTCTGTGTACATAAACACATTCTTACGGTGTTCAATGTCTCATTCCAACACAAAATAAAACTTGTATTTGATTGACACAATCTCAGAATTCAGGTGGAAGCCCATCATGTGATTAGTTGACACGGTTATATGTATGTGATGTTTTTACAGAGCTCTGCTGGGTGATCAAAAGGCTAAGCTGGGTCTAAGCTTCATGTACGATGCACCGCCAGGTGCAAAGAAAGGTGAGTGACTCATCAGCTTTGTAGTTTATAATTTTACATATTTTTTACATTTGCATGAAAAGTTATTCATATAAAGTTTAATTCCATCAGTTATACACATGCATAGGGGTCAAAAAAAATTCAAAAGTCACCAGAGGGACTAGCAGCATAAAAATGTTTCCTATACTCATGAACAATCACTACCCGGTAGTCTCCATTTTTTGTGGACGTCAAAACATGACCTCTTAATGCATATGCATGTGTTTACCTACAGTTCTTCTTACACATAAAATAAAACAATTTCATGATTGACGATGCAACATAATCAATTTATATAATTAAAACTAAATCATATCTCGGGTGGAAAACAGCTACACGGTTAGTGCTAGCCAACGGTTACTCATCCTTACAAATTTCTACTCAGTTTGTTCCCCACATATGCATTCAAACTCACTCTCTGATGAGAAATAATTTCACTAACAATGTTGTCCTTTTCTTGGATTTCTTTCACTAGTCCTATCATTGCTTATTATATTCGTGTAACTACTGCCAAATTGTTTACTATCAGATATGTGTAGCACTGTTTGTGAATATTGTGACATTACATGCAGTTTTGTATTAATGTTGTTTGTTTTCTCATTTCATAATGGCTGTCATCAGTTCATGAGGTATGTATTGTTGAAGTATTAATAAGGCCTGTCTTGTGGGTAGTCTGTTAATTTATATCACTCTTTTGATATCTTGATCAAAGAGTAACAATTATATTGATACATATTTGTGGTTGTTGTTTGAACTCATATTTTATCCATGATGTTTCTTTTTTAAATTTAACTTTTTTAACTTACCTTTGATTACATAATGATACAAACACTTACCTTTGATTACAAAATTGTTAAGCACTTACCTTTGATTATAAAGTAATATAAGCACTTACCTTTGATTCCAGAAAGAAGACGATGAGCCAGAATATAAATTTGAATGGCAACGACGGTTCAATGCACCGCGAGAACAGTGAGTTTTATCATACTGTTTTTCATACGGCATTAACAACTACATACAGTGCCAGTAAATGGTGCCTTCAGACATGTTACACGATAGTGCCAGAAAAGTTTGGTTACTCTGATCGAAGTATTTGAATTGTTTAATGAAATAAATAGGCAGACAAAATATTTTCATATATTCTTAGAAGACAATTGTCAGTTCAGGGACCCAGATGGTTATTTTATAAGGATGCTCTGAACAGTTGTACATGGCTGCACACTTTCCTCTGCTTATCACATTTTTCATTTAAAAATATATTTTTTTTTTATTCCTAGCATTTGGCATCATCAGACATGGGGTCAAATACATTTGTATTTGAAAGTATTTAAATACTTTTTTTAAAGTATTTGTATTTGACATTTAGGAATTGAAAGTATTTGTATTTAAATACTTTCCTAAAATATTTGATATTTTAAATATTTTCCTAAAATATTTGATATTTCAAATACTTTTCAAATACTTTTTCAAATACTTTGGGTATATATTTGGGTCAGTTCTTTCTTCCACTGTGTTTATGTAAGTTACTGCTATGGTAAATTAGCCAATGTGATATCAGTGACAGTCAGGGACTAAGAACTTAATTACATAGCTTAGCACATATGGGCAACAGTAAACCCTGGGCACCAGCTAGCTAGCCAATTCCCTATGTGTGATAGAGGAAGAAGCCTGGCTTGGTTTATCAAGCCCTTTGTTCAAGCCAGGTATCCCCAATTAAATAAGCCACAGTGGACTTTGTTCAAACATCACTGAGCCCAGTGTGCAGGGCAGCCTAATTGATACAGATGATAAATGGAGAACCCAATTCAAGTCAGATCTTGTTAAGTGATCCTCAGTGAATGAATGGAAAGCTTGGCTGCGGGTTCTGTCCACATTGCCATGAGTGTGTGAAAAGGGTGTGGAGGAATGATTAAAAGGAACATTGCAATCAATTAGCTTGCAGCAGGACTTTGCACTATCCCATACATAACTTCCACCATCCTGGGTGATATAACTGACAATTTTAGAAGTATACACTGGGCGGTGCGCGGACAAAACCCCTTCCGGACAAAACCCCCTCGGACAAAACCCCCTCCATACATAACTCCCTCTAGACATAAGCCATTTCCGGACAAAACCCCCTTGGACAAAACCCCCTCCATACATAATTCCTTCTAGACAATCCATTTCCGGACAAAACCCCCTCATCAATGATACACCTTTATTATGCCAGTAATTATAACATATTTGGTATGTATTTACCTTTTTTACATACCAAATTATATATATATATATATATATATATATATATATATATATTATATATAATAATAATAAAGCTTTATTGCCATATTCAATGTGCATTACATGATGAATTGGAATGTAGTCTGGCGTTGACTCATATAGTGCCTATATATATATATGTATATACAATAAAATGAAATATGGCAAATAAATATAAGATATAGATATAACTTTATAAGATATACATATTGTACATAATTTGTTCTTTAAAATGAAAAAAATATTTTAATATAATACATAAATAAAGACAAAATTTAAATAATAGATTATCTATTTAACAATAATTGTGGTGTAAACTAGTTAATAAATAAATAAATATATATATATAATGTCCTTTAAAATTGTTTAAAAAATATATATATTATCTTCTAAAAATATAATTTAAATTAGTAGACATACATTAAAAGAGGATTAAATAAAATTTTAAATTATAATTACAATTGAATGCGTCCAATTTTGTTTAAAAAATATATTTATACAATTATTAAGTTGAGCTAAAATTTCAGGAGAAGAGAAGATTGTTGTTCAGCACCACCGATCCGCTATATTATAATAGTATGCACAAATATACAGCCAAGCTAAGTTTACTTCTTTTGATAAATCTTGAGGCTAGTATCTATGATGAGGGGGTTTTGTCCGGAAGGAGCTTATGTCTTCATAGAGTTGTGTATGGAGGGGGTTTTGTCCGAGGGGGTTTTGTCCTACCTTCACACTGGGCAGTAGCCAGATAGATACTAGACCACTGAATGTAACCAGACAACTTAGACAATAGCAATAAACTAGATGAACTGCTTGATATATCGTTTTGTTTGTTACCTATATAGTAATATATCCTGAAAATGAAAAGTATTTGAAAAAGTATTTGAAATACTTTTCAAAAGTATTTGTATTTAAATACATTTGCATTTAAAAGTATTTGTATTTGTATTTGAATCCCTCAAAAGTATTTGTATTTGTATTTAAATACATTTCAATGTATTTGACCCCATGTCTGGGCACCATGTCACAAAGCGAATACTTCCTTTCAGTAATGAAAGCATATAAAACATGTAAATAAACTAATTCTACAAATGACCATTGTCACATTTTCTAAAATGCATTGCCAGTTGGCAGATCAGAGGTCCAAAGAAACAAATGACCCCTGGAAGTGGCCAGGGGACGTAGCTGATGAGTGTAGATACACTCACCTAAGGTTACCGTATTGGTGTATGGAATGTTTTGTTGATCAGGTATGCGAAGGGAGATGAGACGATTCGAGACCAGCCGTTTGGTATTGAAGTGAGGAACGTGCGCTGTATCAAGTGTCACAAGTGGGGACACGTGAACACAGACAAAATCTGTCCACTGTTTGGCAAGAACCTCACTGCAGAGCCACCGCAACGTGAGTGATGGCACACACAATAACATTAGAATATGTTTGTCTGTACACATATATATATATATTTATATATACATATATAATGTACAGTCGGTATCTGTCTATTCGTTAGTCTTACCAGAGCAAGTGTGTTCGCAGCAACTACAGTACTACTTTCAACTACACAACCAGCAATTCTGAATATATATATTATATGCTCACTCCAGGAACAGCAAGAAATCCCAGACAGCTACGGTCAACCAGTAGTATCCTTCTTTACATTTCTCAGGTGAAAATGAATTCTGAAACCTGAGCTTTCTCGGTTGCCGCATCAACTGTGGAATTTACTTACTACCATCGTTAAATTAGAAGGGAATGTAGTTTCATTACGCCAGTGTCTAAAAACCTATCTCTTTATTGTGCCTATCCTCCTTAGCTATATATACTTTCATCCACCTGTCGACGACTCGCTCATTGTTTACAATTACAAGATTACTTAATAACTTGGTTTTGTCACGCCACTGAGGTTGATCTTCGAGTATATTGATGCTTTGTGACTCAATATCAGGCTTGTTTTTTTTTTTCTTCCTCAAATACATACACTAGATAGAAGTGATCACTAGGTAGAAGCTTTCTTCTAAAACAGTAATCAGAATTGCCGAAATGGCGGTTGGGAGTTACATCCTAACTGCCACTCGCTTGATGAATAACCAGTCACACCCCACAAAGTCTCCTGGGTTTGGTGCAGTATAATAATAAAAAATAGTGAGGAGCAGTGGTCGCGTGGTAGAGCGCTGGACTGTCAGTCGAGGGGACGGTGGTTCAATCCCACCTACCGCCGTTTTGTAACTTCGACAATAGGGGCCGTAAGTGGGTCACGATACATGGCGAGACTCCGCGCGATTGGAGCTGATTTGGGGACTGGTCATTAGAATAATATTCGATGGATGACAGTTGTAACTTCCGACTGATGAATATTAGGAAAATCAGGACATAAATATCTTGTGTTATACCTTTCTTATCTTAAATGTCCAATTCCGAGAGAGTTTACCACACTTTCATAGACATAGCGATTTATGTAGTGCAGATAATAGACACTCCCCATAAATTTAAGCCGTATGTGTTTTTTTACGGGTTTTGCATTTTACATAGCTGTACGTTGTGGTTTCAATAAGCATTTATATCTGACAAGTTGTCTATATGCCCATAATCATAACACATGTATACGTTTGCCCCAAACAGGTTCTACTGCGCAAAAAATGGCACTTTTCATTATTACCGTGGTGGTAGTCAAGATCGCCAAACACAAGTGCAAGCAGGCGTTGCCATGGCAACCATCATAATAATCAATTAAAATTCATGATTTCCATGAGCATTGTCACCGGCAAAGTGTTCCACTGCTTCTGCTTGTAATAATCCTTTGGACAGTGTAACTGAAGTAGTTAGACTGGAACAGTTCGATTATTACAACCAAAAACAAAACGAAGTCCTATACGGTAACATGGAGAATATGGACTTCCTGCCCCCAATTGTCCCCAGCCTCGTTTTCGCGCGCGAGACTTACAGGCCCTATTTCGTTCACCTCACAGTTGTCTATGTCTTCCGGAAGAGACACTAAAAGCTGGTGGTCCCTTCTATCTGGCGTCTATGCTAGGGGAAGTAAAAGATCCCACACGGGGGGTAAATGTGTAACCTGTAGTGAACTCACAAATTCTAGAGAAGGACAACTCTGAAAACCAAGCTCGACAATACTCTAGTAACAAACATGTGGCTAACATGAGTGGTTTTATTCTTCTCAACATCCTCATTTCTGTTTTCTCGAGAATCTGTTCCTCCTTCTTTCTAACTGTCCAGCATTCTGCTCCATACAGAAGAAGAACCATCAGAAGAAGAAACCTACAGCAATTTCTTGCCACAAATCGACTATGCAGGTGACCAATCTGTTTAGCCCGACTGACTGGACCGTCCTGTTTCAGCGGGACCCACTCCCTCCACCCTCCTACAGGGGATGAAGGAAGAGGGACTCGCCTTCAAGAAGTGTGTGTCTGAGAGGAAGGTCAACCCAAACGACCCCAATGAGGCAAGTTCTTTATTTCTGTTGCATTGGTTTTAAGTGGATGGGAAATTTTGCATGTAAAAAAATGAAGTTCAAAAATTTCAACAACTTTAGCTTTACGGTAGTTGAAATATTTATGGGATGCTCCCCAAGTCTGTTGATGCTCCCGCCATGCTCACTCTCAACATAATTATTTTAATGTTTACACTGGATATCCTTCACATTCATCATAGTTTGGTGTTTGGTGATTGAACAGCAAAGGAGGCAGGCAACTTAGGAGAAAAAGGGTGTTCGGAGGCTAGACAAGAGGGATTCCCACTGCGACCTAATTAGGTCATTTCTACATCGATTTCGTTACTCGAATGCTAAATCGGTCTTACGAAACTGGCCGTAAGTTGTATTGGCTGGTTGGTGTTAGCTACGACTTGTACACTGCCTAGTTGCATGTAAAGTCACGCCACTTTATGAAATTGATCCCTGATATGCAAGGGTGGTTGATGGTGTAAACAGACAGGTCTCTGCTTCAGCAACTGGTGGCAGCCAGTGAGGATGAGGAGGACCCGGAGGTGAAGTTCCTCAAGTCTCTCACACCAAAACAGAAGAAGAAACTGCTCAAGTAAGTGTCAAACGGTAGTTACTGTACAGTGTGGGTCGTTAGTTGAAGCATGTCTGTAGGTGTGCTGACAGACATGCAATTACAGTGTACACAAATTGTAAACGTTTTGTTGCCAAGATAAGTCACTTGGATTACTGTTTTATTCTGGCCATTTCTTAAATTTGTGATTGTGCCAGTTAGGGTTCAATCGTGGATGTTCTGAAGATTAACTAAGTCGTCAGTTAGATTTGTACTAAACTATTTGTTACTAGAAAATTGTATGAAGGAAGAAAAAACATGATAAATCTCGAGTGATTTGCCCCAGAAAATTGAACGACCTTGAACTGTTTATTCCCAGGAAGCTGGATGACCTTGCGAAGAAACAGGACGGGAAGAAACACAAGAAAAAGAGGAAGGGGAAAAGTAAAAGGAAGGATTCGGCTACAACTGACGAGGATGAGTCAGGTGAGGATAAGACAGAACCAACAGAACGTCTCACTGCTAGGAAACATGTCAGTCACGCAGTAGTACTCTGGTATAGCTGGTTCATAGTCAACAAGTTTGATTTATTGGTTACTGTAAGAATCCACGCTTGTTTTTGTGTGGACGTTGTTTATATTGAATGGCTTAGTCACTGGCATGAATAATAATTCAAATTAATAGTTCCTAATCAAGATATTTCACTGTGAATTATGTGCTAATCTGAATTGGTGGACGTGCAAACTAGCCGAGATATGATTTGTAGACAATAACATTTGGGTATGTTACATTTGATAAGGTTATGTGAAAGAAATAATACTCTGATTGACCTTACAATCATATCACTGTGTGTAATCTAAGAAAGAGAGTGTCAGTTATAACTAAAACAGAAACTAAACATACCATGGTGCTTTTTAGACTGTTTTGTATATGCATACCTGGGTAGCTTATATCTAGTTAAAATTAGTGTAGAATTACTGTAATTTTTATTTTTGACATTTTATATATATAATTTGTGTTAATGCACATGAAGAGCACCTTTGAATTTGCAGTAGAAATATTCATATTAATATTTGCTTCGCAGGAGCAGAGAAGACGAAGAGAGACAGCAGGAAGAGGAGGCACGACACGCATCAGTCTCCTCCCTCCTCCAAGGAAGAGGCAAAACCCAGTAAACACAGGAGGGATGCTAGACGGGACAGCGATGAGGGTTCCGCTCTGTCAAAGAGGGAAGGTCCCGCTCCGTCAAAGAGGGAAAGTCCCACTCCGTCAAAGAGGGAAGGTCCCGCTCTGTCAAAGAGGGAAAGTCCCACTCCGTCAAAGAGGGAAGGTCCCGCTCTGTCAAAGAGGGAAAGTCCCACTCCGTCAAAGAGGGAAGGTTCCGCTCTGTCAACGAGGGAAAGTCCCACTCCGTCAAAGAGGGAAGGTCCCGCTCTGTCAACGAGGGAAAGTCCCACTCCGTCAAAGAGGGAAAGTCCCGCTCCGTTAAAAACAGATCAAGTGGGGACATTTGGAAGAGGAGACAGAATGGGACAACGGGGGGACAGGAGGGATGGAAGTCGGGAACGGGATAGGGAGGACAGGCATTCGTCATCAAGGAGAAGGAAAAGTCCAGACAGTCGGGACACGTCAGCCCAACGATCCCGGGATCGGGATGGGAGGAAAATGGAGCACAACAACGAACGAAGACAGGACAGAAGAGACGGCGACGATAGGAAGAGGTGGGAAAGAGCCCAAGGGGACGGGAAGTGTAGGGACAGGGAAACGCTGCGGAGTGATTCGGGAAGGGGAGAACATTCGGGAAGCAGATACCGACGGGAGGACAGAGGTGGGAGAGACAGGAGGGGAGATGGACGTGGGGATGGGAAGTATCGGAGAGATGGGGATGCCCCTCTACCCCGGGAGCATGGAAGGATGGGATCAAGGGACAGGCATCGGCGAAGAAGCATCTCGCCTTCTGAAAAGAGGCGGGATAAGGCACCATCTAAATATGTTCCCCGCAGCCCTAGCAGCAGTCCCAGTAGTTCTGGGAGTGACCACAGTCCTCCGTCACGACGTCCCAAACGATCACGTCACGACTCTAGCAGTTCGTAGTGATCACTACAGGATGTGTTGAACTTGTTTTTAGCTGCACAAGAGACAGAATATTGCTACCAAAGACCGGGTGATAGCATCAAACATTCATGAGCTCGTAAACCTAGTTGTGCTGTTTTTAAACGTTTTATTCAACACTAATCTTGTGTAGTGGTGTTAACTCGAGGACATGTCGCTGGGACACAGAAATAGTGTTCTCAGTGATGATGGCAGCTTTTTGAAAACGTGCATAACATGAATTCTGTTTAATGGTGGATTTTCCCTGATCTTGTTGTCTCTGTCCTGCTTTAACAGTGACTTTACAGAACTAGTACTGTTGAACAGCACCAGTTACTGTACTGCAGCATGACTTATTCGTTGTGGAAGTGATCTGTAACCTTAATGATATAAAATCAATAAGAGACAAGTCACATGTTCATTGCTCTTGTTTGGGCACACCCGAGTTAATGGCTTACCAGAAAACATTCAAACTGACTCGAAAGTTCGTCTGCCTAAATGCATCTTACTTTGACAGCTTATGTACCAAGTACTTGGTTACTGCCAAGTCATGATATCTCGGCTCTGATACAAATATAGAACCAGTCCCTTAATCTGATCTCAGTATCAGTCCATCTGATGCTCATAGTTATTCAGTTTGATGCTGTCCCGTTTATATTGAACATTTGCTTGGAGATGGACAAAATCATGTAAAATGGATTCCTCATTAAGATTAATTCATTTGGTTATGTATATTCCTGGAGTTATAGAATGTGGGTTTCTATTGGTATGCTAGACAAGTATTGCAGGCATTCTAGCACAAAGTGTGCTTTCACACAAATTGGATATCTCGTATTACCCACATTTAGTTTTCACCATTCAAAAGTACAAATACCAGTCAAAATTGCTACATCTGAATATTTGATATATAAGTACAACAGAGAACATTTATTGAAATACATTTATTAAATTAATATACAAATAATGTTACTAGACATTTCTACTTTTACTACAGTTGTCTGGGACATCACCGACATGCAGACAACAATAAATTATTATTAAAATAAAAGTGTCCCACTGAAGTAAGTTTTCTGACGACACGAACATCAAGGATGTGTAGAGCAGAGGTCACGTGACAGACAAAGTTATAGCCCAATGTTTCTAATTTATGCAGTTAAAACTCCTTCCAGAATTAAATTTGCTACTCGACATAAAAGAATTGCCTCAGTGTGTTGTTTAATTCTGATGAATTTGTTGGACAATCTAATAGATTTCCAGTACAGATTTGGCAAATATGAACCAGTTCTAGAATGCATTGCCACTACCCAGTGTAACAGACTACATCTATAACATGAACCATTCACATACCATGGATTTTGTCAATCATGAACACGATTGCTGGTGAGTTACAGAGGAGTTTTAAACAACAGTATCTTACTTAGCCTGTTACGTACGTGTGTTGACAGTTGTATTTATGTTGCTAACAATCTGCAGCCACGATGCTATGACACCGTTACTCATGTATTGTGACCAGTGTGCTTTCAACACTTGGACAATCTGCCTATATTTGACACCTAAACTGTAATTTGTCTAGAAAAAATCTACCACATGTCATGCACCAAAACTCGTCGCCTGCTGCTAACATATTTGTTATGTTGCTTAGTGATATTTAACTGAGTAATCTAGCAGTGTCACAATTCATTCTGTGCCTTCAAACCACCAAAATTCATGAAGAGAACCAATGATTAAGGTATTTGTTACGGTAATCTCTTGACAAATCTCACCCAATCTTGTGACAGATTGCCTGTCACGTAAGGTATATTAAGGTATTTGTACCTGTCATAGACATTGTACGTGTAAGTGAACTAGTTACGTGTCATGACAGGCATACGAGTCGTTGTCCATTTGACAGTAGATGTGTCCATCGTGCATGACTTAGTCATGTCTGACAGTAGACATGTTTGTCATGAATGACATTAGACATATTTGTCATATTCAACAGTAGACACATCTGTCAGTGGATGCATCTGTCACATCTGACAGCAGATTCGTCTGTTCCATGTGACAGTAGACATGTCTGTCATAATTGACAGCAGATTCGTCTGTCATGTATGACAGCAGACATATCTGTCACCCCTCACAGTGTATGTGCTTGCCCATAGCTGTGCCTCATGCCTCACTCTCCCCAGTCACGTCGAGGGCCTGCTGTTCGTCCAGTATGGGCACTATGAGGTTGTCCTTGGACATCAGGTTGTACTTGGTCACAAATGTGGTGAATCGTCGACAGAGTGCCGTCTCATTCTGTCAAAGGAAACACCGCAATGATGCACATGCCAACCTCATAATCACAGACCTGTGACAACACACTGATTTACCTTTGCAAAAGTATTGACAGTAAATTTAACTAGATTGATAGTGTTTTGGTGATAGTAGGGGAGTATCAATAGTAGTGATAATTTGCCAGAGACATCAGCAAGTTTACTTCTGTCTGTGTAAAACTATTGGCAGCCATGAATTTTAAACTTATTAGGCACAGTTTGGTTAAGATCAATCACAATTAATGTCACATGTAATGTTTGGGAAGTGATTGATAAAAAAATGCAAGGCTGTTGCAGTCAGCTAGCACACATGGCTTTCACAGATAGGACAGTTTAAATATCATCTTAGCAACGTCTTACTTGACGATAAAACTTTTTTATTGTGTACTAACAGAACAGATCAGTCTACAGATGGACCTGATACCGAACTATTTGACAGTATTTGTGACAATATAAATCTACTGCATCCTGTTCACGCAGCATTTTCCAGTTAAGTAACACGACAAGCATCCTGTAGTGTGCATGTTTGTGAGAACTGTGACCAGTGACACTCGCCTCGTACTCGTCAAACAGTGGTCTGTGATGGAAGAAGGCGTGAGAGAATATTCTGTAGACACGCCTACACACAGAGCCCAGCTTTGCAACAGACGACTCCTTGATGCTCACTCTACAACAAGCAGACAGAACCCACCGTCACCACAGACATCTATCAGGGCAGTTAACATGTCATGGTTTCATCGCACTGTTACAGATGCTTCGCTACCAGCATAGATGTTTGTGGCATTACAATCGTTGGTTATTAATATACGTTATAACCATTCTGGAAGTTGGTGTAATGTGTTAATCATGTATACCCCCATAGACCTAACAGTGCAGAATCTGCAGATTCATGGTTGAAATAACTTGATAAACAATATATGTAGCACCAATCTAGAAGGTTACACAACAAATTGTGTTTCATATTACACTTAAGAATCTGTACGGAAGAAATAAGCCCTTTGATTAGACATTAGAATATCCTATACAAGACCAAGTCACTCACCTACTAGGAAAGTACTTATTACTGTTGAGTAGACAAGCAGCTCCATCTAGTGTGTGGCGAGTGTAGTCTATCGCAGGACACTGGAACACATGGACTCGTAACTAGAGCATATTTGTCAAAACTGTTAAAAATAAAGTTAAAGAAATTGTAGTATGCAAGAGAATAAACCTGTACTTCAAACAAATGTGTTTTGTCAACAAATCTCAGTGCAGTCAATGTTCGCAATACACAAACCATCCAACATTTGCCAAATTGTTTAATCATGCCATGAATCGTCAACACATGTAATAATAAACAACACTAAATAACAATCAAATTGTAGGGACAAGTTTTAAACAAATTAACACATTCAAAACTGATTCTTGTTACATATAATCACATTAATGAACTAATGCTTGAGATTGTGAACGTATGCCTGCCAAAAACACAGAGAATCGCAAGTACTGGTGGTACATTGCGGTATATCTATTACTGGTGAGTCTTTACAAACCTCCTTCGGTGTCTTGTGAGCAGCACAGAGAAAGATCCACTGTTCAGTGGCTGTCATTTGTGAGCAGGTGTCGGGGTTACACTCACACTGAAACAACAGTGATGTCAAATCTCATGTAAACGCACTCGTCAAATTGATATGAAACAAAATGGTACATGGCAGTAGACCTATTGGTTTTCTGGTTAATTGGTTTACAAAAGTGATCTTTCACAGAGATTATTCATAACATTCCAACCCCAACTGCACATTATTGCATTGCATTGCAAAGAATCGATTAAGATGCCAGTCAATTGAGAGCCATAGCACGAATACAGTAGGTAACAGACACATAGAACTGACAGATTGCTACATGGGAAGACTGGGAAACAGTCTGTAATTGCTGCTGTGTATTTTGTTTCAATCACAATGCATGCAGAATACTACTGTTTTGTTTTAATATAAAATATTATTGCTCCATTATTAATGTACATCATAGTAGCTATTCCCCCTTCACACAAAATTCATAATACAATGTAATGAAGATTACATCTCATCATCATGCTGTCGGTCGCGAAGCGACAAAGACTGCTTCCATCACTTGACTCTTGCTCTCCATTTATCTCTCTGCTGTGAGAGTGATGTCCAGGAGTCGATCTTTATGTCTCTCAGCTTCAGGTTTCTCTTGATGGTATCTTTGAACCGGAGACGAGGGCGCCCTCTCTTTCTGTGACCAGAAGACAGTTGGGAGTAGAGAACCTGCTTCGGTAGCCTGTCTGATGACATCCTCATGAGGTGTCCAGTCCACCGGAGATTCTTTCTGATCAGAAGATCTTCCATAGATGGCAGCCCTGTCCGTTCGAGTATTTCCTTGTTTGTCACTTTGTCCATCCAGGTTATCCTCATGATCGAACGCAGATGTCGCATCATGAAGGCGTGCAACTTTTTCACCTGTCGTCTGTACACTGTCCAGGCCTCGGCTCCGTATAGGAGGGTGGACAGCACAATTGCACGGTATATCTTGCCTTTAACCCGCATGGACACATGGTGGTTGTTCCAGAGTCTCTGGCGTAGTCGGCCGAAAGATGCACTAGCCTTGGCCATCCTCCTCTGTATTTCATCGTCAATGCATCCGTCACTTGATATAGTGCTTCCGAGGTAGGTGAATTCCATAACAGAGTTCAGCTTGTTTCTATCAACCATGATATCCTCCTCTCGGGTTCATGTAGAGTTGGGTTGGTACAGCACCTCGGTCTTCTTGATGTTAATCTTCAGGCCGAACTTCTTTGACGCATTGGAAAAAGCATCCACTATTTTCTGCATCTCTTCAGCAGAGTGTGCAACCAGTGCACTGTCATCTGCGAATAGCAGCTCCCTCATCAGTATCTGTGTAGTCTTGGTCTTCGCTCTGAAGTGTGCGACGTTGAATAGGTCAGCGCTCTGTCTGGACTGTATGTAGATGCCATCCCCCATGTCTCGGAAAGCATTGTCGAGCATTGCTGATAGGAAGATGGAAAAGAGCGTGGGCGCCAGTACACAGCCTTGCTTGACCCCATTTGTGACCCTGAACGATTCCGAGACTTCCCCTCCAACATTAACAGTCGCCATCATTCCGGTATGTAGTGCCTCGATCATTGTTGTGAACTTCTCTGGGCAGCCATACTTCTTCAGTAGCTGCCATAGTCCGGTCCTCCCAACTGTATCGAACGCCTTACTGAAGTCGACAAATACCATGTACAGTGGTCGGTCCTGCTCAATGCACTTTTCTTGTAGTTGTCGGAGACAAAATATCATATCCACGGTGCTCCGGTTACCTCTGAAGCCACATTGTGTCTCCGGAACTACCTCTGGTGTTAGGTGGGTAGATAGTCTGTTGAGGAGGATCCTGGCGAAGATCTTGCCTGCTATGGAAAGAAGAGAGATTCCTCTATAGTTACCACAGTCTGTTCGATCACCTTTCTTGTAGATGGTTATAATGCTTGCATCCTTCCATGCTTGTGGTACAGAACCCATCTCCCAGGCATTGGTGATTAGTTGGTGCAGTCTGCTGAACAGATTGTCTCCTCCATGCTTCCATACTTCTGCAGGAATTCCATCTCCTCCAGGTGCTTTGCCATCTTTCAGGCTGGCGATTGCTCTAGCCATCTCATCCATAGTTGGAATCTCATCAAGGCTTGTCTTGGTAATGCGCTGCGGGATGTTGTCCAGAGCTTCGTGATCTATGTCGCCAGGGACGTTGAGTAGCTTCTGGAAGTGTTCACTCCATCTTGCCACAACTCTCTTGCTGTCAGAGAAGGTTTCCATTCCGTCTGTTGATTTTAGTTGAACAGGTCCCTTCTTTTTGGGTCCCCACACTTCCTTCAGTCCATTGTAGAAGCCCTTCATGTTGTTACTGTCGGCAGCTCTCTGCAGCTCCACTGCTTTCCTTTCCCACCAGTCCGACTTCAGTGCACGGGTGTGTTTTTTAATACAATGTAATGAAGATTACATCTATTTATATATAACACACAAAATTTACTAGACACTGTAGACAGATATACCAAATGGCTTAGAAACTTAAAGCAACTACTGCATCATTTTTTTTTGCAACACCACTAATGCCACAGTCCATTAAAAAACATTTGCAAAGCCACTGCTGCCACACAAGACAGTGTTGCCATTATTATTTATATGTAAGGGGACAGAATAATTACAAATGTACATTTTTGCATTTACACTGGTAAAGCCACAGGGTACAAGTATGACCTATTCAGATGTACTACCTGTAGTTTGACAGCCAGCCCATTTAGTTCCATGCAGAACTGCCTGAAATGGAACAGACAACAACAATGGTTACATTGACGATCCATTCAAAGTTTCATTTCCAATTATACGGTAAGTGACAACTGATACCAGGAGAACAAGTGTGGGGGAGATTAAAGAGAAAGCAAAGAGAATGGCATATTATTTTTATTTCACTAATACTTACCCTAGAGCTGAAACTGTTAGAGTTTGACTGTTCACATAAGAGGAAGACTGGGATTTTTCCCCGAGGGGTATGATATGGCAGCCATCTTTGATTGAATATGTGCGTTGAAATATCTCAGTAACTTGACTTAGTCTTAGATTACTCAAATCGAGTGTGTTAATACTCATATAACAACAAGTGTAACTACCAGTAGAAGCAATTTTTGTAAACAAAAAAAAGGATATATATTTTCATCTTTATTTTATACTACCAAATCATTTTATAAACAGGAAGTATTTTCAAAAAGTAGCTTGACGGCTACAATGGGCATACTGTCATTATAAAGTGTACATACCAAATTTCAAGCAAACATGTCAAGCAGTTATTCAGATATATAAAGAAATAACCGATATGTATGAATCAAATTGTGTTTCTGAAAAATGTACATATCGTATAGCAAAAACAAAGACTGCACTGAGAGGAATCACACAAAACGCATGTTTTGTGACACAAACAGGTTTATAGTATAATGTATATGAACCGCAAGTTGAATTTTTTTTATACATAGTAATATCAAAAACATACGTTTTTTCTCAACCAAAAAGGACAATTTCCGACCCAAGCATCTCTTTAAACATGAGTTAAATGATGCTGTCTTACCTGAGATGTTCATACTTCCACACCCCCTCATCCTGGCCCTCTGGAGGCGACAGGATGTCGTCTATGTTTGTGAAGTCATTGCGGATCGCTTGTTGTATGAACTGCAAATTGTACAGAATGTTGAAGTCACACACACATATGAACGGACACACACTCTTGCAATGCGAAAGATTGTTGTGGCCTTATGTCCCACTGGGGACGAAGAGGATAAGTAAAGTAAAGTAAAAACACACTTGCAATGCAAAGTTAGAACTACGTGTATTAAAATGATATCTAATGTATAAACAATAAATTGGCTTCAAAATATGCATGCTTTTGTGTGGCATATGTAGGTAGCGTTGTTGATCTCTTAGAGAGATCCTGATAACATTTATTGATATTAATCAATGACAGTCAGTAGATAATCAAAATCATTAAGTACTGTACTGATCATTATACTGGATATACATTATAATAACCTGGACATCTAAAAAATATTAGATTTGGAATACACAAAAAGTAGCTGGTGTGTTAGCCTGTGTATATTTGGGGCGTAGCCACAGACTATCAGTATGAGTCAAGATTAAAGAACAGCAGATGGCTTACCAAGAAGGGTTAACTAACAGTTACACATACGATTGATAGAACTTATGGAATGTAAAGAGGACCAGCCAGGCACTATGTTAACTAATACATGTACTGTATAATCCCAAGCTATGGGCTCACACTGGCGACCTCCACTGGCACAGCTGGTGGTGAGGCAAATGGAACATATCACACACAATTCAATAAATGGCTCAAGTGGCACTGGTTTCAAAGATGTTTGTCACTGGAAAAAATAGTTCTGGACATCTGGTCTATAATAGCAGTGTAGTGTTCAAATGGATTACATACACACATTATAGTAATTTATACATTTTGATTAAACCAAGACTATCAAAAAGATATGTTGTGGCTAAGGGTCTGGTAAACATTACAGTTTTTGCACCATTACTCTCTTGGAGTAAGGCAAATCTGTGCTGAAATTAAATACTGAATCCATTAATCTAATTAATGACAACTGTACCTGTAGGGACTTTCAAAGAATAACTGTACCCACCTGCTGTACTGCAAGTGTGCTGTCCATTTCTTCAAAGGATTCATTTGGCCAATTGGACCATTCCTGTCAATGTAACAAATCAGTTTGTGCAATTGTACCATTTTTACACTTCAACATAATCATAAGAGTAGCATCTGGGTCCAACAAAAATCCATTATGAAAGCTGCTAAGATAAGTAAGATTATCCAAATATTTCTAGCTGCTATGTCACTTTGTTTCCAACATTTTTGGACTTTTTGGGATTGCCTTTATGTTCTTTTAAGTTTAATTTTAAACAGTATTAACAGTAGCACATTTATAAACTCAAACTGACCAACCAGTTAACATTGTATATTCCATTGTACTGCTGTAAGACCACATTTCAGTTCCCCATCTAGGCAGCCATTATATAGCATCTCCTTCATAGCTTGCCAGGTGTCTTCTACTAAGCTATTCACATTTTCATAAATGTCAGTTAGCTTTCATTCACACATGTGCCGTATAAAATTCATGAATTCTAATATATATAATTTTTGCACAATCCCATATCTAACCTGACAACACTTAATTTGTGTTAAAACCAGACACTGATTAGCCTGGATCACATCACAAATAAAAATGACGCCTGTATTAATAAGCAGACAAAACCGACTGACATCTGTCATAATTTGACAGTTCTGACACCACGCTGCACAAATACATCAGTACTACTCATTCAACACTAAACAAATCCTCACAGATATTTAAAAAAAACCTGTGTAATGCCAATTCTATTGGGAACTCTTTCGTCACACAGGAAATGGTGGACAAATTCCATGTATTGTGAAAAACTGCCTTTAAGAAGTAAGTTTTGAAACGGCTGCAGGTGGGATTGAACCACCATCCCTTCAATTGACATGGATACCGACTTCACATACACACGAAGTTATAGTAGTATGTTTATGTGTTAACACTGTTTGTACCTGTAGTGTAGAAATGTCTAAATGAGAATTGGAGCCCTAGCCTAGTAGTAGTAGAGTAGTACTTTTACTTACTACAGAAAACATCAAATACCAAAACGTTACAAGCACAGCACTTGACTCTTGAGAACAATCAAACATTCACAAAGTTTATGCCGTGCACTTACGCCGGCGTAATTTTATGAAGCCTTTGAGAGTTCCGTGTAACTTAATCAGTTAATGCGTTACGCAGAACACTCACAGTCGCTCAGACTCGGTCACTGAACGTCTCTGACGAAGAAGAATGAACAGTTGGAAAGGAAATGTCCACTTTACTTTTACTCAAAATGCGGGACCTGCGAAAGTTAGGGATATATCCAGTCCCACTATAAGAAAGGGTAGTAGAAGTGCATCGATAACACTTCGGATTTTCTGTCCAGGAAGGGGAAGTAATTACGTAATTACATACCGATGCCAAAGTTCCCGGACGGTTCCTACGAATGACAGCCGAAATGTCCGCCATTTTCCTGACCTGATGGCTTATCCCATATTCCGTGAGATGGCAGCACCACCTGTCACATTAAATCAACTGAGAGTGTACGCTATGTGGCGCCACTGAGAGAAATAAGTTGTTTTGATCAAGTTTAATTTACGTGCCTTGCGCAGAAGATAGCCTTGTTTGATCTGCTTGAGTTATTTGATGATTAATAGTTGTTGTGCATTTGTGCTTCTTTTTGTGGATAAATACTGACCGAGAAGTAGTGCAGTTGATGAATCTGACATTTATTTTATTGTCTGACTGATTGGCATATGCCAACTGATTTCGATCTCACACAGCCAGAGACTTAATTTTTAAAATTGATTTATGTATGTCATAATAAACTGATCTTCACTGAGCTTGACTGATCCAGATAATGTACTTCTGTATATCATATGTGAGGATATTTTCTCTTTATATTGATTCCTGCAATGAGATTAGATCATGCAATTAATAGTTTGATATATGTTTACGTATTAATGGTTAATAACACATATACACGATACCTAGGTGACAAACTGCATGATACCTAGGTGAACATAGATTAGTTTTAGATTAGATTAGATTATAATTTTTTCGTGCAAATATCATAATAAAATTCATATGCCCATCCATATTGTGTTAACTTTATTATTAAATTTTAATGTTGTGTCTAATTAAGTTGTATTACTGCTGATAGGCAGGTTATCTGCTTTCAGGAATGTTCTCTCCTTCCCCCTCTCTAAACATTATATATATATATATATATATATATATATATATATATATATATATATATATATATATATATATTACTACAGTCAGTACAACCCCTGGCATATATATATATATATATATATATATATATATATATATATATATATATATATATAACCTACCTCTCTACATCTCGCTCTCTCTCTCTCTCTCTCTCTCTCTCTCTCTCTCTTCAGCCACATCACTGTCATTATCTTCAACCTTGTCCACTACCCACCTCTCTCTCCCTCGCTCACTCCCGCACTCTTCAGCCACGCTCACCCACTTTACTCTCTTCTGTTGCATACACCATGTCTCTCTCTCTCTCTCTCTCTCTCTCTCTCTCTCTCTATCTATCTATCTATCTATCTACTCTCTCTCTTTCTCTTCATGCACTCTCACCACCGCTACTCCACTAATTACGTATCTCTCCGCTCTCCTTCTTGTACCAGTCATGTAGCCAACCAACCATGACATATCGGATGGACGTTTTCACCTTTTCCTTTGATGCATGAGGTTTCTCTGATCTTGAGCACACGGCGCAGCATACACACACGCGCGCGCACACACACACAGTGACACGTACGCCCACACACACACACACACACACACACACATACACACACACACACACACACACACACACACACACACACGCACACACACGCACGCACACCCATGCACGCACGCATGCACGCACACACACACACACACACACACACACACACACACACACACATACACACACACACACACACACACACACACACACACACACACACACACACACAGAATAACGACACGCTCCGATCTCAACTACAGTCTTCTTATTGCAATGCCTGTTGAATCCAATCTCGAAAATTCGATTGGTATTAAGGCAACCACCATCTGAAATACCCAACAGATCTTTTTGACTGATTACCCGTCCCAGTTTGATGATATATGAAGCCATCTATAGTCACAACTGATTGACGATGTAATTCAAACTTTTGGTATTAACTGACCGAAATATCCCGCTGAAATGGATTGCCCGTGCAAGAAACGTACTATTACTGTGCAGCTGTAATAATCTTTTTTGATTTTACCAGCGATCAACGTAGATCAGGTTTCGCTGGCACATGAGGAAAACGTACCCCGTCGTTATCGATGTCTCGGTCGCCGAACCGATCTGGATCGTGAAAAGAGAGGGGATCGATTGGGAAGCTGCAAGCACTCTATCTTAATGACTATCGACGTGAACATGTCTGGCATTGTAACTGACCACAACGCAACTTAGATCTACTTCACCATACTTCAGTACGAACAAGCAGCTAATTAGAACGATTCCCAAGCAGAACGACGTATTACCAGTGCTAGACATCGATCTAATTAATATACGAGGCCAAAGGATTTCATGCAACACGATTAGGGCAACTTGATGGCCTGTTCGTTTTTATCCAAAGAGGTTTGTTTCTGATATGAGGTCCTACACCTTGTCTGGATTACCGATGAGTAATGCTATGTTTTAGCCAGAATTGTGTTTTTCCGTTCAATTATGCTGCCCTAGGAAAATCCTGATAAAGTATGCTTTCTGTTTTCAACTAGTCGTATTCATGATTAACGTACCATAATGCAAATGGGACGCTTTGTACCGCTGTTCTCTCATAGAAATGAATGATCAGCATATATTTTACATATACTGGACGATAGGCTATCAATAAACCCAGTACAGGACTGGGAAAGATTAATTAACCATTTTAGTTCAACCTTCGACAAAACCACATGAGGCCAGGTATTCTGCCGTGACAAATGTGCGACTAACACACATCACCGTGATGCCAATAAAACATCCGCCGATGAGAAAGCGAATATCCTTTATATTGTCACCAGAAGAGAATGTATATCGTCTCTTCAATCGCGTTGCTTATTCAATAACCACAAGAGGATACAATAATTGCTGAAACAACTAATGAAGGCAGTTTAGTCTCGCAGTCCAAAGCATATGTTAATACAACAAGGAATTAGATGGCCCTGTCAGAATAAATTCCACGTTAACAACTGCGATACGCTGTGGAAACAAGCGTCACCTGTCTCAGCGAATTGCGTATTAAGTCGCGCTGGCTCGTTCTGCTCCCGAGCCAGAGCTGTACAGACTTCTAGGTCACGTCCCGCACATTTGGTTAATTTAACAGAAATAATATACTAATAATACAAGTGTCTTCCGCCGTCGTGGCAGCCAGGTTGCACGCGCAACGCGCTCCTACGACCGCTTACACCGCTTCTCTAGAATTGGTTTGTGTAATATACGCCATTCGGTTCTGTTTGATGCGATTCGGCGCTGCTTTTCCATGTCAGCCCTGGTCTTTAGGCGCATACCGATCTGCTGCAGGTCGGTGTCAAGCGTCCTGGGAAGGCTGTTTCGGGGTCGGCCGCGATGTCCTTGAAGTACCTCCGTTTCGAAATAGGCTGACATTGTCTGGTTTGCCGGCGATTTCTCGTCGAATTTAACAGAAATGTATTCTTCTTTCAAAATCCGGTTTGTTTTCATCGACAAATAATCCTATCGGCTAAATGTCTGGCTACACGGAGCAGTGAATTTTGCAGTTCATTAATTTCATTACAAATACAATTTATTTTAATCAAAGATTACTAAATCGATTTCAACAATTTAGGTATTATATCCTACAATTAGTGGAATCCAAAAAAGGTACGTAACCGTATTTAATAATTTTGCAATTTAGTACGTACTTTGGTAGGTAACAGATGTAAAATAACACACTGCTACATACTCACGCACGCACGCACGCACGCACGCACGCACGCACGCACACACGCACGCACGCACGCATGCACACACGCACGCACACACGCACGCACGCACACCCGCACACACATACGAATGCACGTCTCATACATATGTCTCCCCGGCGTGAGCGTCCAGGCGCCTCACCATAATGTGCCATTTTGACGGTCGAATTCAATCAGACAAAAGTCGACATTGAGCGCTGAAATGACATAGATTTCTCGTTCTCGTGGGATTTACTCGTTGCCACGTAAGTAATTGCTGACGTCAGCTTGTTTCTTCTTACGTACATCGCGCGGCTGGAGGTGGCGCCGTGCACATGAAACAGGACAGTCGCTCCAGTCCGAAGTCCGAAGAGGACAAGTAAGAAGTGGACAACGCTGAATGTAGATTACATATGACACGTTTCGTTCGGCAACACAGATCATCAGTATACTCCCAAATCATTAGTCTTCTCTACTGCTCGGAGTACCAGCGGATAATACATACACACACATACACACATACACACATACACACATACACACATACACACATACACACATACACACATACACACATACACACATACACACATACACACATACACACATACACATACACACCTCTTACAAACACGTGTCACACACCTCACACACATACACACATGTATGCACTATCGCATAATACATACACACACAGCCACACACATAAACACATGAATCACATACACCACACACACCTCACACATACACTCTTCACACCATCACATCAACACCTGACACTGACACTGACACACGCACACAAATACACGCACGCACACACACACACACACACACACACACACACACACACACACACACACAAACACACACACACACACACACACACACACACACACACACACACACACACACACACACACATACACACCTCACACGCACCACACTAATCACATACAAAGAGACACCTTTCACATACATACAAATTCACACATACACCTCAAACACACATACACCTCAAACACACACACACACACACACACACACACACACACACACACACACACACACACACACACACACACACACACACACACACACACACACACTCACACAGAAACACCACACTCACACAGAAACACACATCGCACACACAATCACACGCCTTTCACACACAGAGGGTAGGGTAGGGTAGGGCACGGAGCCGGCTGGGATTAGAAGCCCCACTTTCTAAACTAACCGCGATTGATGTTTCAGGTGCACAGCCGCAATGCCGCCACTATATGACTGTCCTGCCAGAGAAAAAAAAACTGATACAGACAAGATACACGTTTAGAAAATATCTGCATTAAAAATATTCTAATACGTGTTTTTAATGTTTATGTGAAATACGGGGATTGCACTTAACGTCGTGTTGGCCTATTTATTGTTGTCATAAATATGACCATTGTTGTCATGTTTATCATTACAGTAGAGAGCTTAATTCATTATTATAAAATTAGTTAACAACTAGTATTAACGGGGGAATTTACATAAATCTAGCTCGAGCGTGTTGGGACAAATAGCCCCCTTACACCGCGGGACAAGACGCCCCCGTAGAATTCTAATCCCACGTGAGTTGGTCGATGTGTCGTCGCGAACAGATTATACTTTACGTCTTTGAAGAGTGTTGCGCCTTGTCACTGGCTGTGACAGTGAACTTTGCGCTCAGCGATGATGAGTGACCGACACAGCTGTTCGTGTCCATTTGACCTCTCGTAAGCTGATTGGGCGACGCAAATGACAACGAATGACCAGGTGTAGTTCACGGGAGAGTGACGTTTAATCTTGATCCTGTACAGTCTACACAAGACAGGGCTAATTAATGATACAGAAGCCAATGTATGCATACTTCACTCGGGAAAATTAACTACCGGAAATATCGCCAATCTATTAGGCCTAATAGGCCTGTAGTTAGGTGCCTAGATCTCAGGATGTTTTCTGCTGACTTTGTTTCGCTGGCATTTCATGATAACAGCTACCTTGGACCATCCATCGCAAAGT
Organism: Oasisia sp. SBJ-2009; assembly: GCA_964017155.1. Classification (NCBI taxonomy): domain Eukaryota; kingdom Metazoa; phylum Annelida; class Polychaeta; order Sabellida; family Siboglinidae; genus Oasisia; species Oasisia sp. SBJ-2009. The sequence goes on from OZ024854.1 coordinate 26,916,956, forward strand.
GGTATTGTCTACTCCCAGTTCGGCGCCTGTTGCCCTCACCAGAAACACCGTTTTCGGGCCTGAAATGAATTCAAATATTGCGTCACTATGTGGCCCAGCTGCCATAGAACCATAACATGTGGCAGAAAGCAACGTGAAACATTGGGGAAGGTGTTGTTTATTATTTAGGGGCTTGCCGTAGTTCAATTTCGGAGTTTGAGCCATTGTGTCACAACTAAGATTAAACATCGTCATCCGGTTGACACGTTCGTGTTGTAAATGGATATTTACAAGCTGTTTGAAGTTACTAAAATGGAATTTTTCCTAACATAAAACTTCCTTCTGGCATAAGCTTTGTTGTGACATCTCTATTTCGAAAATTATGCCTCCTGTGGGTGAAAAGCTTAACGCACCTCCTAACTCACAGAAATGTTAGTTATCGAATGTTGGGTCTTCTAATGCGCTACTACCTTTATTTTATAGACCATAATCTTGATCTAGATGTTGATCTAAGGTTTTACAATTTTGCTCAGTTTGATTGTGCGCATTTGAATTATGTTCAATCAATGTCAACGATAAAACTCAAAGTCAATGCATTCGTATATCCGCGCATTGATTGCGCGGGCACGAAAATCAAATTATCTTGACCATATGGCATGTAGTATCACATTTTGGAGCTCTGCGTCTCCATATGTCAATTCTAGACTTTGTCTCATCGTATAATCAAGTATATGTGTGTGATTGGGATCATGCTATAATGCTCGTTTTTTCGTAAATGCCAAATGATAGGGAAAGGAGTTCCCTCAAATGAGTTTCCATACATTATCTTACTGTACAGAATACAGGTCTGAAGAAAGTCAAAAGACCACGTACAGACTAATTACACTTCTAAACAACCAGGGTAGATATGCATCACATTTTGAGGACCACATTGGAAAAAAGTGTGCCTTTGTGTGCTCTAATGTGTTAGTATTATATATATATATATATATATATATATATATATATATATATATATATATATATATATATATATATATGTTTATTCTTTACTTGCATTTGCATCGAAACTACATGTTTGCCTGTATGTAATTTTTACCAAATAAACTCAGTCAATTAATCAATGATCATGTTAAGATCATACAATTAATAGAGGAATTCTACACCGAGCTATATTACAGGGAAAAGAGTATCATATTTCACACCAATTAACCCGAAAGAATTAACCGAGATGATTACGAAGAATGGGATCGCATCAGGCAAAGAACATGTAATCATCGAGACACTAACACAGGAGAAGACACCTGCTCTAAGACAATTGATAAGCTGTATACCAAATGCTTATCATAAACACGGGTACCACAGCACGGGAGAACGTGAAGATGGTGATAATAATTGATTAAAGATTAATAGTCATCGTACTCCTCGTTCTCGTCCTCATCGTAATCGTCCAAAGTGTGGATTTCCTCTGTGATTTCGTTGGCATTTTCCACATTATTCTAAAAGGTCAACTAGGACCTTTCGAATGGCGTCTCCCACGAACCATAATTTGTGTGACTTGACAACCATGGTCAAGAAGGAATAGTATTTCTGGGAAGTGATCAATGACCATGCACCAGATATATACGTGGAAATTGAATCTCATCATGTGCAGGATGACAATCTTTATGTGTGGAATAAATGTTGACAGGTCAATGAAGACACCAGGCCGGAAGTCAAGACTTGAGCCACATAATTTCTAGACCTTGATATGAACCTGAACCTTGAGGTGTTGTTCTGTAATGTGATTGGTCTCACTAATCCTTTGCCTTTGAAGTGCAGTGAAGACATGTAAGGCCAACAGAGCTGTTCTTATGAGTTGTACTCAGCCAATTGGTTGATGAGGATCAGCGTCTCTCTCAAGTCCACAAGTCCATGTCTTTTGTTCTATCCTTGCTGGTCTGTCTGGATTTGAGATATCGTGGTTTGTATGTACTTGATGTAGATGATAATCTTCACGCCGTTTGTTCATGGCTCGACCGTGTCTATGGTAGTTGTTCCACCGAAGTCACATCGCCGATGCACGCTCGGCCCAGTCAGTTGTGCATGATCGGCATCTTTGATCAGGTAGTTCATCACTTGCGCTTTATTTGTTTTCGCAAATAACTCATTGATTGTTCCCATTGGACATGGCGTCAAAGTGAGGGGATAGATCAGGTCAGAGAGATGCTTACTTGCAGCCATATGACCTGAAAGATAACCCATTTGTGGTCTTGTACTGGATCACCTCACGATTAGAAGCGACGAACCGTTTTCATGGGCGGTGAACGCCAACGTCTTGAACTTGTTCTTCTGGTGGTGTCGAAAATTACAAAATATTACAAAACCACAGCTATGATATAATAAATATAAAAAACGTATAAACGCACGTACGTATATATATATATATATACGCACACACACACGCACATACATGCACATGCATGTATACACACGCAAACATACACACACACAACACACGCACGCACGCACGCACGCACGCACGCACACACACACACACACACACACACACACACACACACACACACACACACACATACATACACACTCACACAAACGCCTGTGTGGTCGAGCGCAATCAAGTTGACCTTTGAACGTTTAACGATTTATTGCATATTTCGCGAAGTCTTCTAGGCACAGGTGTTTGATTAATATCCGCTCCCACTACCTCAAAAGATCACGCATAATCCCTGAATGCGAATGCGGGTAGCAATAAAGTAATCAGCAAAACTTTCATTTTGCTCGCATCATTCCGAACACATTTTATTGTACTATCTTGTTCCATTAATAGCTCCACGCACCGCTCGCTGCACACTAAACAGTGTTAATCATTTATTCCCCCCCGCGCTTCCGTTGGTTTCCTGTCGATAAGATCTGTGATAACTATGTTGACTAACCTGTTATTGTTCGAGCACCGCATTTTGCATTACTGAATAAAATAAAGATAATTAACTAAGTCTTCTATTTTGTGCTAAGGTTAATCCAAGGGCGATTTCGTGTAAACACCATACCCACGTCACGGGGCGTATGTGTAGGAATAATCTCGCTGGAAATCGCTCTAATTGCCGTCTTCCTTCAAGTGCACGTTTCCACCTTCCTAAGAGGTCGCGCTTTAGTGACGATGCGCTGCGAGAATGTGACGCAGGCTAAACTCGGGATATCGAAATCGAGTCGACCTGTCAACACCGGTCACTCCTCCATAGAGGACACTACTATGCGTCACACTGAACAATTCCTATAACCTTCTGTAATGAATTGTCCCTTTTACCTTTAATAGTGAGCTATACTTTTAACATTCTGTTACGCCCTGTTGCGTTCTCTTTTGTGGTGTACTTTCCCATTCTTTCTCTCTCTTTGGAACCCTGCACGTTTCTTTGCGTTAATGCAGTGCAATGGTTGTTTGACCATATGCGTGCGTTAAATCATTTGACTTTCCGTGTTGTAATGTTGCTATGGGTTTCTGTGATGCAACGTTCTGTTGAGGTGCACAGTTCATTCATTTTATCTTCTATACGTTCTTCGTTCGTTTCAATTTCTGTCGTACATTGTTGTTTTGTCTTATGCGTTTCAACGATCGTTTGAAAAGTGACGCAGCGTTCTGTCAGTTTCTACCCAATACTCGTGTATAATACGTCTTTCCTCTGATTTATTGTGGTTTAATGTTCCTTTGACATTCTGTGGTACTGTGATACCTATGACCGTAATTATACCACTCACGTCTGTGGCAATGGTAACAGCAGCAGTAATGATGTCGTGATGGCTTCATGGGTATGACATTGAACACGCACGCAAGAAATACACGTGTTCATCTGTGACATGATAATCAGACGTGTTCAATGACGACGGAACTTGTATTATTGCCCGTTACTATGACGCTGTCATCGCATGGGTTAGTATGACCTTTCGAAATACACGGCAACATTCATTACGTCTTCCTGATGTACGCGATGTCGCAGTAGACCATTGACATTTCGCGCGGCGAGGGAGTCACGAAAGAAGTTTGTTGTAACATTAACATTTCAAAAACCCGATAATTATGCTCGGAACAGTGTAACAAACGCATGCGGCGAATTATTTTAACACGGTACGTACGTACGCATGTATGTATATATATATATATATATATATATATATATATATATATATATATATATATATATATATATATATATATATATATATATATATATATATATATATATATATATATATATATATATATATTGCATTGGTGGCTGTTGTAGAGAAGTTCAAATAATGGGATGCGGCTCAGCGGCATCATCTGTCAACCAAGCAAACTGTATATATATATATATATATATATATATATATATACATACATACATACATACATACATACATACATACATACATACATACATACATACATACATACATACATACATACATACATACATACATACATACATACATACATACATACATACATACATACATACATACATACATACATAACGTGGCTTAGGTATGACCAGTTAATTGTGTTACTCCGCCAGAATTGAGATTGATTCTCGGGCGATGCAGTTCACAAAGGTTTGATTTATACCTGTATACCGTCTATGTTCGATGTTGTATTTAAATATCATTTGTGGTCTTTCGTATTAGATTTCTTTCGTTAATAACATGGTGTTATTAAGTTACGTTATGGCTAATGGTAGTCAGGCAAGTTAATTAGTCTGGCACCTATGCAAGATCTACGCCACTCTAAGTCTTATAGTCAATTATACGTCAGGGTGACATTATATCGAGTTACATACACAGTTCCTCGATTTAGCCACACCAGTTCGATGTCAATTTCTGGCGAAACACTAGCTTTGATGACGGTGGGGGAGTTTCGAACGCCTTATCTGCACTAACCCGAGCGATAAGCAAAAGCACGTACCGTGTGTTAGAAGTCTCACCTGCGACCATTTCACTGAGATAAAGAGCTCTTAAGGGAAATTCAACATGAAACAACATCCATTGTTAAATTACATGTGTTGTTTAAAAAGCAAACATTCATAGTCGTACTACGGATGACACTCTATCCACATACACCGGTGACAATGTCACTTGGCACGTAGTGGTGTTGACGGTTTTCGTGAATTCAAGATCACTGTTAAGTATCAACATTTATATAATAATAATAATCATATGTTTTGCTTCATATAGCGCCATATCCACAATTGTTCGTGGCCATTCACAACGCTTCATGTTACTATTAACATAAAAAGGGTATATGTATACAATGAGAAGAATACTAATATTTTTAAATAATTAATAAAACATATACACTCTGTATATATATATATATGTATATATATATATATATATATATATATATATATATATATATATATATATATATATATATATACAGAGTGTATATATAAATAATAAAACATATGTATTTATGTATTTATGTATTTATGTATTTATGTATATAAATAACAAAACAAAAACAATGCAGTGTTAAATAGCGTACCGTTTCTAAAAAATAAATAAATTTCTTATTAGTCATAGAAATTACATATTAAAACGAAAACAGAGTTTACGATTTCTTAAGAGTGTCAGTGTTATAAACGGTCCGCTGGCTGTAGTTATTTGAAGATTGTGTGCATATTTACAACTAAATATAGTCCCCTTCTCCCCGCAGTGACGAGCCACGATCTCGGGAATAGTCCGTGTGCGTGTTCCCACCCACGAGCGGCCACCGCAGCGGCCGGCGGGCGGGATTGATCCGGCCGGCGACGAGTGCCGACACCAGCCGTCTCCCCCGTAGCGGCCGAGTGTCTACGGCGCCCAGTCGACCGGCGTCTGTCGTACGAGGCAGTGTCGTCTCACCTGGCTGTGCAAGCAGATGTCATCAGCGTACACAGGTAGGTGAGGCTTCATCAGGAACCTCCTTCCATCTAGTCTCGTTGGTGGTTACCCGTATACGCGCCGGTACGGCCAATGTCGGGTTAGCACTAGTTAGTACTTTTCGTAGCGTGTACGCGTGGATGCTGGTCACGTACTGTCCCGAGCCGTGCAATGTGCCGCTAACTTGGCGGCTCTGAGAGTTGTAGAAATGCGAGAATGTTCATTGTCGGAAGATGTTGCCCTTGTTTCCATGTGTGTGGATATTAATTAGTCGTATCCTCAAATCACCCCAATGTAAGCGAGTTGATAGTGGGTCGTGTTTTGTGTTAATCAGTGTGAAACTGATATAGACCTATATCAGTTTCACATGGAGCTGTTGTTGATCCACTGACTGAGCTGCTCTGGCAGTTGTCGAAATACGAGAATGATCATTGTCCAGAGATATGATTGAGCATATATATAATATGAATGTGCATGGGATATTGAAAACCACGCTATGAACGTGGCAGCGGACGGCACAATCGTAAGTCAAAGCTTTTTCGACAGTTATCATTTGCTGTTATTACATATCAATCCGTACTGATATAACAGGTCAGATCTGACTAAACAGAACACGATGTAGTAGAACATGCGCAATTCAAAATGTGATGTCGCGTACCACAGACATGTCCCACGCTGAACTATGTCAGCTGAGTGACTGCAAGCAATATAACACATTGGAGGATTCATTGCGTTGTAGGGGAACTACAAGCAATCAGCACATTGTAGGATTCATCACGTTGTACACCGCTTACACAGTAGAGTATACACATGTGTCGATAACATAACGTTATCAGCACGAATTACTTAACCAGAGATGTGTAGAATTACTGGAGAATGATATGAGATACAGATGGGGTAAAACTGGGCAGTGTCCTCTGCCTGGATCTTGTTTAGTTCTCATACTTGAGCCATACGTACACGAGGCGTTCGAATGACTGATGATTTACGTCGCCATTCCAAAATAGACATTCCGAGTGAAGTGTGCTCCCTGAGCGCCGTCAATAATTCACTTCACATGCATCTGTCAATACGTCATGTTGCCTTAGCAGCCACGTCAATAAGTAAGTAAATATTATTTATTTATGTATGCGACTCTGTTGGCTGCGAGACAGAAGAAAGGACATGTAGGTTGTGTGTAGTGTTGTGTTCAAAGACCGTGCTCATTGTGTTATACATATAAGGCACACGTAATATACGTAGACCTACGAGAGCCTCAAAAGACTGGCGCTTTGACCAATACATGCGGGAACGAGGGCAAGGCATTAGATGCGCCCCCGATAGTTCGGTGGCAACTGACATACGGTTTCGCCCACCCCACTAAATATGAAGTTTCAGAGATGTGGCTGCTTGCATCCCCCACCCCGCCCCATCCCCCCACCCCATCCCATCCCCCCACCCCATCCAATCCCCCACCCCGTCCCACCCCCACCCCATCCCATCCCCCAACCCCATCCCATCCCCCCACCCCATCCCATCCCCCACCCCGTCCCACCCCCACCCCATCCCATCCCCCACCCCGCCCCACCCCCCACCCCATCCCATCCCCCCACCCCATCCCACCCCCCCCACCCCATCCCATCCCCCACCCCGTCCCATCCCCCACCCCATCCCATCCCCCACCCGTCCCATCCCCCGTCCCGTCCCGTCCCGTCCCACCCCAACCCCATCCCATCCCCCACCCCATCCCATCCCCCACCCCGTCCCATCCCCCACCCCGTCCCATCCCCCACTCCGTCCCATCACCCATCCCGTCCCATACCCCACCCCATCCCATCCCCCACCCCGTCCAATCCCCCACCCCATCCCATCCCCCACCCCATCCCATCCCCCACCCCATCCCATCCCCCACCCCGTCCCATCCCCCACTCCGTCCCATCACCCATCCCGTCCCATACCCCACCCCATCCCATCCCCCACCCCATCCCATCCCCCACCCCGTCCAATCCCCCACCCCGTCCCATCCCCCACTCCGTCCCATCACCCATCCCGTCCCATACCCCAATCCGTCCCATCCCCCACCCCGTCCCATCCCCCACCCCGTCCCATCCCCCGTCCCATCCCCCACTCCGTCTCATCCCCCACCCCGTCCCATCCCCCACTCCGTCCCATCCCCCACTCCGTCTCATCCCCCATCCCGTCCCATACCCCACCCCATCCCATCCCCCACCCCGTCCCATCCCCCACTCCGTCGCATCCCCCACTCCGTCCCATCCCCCACTCCGTCCCATCCCCAACCCCGTCCCCTTCCCCACCCCGTCCCATCCCCCACGGAGACAGACCACAGGAAAACAATGACACAATGGTCACGGAGACAGACCATAGGAAAACAATGACACAATGGTCACGGAGACAGACCATAGGAAAACAATGACACAATGGCCACGGAGACAGACCATAGGAAAACAATGACACAATGGTCACGGAGACAGACCATAGGAAAACAATGACACAATGGTCACGGAGAGAGACCATAGGAAAACAATGACACAATGGCCACGGAGACAGACCATACGAAAACAATGACACAATGGTCACGGAGACAGACCATAGGAAAACAATGACACAATGGTCACGGAGACAGACCATAGGAAAACAATGACACAATGGCCACGGAGACAGACCATACGAAAACAATGACACAATGGTCACGGAGACAGACCATAGGAAAACAATGACACAATGGTCACGGAGACAGACCATAGGAAAACAATGACACAATGGTCACGGAGACAGGCCATAGGAAAACAATGACACAATGGCCACGGAGACAGACCATACGAAAACAATGACACAATGGTCACGGAGACAGACCATAGGAAAACAATGACACAATGGTCACGGAGACAGACCATACGAAAAGAATGACACAATGGCCACGGAGACAGACCATACGAAAACAATGACACAATGGTCACGGAGACAGACCATAGGAAAACAATGACACAATGGTCACGGAGACAGACCATAGGAAAACAATGACACAATGGCCACGGAGACAGACCATACGAAAACAATGACACACTGGTCACGGAGACAGACCATAGAAGAACAATGACACAATGGCCACGGAGATAGACCATAGGAAAACAATGACACAATGGTCCCGGAGACAGACCATAGAAGAACAATGACACAATGGCCACGGAGATAGACCATAGGAAAACAATGACACAATGGCCACGGAGACAGACCATAGGAAAACAATGACACAATGGCCACGGAGACAGACCATAGGAAAACAATGACACAGTGGCCACGGAGACAGACCATAGAACAACAATGACACAATGGCCACGGAGACAGACCATAGAACAACAATGACACAATGGCCACGGAGACAGACCATACGAAAACAATGACACAATGGCCACGGAGACAGACCATAGGGAAACAATGACACAATGGTCACGTAGACAGACCATAGGAAAACAACTGCATTCTATTACACGCCGTTGGAAGCGGTTGTCAATTACCCCCCCCCCCCCCCCCCCCCCCGGTATGCAGGGATAGAGAAAATCATTTGCATTTGCACCTTGATTTTCCCTATCCCAGCATACCAGGGGAAATAGCCTTGTTACGGGACAAACGTTTCCAACGACGTGTAATAGAATGCAGTTGTTTTGCTATGGTCTGCCTCCGCGGTAATTGTGTCATTGCCATATGCTAGAAGATCACTGACTTAACTAGGTTGCATTGTTTTGCCTAGTGTTGGATGGGATAGTGCTACTGCCTAGTAGCTGTGCCTTCGGCGCATAACTCCCTTACTTGTTGACGTGTTTAATGTCATGTTTAATGAGATACAGTCAGCAACCACTGGTTTATTCAGTGTGACATTAAACCAGTGCATTGATATACTATAAACATATGCCACAATATCGATGTATTTGCTGTGCGATGCTGTGGCACCCAATTCATGTCGCTTCAGTGCACGCGGCCGTACGAACGAATACTTGTAGACAGTTGCAATTACTCCTGTTCGGATACTGTTCGCGTAGCTCTAGACTGTTACACGTTCGAATCATCTTCACGCTGTAATAAGATTGCAGGTTGGACCCGTGCCTTTCAGAGAAGTCTATAAGGTGTTCAGTTAAATAGGTCCACAAAGGAATGGAGTCGAAAACTCTCTTAGGAATCATATTAACTGAAAAGCTTCATGCAACCAATTATTCCGTTTATCCAGCTGAAGTCGTACACACGGGTAGCTTATCCTCCTTGTTATGAACTTAAATAGGCACATCTGATCGATCAAAACAGAGTGCACATCATGCACATTTGTGGACGAGGGTCCATTTAGAATAATTGCTTATTTAAAAATGACTTTAATACTCCACAGTGTACATAAAATATGGATAAATTCAGCTCCTTACATACATTTCTAGCTGTCCCTGTGCACGCGTTGCTAGTTTTTTAATATATATATATATATATATATATATATATATATATATATATATATATATATATAT
>OZ024854.1:26937343-26944843 GCA_964017155.1 Oasisia sp. SBJ-2009
AAGCGGCGCGTGTACCAATGCAGCCCGCGGCCGCTCGACTACTTCATGCACCGCGTCTACCCCTACATGAAGCTCGTCACGTACGCCATCCTCCCGTTCACCTTCGTCCTCGTCTTCAACCTCGCCATCATCTACCGGGTCACGCGCAACTCCCTCCCCCACAGCAATGGCGGCGACCGCGGCGGCCACGACACGGCGACGACGGAGAGACACGGCCAGGGCCGCATCACCTACATGCTGCTCACGGTCTCCTTCATGTGGCTCGTTCTCACCGTCCCCTTCACCGTCTGGACGTTCGCCAATCCCCGCCCCACGGACTCGCACTCCCGAGCCAAGGCGTTCCTCGTCAAGACCGTCTGCTTTCTCCTCATGTACACCAACCACGGCATCAACTTCTACATCTACTGCATCACCGGAAGGAAGTTCCGGCGCGAGCTGCGCGAGCTGTGCTGCGCAGGACGGAAGTCGAACAGACGCAGGACGTCGAATAGGTTGAGTTCGTTGAAGTCGTCTCGGCTGACGAAACTCTTGCAGGTTCAGTCGGAGAAACCGAATAATGTGAAGGCAGGGACGTTACCCGTGGATACGTATCCGTTGAATGCGAGATTGTAGTGTACCATTCCCTTTGACTGTTGACGTCATTCTGCAGTACAGATGCACAAGAATGCCGTCAAATAAAGTAATATATTTTGTACATTTTGAAGATCTCATTACTTAATCTGGATATACTACAGGTTTGTACGCCAGTAATTTCTTGTAAACATTTCGTATCAGCAATTGTCTTAATATCCAAATATACAGAACTTGAAACACTAGCATAACCTAATATTGTAATATATCATCCCAAAAGTGTTCGGTATAAACTGTAGTATATACAGGTATCAATAGATGTATAATATATAATCACAGGCGTAATTAATGTATACACTTTATAAAACAAATTATAAACATAGTCGAAATGATTCCATTGTGCACAAAGTGTAGGGTAACCTGGGACAAAACGGCCCATGGGGGTAATACGGCCCCCCGTATTATTTGCCAAACGAGTGAACACAAACGAACATTGAATAGTGGAACATAATTCTGCCATCTAGCAAGTACTCGTACCGAACGCAAAGCCATGCGCCACCAAAAGTAAATTCACAAACCTTCTTTAAAGTTTTGCATATCCTCTGAATTAATAATCACTGTTTAGTAAAACTGATGCTAACATGTCCACCGTGTGATGATTAGCCAGCGACTGGTTCTGGTGCACTCGCATCGATACACGTTTTCAACGACTTTCATCGAAATGTGAACGATATTAAATGATTACATATGAAGGTGAAAAAAGTCGGCACTGGTGTGTATGGGGTAAGACGGCCTTGTCAGAACGGGGCAAAACGGCCCCCGGGCCGTCTTGCCCCGCCATGCAGTACGAATATGATATGTAAACGCAGTAAAGCTGTAGTGTATTTATAGCATACACAATCATTGAAATATATAATTACAAACTATTTGATGATGCAAATTCCAAAGATGATGAGTGTTTTCAGTGACGAGTGTAATGATAATGCAGAATATTGCTTATAATGACAACTGTATTTTTTTGACATAATTTTTAATTAATGATGAGTAGTTTCGATTGATAATTAGGCTGTTGTATCAGCCGCGAAGTATCTGCATGCCATTACTTTAGTATAATATGTTCAACACTATAATGATTTTAAGGCCTGTGATGATGCAGATGCCAAAGGTGATGGTAGTGTCGAGTAATACAGACAGGAGCTGATAGGTAGGAAACCGGAAAGTTCCGGATGTAAGATCAATAGAGCGGGAGAACTGTAGAAGTGCAACAAATATTATCAGTATTATGTGACCGTATCGTGTTGTCGAAGACACAATAGAAGACGGACATTACAATGATGAGTCTAATGTAATTCACGATGAGTGATGCGGATTGGTGATTATTTCTGTTCACGATGAGTGATAATAACAGTAGTAGTTAATGGCGGTTTAAATAAATAATGGATAAAACACATTGTTTTTATACCAATACAACGGTTAAACCTAATATTAGAGTAAATAGGCGAGGGGCCGTTTTGCCCCAGGCGAGGGGCCGTTTTACCCCAGGCATGGGGCAAGATGGTTTTATTGGAGTACATTTTAAACTTGTTATAACTTACGTTTTGGTTATTCAATCGTTCAGAGACATGTGACATACACAAAGTATATATACCACAACACTATTACTGCACACTTATGCATCGACAAGTTATGGACACAAAAATACACTACTTTCCCTTAGGGGGGCCGGGCTGCCCCAGATTACCCTACATCTGTTAATTATATATAGAGGTAAGTTACATTGTACATATAGGAGTGAACATTTTATTATTACATATTTAGTTGGCTGCAGACACACTTTTTCATACATAAAATACACAGGTCATACCAAAACAGACAATTTGTATTGATCACACTACAGCCAATCAGGTAATGTCATCTCTAGAGAGCCCTGAGTTACCACCGCAAACTCGACGATTTGATATCTTATACACAGATTTCTAATGAATAACCTTAGCTTGACACCACTTTCGTTGGTTCACCTTTTAAAATATACAATGTTAAGATCAAACGATGCAAAAAAACTTACACCCTACGCCAGACATAGTAGCCGAGCAGATATTAATAATTCGAGGACATTCGTAACAGTCTCTCCTGGAGTATATCACGGTACACACATGCATGCAAGTGCGATTTAACGATTATACAACACGATCCATAGCTCTCCTATACTTGTGGTCTTGTTGATCTGTAGAACGAATTAACAGGAGAACGCTCTATATGATAATGTCATTTAATAAAATCTTCCAAACCAATTACAAAAATATAATTGCAGCATAATCCGCCTGACTACCGCGTGGAACTATTCAGAATATCGTTATTCTTATTAAATAAGTCGGCCTAATGATATGGCTGATATTATTAAAGAGGCGCTGTGGTGCAACCATCATATGACGTCACTACGTCGTAGTAATGACGTGCTCTTGGTACTCAGAGGAGCTCTGAAGGCCGTTAGGCGTATAACCAATGAGTGACCAAGACGGTTGGTCATCATTTGAGATGGTCCGTAGTGAAGCTGTGAAATTAATGTAAGTTGTCTATATTGGTTAGTTTGTTAGCGTACTGGTGCCACAGCTGTTGTCGTTGTCGCCGTCGGTATTACTGCTAGTATTGCTACAACTGCTAATATATATTAACATCACATCGTCGTCGTCGTCGTCGTCGTCGTTCGTCGTCGTCGTCGTCGTCGTCGTCGTCGTCGTCGTCGTCGTCGTCGTCGTCGTCGTCGTCGTCGTCGTCGTCGTCGTCGTCGTCGTCGTCGTCGTCGTCGTCGTCGTCGTCGTCGTCGTCGTCGTCGTCGTCGTCGTCGTCGTCGTCGTCGTCGTCGTCGTCGTCGTCGTCGTCGTCGTCGTCGTCGTCGTCGTCGTCGTCGTCGTCGTCGTCGTCGTCGTCGTCGTCGTCGTCGTCGTCGTCGTCGTCGTCGTCGTCGTCGTCGTAAACGTCACCATCATCATTACCACTGACTGTTTAACTTTAACAGGAGTGTTGGCCAGTATATCAACAAGATAAGACAAACCAACCACCACCATAACTACCACCGCCAACACCACCATCGTAACAGCCATCACCACCACAACAACTACTACAACACACGCAATCATCACCACCACAACAACTACTACAACACACGCCATCATCACCATCACCACCACCGAAACCACCACCACACCAACCATCCTGAAACCAAACACAGCGACAAACACTGCAACACTAGGCTGGCCGCCAAACACACCCACAAGCATTGCCATAAAACAAGGCTAGCCGCTGTCAATACTTGGTCGTTGCACATCGCACCTCCAGTTTAAATATAAACGTTCTTTTTTCGTTGGTGTCTACTGATGCGGACACACTAGACTTGTGGTCGTGCGTGTGAGACTGACAACTCCCAAAGGCCACGTCAAGATCTATGTACGGGTGACTACATAGGTCTGGCATGCAGTGACATCCACTTGCTCTGAGCTCTGATGACGAACCCACGGCTACATCATTTGCCTATGCAGTTGTCGTTCTATTCAAATGTATACCCCTTATAATGATTTCTTAGTCACTCAAAATGAAAATTAACTGAATAAGCCAAAGCACCGATACATGCAGTTAAATACAACACGAACGATTAACAAATAACATATGAGACAGCTAAACTTCACGATGATGCCATACCATTAGAATCAACCATGATCTAGCTAAACCTGTTTTATCTGCAGGCACCTACAACATAACATTGCTCTTTTGTTTTCTAAAACAAAAATGAACGGTAAATGCACCTGCAAATAACAGGCGTATCATTGTATGCGTCTAGTACTTGCAACCGACATGTTGTTCAATTACCATCATGATATGAAGACATTCTATTTCTGCGCCTCAATTAATGTGGAGAACATGCTAGCGTCGCGATCAATCTCCCTAATCTACTTCACCCCGTGCGGTCCTCCGCCAGTTCTTTCTGAGTACGTTCGACAATGCTATCTGCATTACGTACGACGTATGATACGTACGACGTATGATACGTTCTACGTATGATACGTACGATGTATGATACGTACGACGTATGATATGTACGACGTATATGGTTTTTCGATTGATTAAACTAGTCGTGTCTGTCTTTCATTAAACAATATCGAAACGCGCACGTGCCAAAGAACATGTTCACATGGCACACAAACTGAATTTATCAAGTTTGCTAATATCTAAATACCTTAAATTGTATCAAATATATTGCCATATGTGGGGAGAGGTCTCTTTTATATCGTTGTGAAAGGGGAGATCTATTTATGACGGTACACCTTTGGATAAATGACTAATATCAAAATAGTTTCAAAAATGTTCAACATGATCCTAATTTACCAGTTCTAACAAGAAACACACGGAATGGTGGTTTCACGTGGACCGTAATATCAAACATGTCACGTCGTTCAAACCCCTGTTTGACACGGCACATGTTTGTATGATTACTTGAAGCCATATAGTAAACGTACTGACGAACACACGTATGTACGTGAACAATTTTAAGAGGGTCATAAATGGATAAACTGTGTATCAAAAGTTAGCAGTGTAGTGCACCTATGCAAATAGTCCGGCTACATCCTAAGTTGTCCACAGTCATGGTGCGACCATACCTCAGTGGCACCGATCCACAACGTGGTCGCGGAGTACAGTGTTGTCTTTGTGAACTATGTCCTCTCTACTACGGGTGGCGAGAGCTGGGCAGTTCATCTACAGTGCAAGTGAAATCCAAGGTGACATATCTTATTGGTCGATAACTGTCAGTGTCTTTTGGGCTCTACGGCAGTATGGTAATGTAAAGGAGGCAGGCAAGGAAATTGCTAGTCTAGCAGTAGACGGCAGGTAAACAAAAACCTGATTGCACTTACGGCTATTTGAGGTCCATTCACACCAGCGTTGACGTTGATTAGCGTAATGCAGCCGCCGACATAGTCGAGGCCACCAAAGTAGAACGCGGAGGTAAATTCGCCATGGTCGTGATACGTCGTCTTCCCCACCAATAACGATTTATCTGTTCCGTCTCAGGAAGAACTACAGGAAACTCCCGATCAATCCTTGCGCGATACATGTGATACTATACTTGAATAACATAACGCAGAATGCGGAGGTCAATCTGGGTATCATTAGTCACAGTCTGGATGTAATGGACTTAATGCTGAACCAATAATGGCACTTAAGAGCAACCTGCATTGTGATCCAGTATCAACTGTGACTCTCAGTTTGAATACATTTGACACACATTATGGCAGTAATTATACTTTCTGTGTTTGTAGTTACCGATACCGGATTTATTACATCTGAACAGATTATATATCACTAACCCTCTATTTCAATAATAACCTTATCCACTGTATCCACCTGGGATTGTATAGAAATGGCCCGCGTTTTTTTCCGCGAACCGATCTCATGTTCTTACAAAACATACTCATTTTTAATTGTTTTGCACTAATATCAACCAATAAATGCCACTACGATATGTTAGGCGGGTCAAATATGTTACATTGTATCGTATTCGGCCGTGCAATGAAGGTTGGTGTTGCAATTTTGCTCAAATAATATGATCAAAATCATGAATTTTATTTTGGTTACATATTACAATTTTACAAAATTAAAACGGAATATTGCAACCGCGGACTTGCTGTAGAAAGCCAGAGCAAGCAAAGCGATAATTTCATAGAATACATGCGTTCCACAAAACGTTGCGCAACACGTTGCGCACTTTACACAGAACCTGTTTACTGTATATTGAAGAACACGGGTCACAAAGTGGTTTTATCCCGATTTTCGTATTTACTATCACCATGCTCGGTCATTTTTCAGGCAAAAATGCTTGTTTGGCGGGTTTAAGTTTCAATGCGTACATATACATGTGTGGGTGTTATAATCGACCAACTGATCAAACATGGCTATCTTCTCACGCAGATAGACAGTCTCCATTTCTAAGAGCCGGTACCGTATAATGGTAATACTAACACCTCCTCGTAACCTAATCGACCCACACGGGCACAGACTCACACGCACGCACACACACGCACGCACGCACGTACGCACGCACGCACACACACACGCACGCACGCACGCACACACACACACACACACACACACACACACATACACACAAGCACAAACAAACACACACAAACACACGCACGCACGCACGCACACACACACACACACACACACACACACATATATATATACACACACTCATACACACGCACGCACGCAAGCAGGCACGCACGCACGCACGCACGCACGCACGCACGCACGCACGCACACACACACACACACACACACACACACACACACACTTGTAATCAACATGTCAACGAAATTTGACAAACAACAGTGTTCTAACTTTTGAACACTTTTTACTCATCATTCCAGCAAAGTATTCAAATTACAGACGTAGAGCATTGGTTCAACGCGACTCTGGTTTATTTACGCTGTGACCCCGGCACCGCACACGTTATCGCCTCATGAAATAACGACTGATCATTCAAACACGTCTGTAGTTTAATCAGCCGCTGGGAACTACACGCGCCGTAAACTACACGACGCCTTTCGATCAAGTCGATTATCGACAGTTGTGAGACGTTATGTGGCGCGTTGTACTTCCTGCTTGGACTGTGGTCTAATGCATTGCAGGCGCAGCGATTCGAGGTCACAAGAGATTATATAATAATGGACTGGTTTTGTATAAGCCACGGAGTGCCATGTTCGTGTCACACGTATGTGCAGTGGCTCAGGGGTAGAACTTCGGACTCTCGACTAAGAGGACTCGGGTTCAAATCCTGTGCTGCGGTGTTAAAACCCAGGGCAGGTGTTTTCACTCCACATTACTCCAGTTCACTAAGCTGTATAAATGAGTATGTGGCTATAGACAGTGGT
>OZ024854.1:26949843-26954843 GCA_964017155.1 Oasisia sp. SBJ-2009
GAAAAATGACCAATTAATGGATAGGGGTTCTCTTTGTTTTATACATCCTCTCGAGTCTTGCCAACAACCCGCTCAGTAATAGTTTGTCCAACTCTTTCGTTTTCAAATAATCATTTTAAATTAATAATTAATACTTACAGTTTTTCATAAGTTTTCATCCAAAGATAAGGCCATATATTCAGAATATATATATATATATATATATATATATATATATATATATATATATATATATATATATATATATATGTATGTATTTCTTTGTTTCTTTGTATTCCGTCCGTGTTGCACGTATCGGACTGAAATATTGCAGTGATCTGATGGACCCATTGAAATGGTCCTTAGATTAAAACATTTTCGAAAATTCTACAAGGGGTTAATATTTCAAAACACTATATGTGAAGTTCCAGTTGCGGAATTCCATATTTTTCTATACCATCGTGAATACAATTTGGCCATCTAGATATATGTCGCTGGATGCATACAATAATGTGAATAGATTTAAAGTTAATGTGGTTTGAATATCAACACTTAAAACAACTGCATCAGGTCGGCCTATAGGCTATAACTGGTCACGTCTGCATGCTAACTAGTAACGCTCTCTTTCACATTTCCAACATTTCCTGTTTCACTTAGCGTCAAAATTATCGCACGCCTAGTTAGTGTACTATTTTCACTGGACAAGTCTGCTAACATTGCTAGTATAAAAAGTTATTAGTTTGAGTTACTTGATTAGGGACCTGCTTCCCGTCTGTTACAACCGATAATGTAATAATCGCCTGTAATATGTCCCCGATAATATAATAAAACACCCGATAATGTAATAACATCCGACAATGTAATAACATTCCAGCCGATAGTGTAATAATTTTGCCTGCTAATGTAATAACATGCTCCTTCCCGATTATGTAATAACGTTTGACTGCCAGAATAAATGTGACTTAAGATTTGGAATCAGCAGATTGGATTTAATTTAAAACACTACTTTTATCCCACTAGCAAAATTGCAGTAGTGTGAAATAGACAAAATACACATACACAATGAACTAATTGCAAGAAATCAATGAAATCCACGAATACGACTAACTCCACATTAAATATGTATGTTATTACATTATCAGTCAAAACGTATTATGTTGTAACACCGTCCATATTTCCCTTTATTATCTAACTGTCCAATTTGCATTCTGATTTGAAATTTTAATATTTAACAGTGTATATATATATACAAGATGAACATTATTTATGTATTTGATAATATTGATATCACGTATGTCTCTTTGGCTCTCGGCCGGTCATTCGATATGCATTTGAAATATCACCGGTCGCTATTATCATCCACCGGAATAATAAGTGTCTCGCACTCGATATAACTGTTTATTCTTCTGGACCGCTTTATTTTAGAATGGCATTCTGTCTGACAATCCTTTAAATAGAGTTGCGGAAAGTGGTATGTAATTACATCCTTGCTACAGCACAATTCGTCCAGCACATCGTGAAAGCAAGATCAGTTTCTTCATTTGTCCCCGGGTCTCGTTTTAGCTGAAGCACTGCCGTGCTCTCTTGGTGTCCGGTTCGATTCAGTGCGAAGGTGTGGCTGTATCAGGCTATGGTCTATATATATATATATATATATATATATATATATATATATATATATATATATATATATATGTATATATATGTATATATATGTATATATATGTATATATATATATATATATATATATATATATATATATATATATATATATATGTATATATATATATATATATATATATATATATATATAACCATTCCAATTTTAGTCTATGGTAAATGTGTCTCCGGTGCACTGTTTTATTATAAGCCGCACCTACCGTTTGACGGAGGCATGTACGTCCAGTTTTACCAAGACTTATCAAGATTGCCACCCAGAGAATCATCTCTAGGTGGCAGGTGGACTAGGAAGCCTTTTAGCTTATCGAGAGTCCAACCCATCTATCTGTGTGTACCCCGCCCTTCTTAGGTACATCTCGATTTAATTTTTAAATGTATTAACACTACTAGCACCTACACAATCAGCTGATAATATGTTCCATTCATTAGCTGTTCTTTGTGAAAATGAGAATTTTGTAACATCTAGTCTACACTGCTTCTTTGCTAACTGCATGTTCTCAAGCTCTTCTCTCTTCCTTAACACATATTTCCGTCAATATTTTCATACCCATTAAATTTTTAAAATACTTCTATCTGATCTCCTCTCAATCTCTTGGTTTCTAGTGTTGTTAAACCACATTCTTTTAGAAGCATTTCATAACTAATATTCCAGAGTTTTTTTTAATAATTTGGGTTGCTCTCTTTTGTACTCTTTCTAGCATATCAGTATCCTTCTTGCGATATGGCCTCCATGCCATACAATATTCTAAATGAGTTGCGTCTATATTTCCGGCTCTGCTTTTATCGTTTCCGGTCAAGAAGTCAGGTGGAAGTATTTAGCTTTGTGGTAGGGGCGTGTTAATGCAGTAAAAATCTGTACTTCATATTTGAACGATCGCACAGTGCAAATGTAAACTGGGCAACTCTGTAAAATACTATTATCAGACAAACTTGCATCGTGAACCAAACTATTATTGCAATGTTCACTGTAACTCTGACGTTGCCTGTCCTTTGTCCTTCAGCCGTCTACTGTCGTGACAAGCCGGCCGGTCACTACGCCCACCCCGCCAGTGCCAACTGCTTCGTCCAATGCGACTCGTTCGGCCGCGCCTTCGGCAAACGTTGTGCGGGTGACGCCATCTGGCGATCAAGTAGTCCGGAGCCGGCGGCCTACAACCTGTGCTCGTAACCCGCCTGGTGGCGCTGTACGACGCCTGGTACTTCACTACAACGAGACAACTCGGTTGACAGTTGCAACTCCCAGAATCACTGGATTGAGAACAGAACTGATGCGACGAAACAGTATGACGACTAAACGTAATTAACTATTCACTACTAAGTTTGCGTCTGGCAAGATCAACAAGAAGCACATGAATGCGTGTGTATATACGCCCTCACACATGTGTGCACACGTGCAAGTCCATACGTTCTATTGCACACACGTATGCATATACACAGCCTATACAACAATAATAACAATAGTTTATTTTGAAGATACATATATGGAAAGGTAAATATATTCACTTATTGTCAATGATTATGTACGAAGACTGCATTTGTATAAATTGCTAATAAATGATAACATTGTACGAAAGTCCGCTTTTGTTTCCAGACAAAGCGAAATACCTCTGAATATTCAGCGATGAAATTCGCAACTGTCCAGTGCGTGTACATCGGATTGAAAGTTGCAAATACATCAGTTGATAATTACTAAGTTCACGATCCTGATGAGAGGGGCTGTTATTGCAGATATTATTCCGCCAGATGATTATTGAAATACATTTATTTTATATAAACGGTAGCGGCAAGGCTGGATGGATATCGCACGTATAATCATGATCATCGTGTCATGACATCAACAATGCGCATATTTTTATTAGAAAGGATGCAATTATACAATCATAACTGCACACACGCGTTGAACAAAACTCTGCATGCTTGCTATTACAACATCATACCACAAAGCACAACGCAACGCTACACTGGGTAGCGCTACACCCGTCGCCATAAAGTAGCACGGCCAGAACTAAGATCTATATCAACTCATTCTACTTCTGACAACGCTACACGATATGATATTACCACATTGCACGACATTGTTCGGCATCTCGCCTTCCTAGGTTACATCACATCATTTGACACTGCCACACGACAATATAAGCCGTTACATTAATCTAATGGCAGAGTACAGCAGCGAACGCAGAAGTGTTATCTCCAGTGCACATACATCAACGAGTACAGGTGCGGCTGGAGAAGAACGAGACGACCAGAACAGAGACAACACTGACGACTCGAGACTCATCTCGACCGTGGAGGTGTAAACGGCCGATAACGCGAGAGAACAGCAGAAGATCTTAATCGGTGGACATATCTTCATACTAAATCCCTCCCTTTGCAAAAATTATTCCCACCTGGCACTCTGCATGCGCATGCGCAGTCTAGCAATTTATCGCCAACACGTTAGCCTCGTTAGCGTTAGTCAAATTGGCCTGATCGGTAAAAGGCGACAAAAGAGTATAGGATAGATTCTAAGACAGATCACTCCAACCTCTCCCTCGCTAGAATCTCGCGCGTGGGAGTATCTTCGTATTGGGAGGGATTTGACACAGCAACATCTCGAGTGAACATGGAACCGATCACGTGACATATGCTCCCTAGATATCACGGGGATGAAGGATAAGTAGGTGTAGATCTGATACATTTACTGGTTAACTATTCTAACATATTTGGAAATAAATCCACGATCACCCTCCGGTACATATACAAAAACACGTTCACGCGCACGCGCACGCGCACGCGCACGCAAACGCGCACGCGCACGCGCACGCGCACGCGCACGCGCACGCAAACGCAAACGCAAACGCAAACGCACACGCACAGCCACACCCACACCCACACCCACACCCACACGCACACGCACACGCACACGCACACGCACACGCACACGCACACGCACACGCACACGCACACGCACACGCACACGCACACGCACACGCACACGCACACGCACACGCACACGCACACGCACACGCACACTCACACGCACACGCACACGCACACGTACACCCACCCACACACACACACACACACACACACACACACACACACACACACACACACGCACGCACGCACGCACACACACACACACACACACACACACACATACAAACCTCCCTTTGCTCTCATCTCAGTAATCTAACCACTTCTCAATTAAAATCATCTTGCGCCGTCAAGGTGATCTTAACAGCAATACTAAGGTACATGAAATTAATCTCGCTAATACAGTCACCTCGCCATTCAAATTACGTTGACCCGGCGCCGAGACCGACCTTTATAATGAGGTTCCACTGACATCGACCCA
>OZ024854.1:26959843-26967343 GCA_964017155.1 Oasisia sp. SBJ-2009
CATTTAGACGAATTATCTTGAAGTATGTCATATAACTGGGAGAAAAACTAACGCCATTTAGAATGCGAGACTTCAATACACGTCGGCTAAAGGAGTGATTGCCGTTAATCTCTTATAATAATTTACCACGACGTCTACCACTGCTTCGACAGTATCTAAGATGCTACGTACATATATTATATTGAACATTACAATTTTCTAGAAAATGATGTGTGTAATACGTAAACACCCTTGACATCTTTTTGAAGATATTTTATATGAAATTATTTGACAGAAGATTGCTTGACAGAGAAGAGAAAGAGTATCGCAAAATGTCCAAACATTCCCAAATGATGCCCTTTACACACCACAACGCTTGACACATTTGATGCTGATTATTTGTTTGTACAAATGTTGGGACCTACTGAAAATCATTCTTAGTATGAATAGGTAAACACCTTTTTACATGACATATAAGTTCAACGAACGATGTGTTTGCCAGATTCGAACGAACCAATATAGCATATAACATAGTAAATATAGCAAAAACCCATACACAATGAAACGTACTGTATCAAGTATGTCACCCTCTGTCACGTGATTGTACTCCCCCTTCGTCTAGGCTTGTCGTGTGTGTCGTGATGGTCGTCGTCGTCGTCGTCGCCTTCCTCGACGTCTTCACCGTCGTCAACCACTACAACAATCTCGTGTCTGGCGCCGGACTCATTGTCTTCGTTGTCGTCTGCTTCCTCTTCTCGTCACATCCGGAGCAGGTAGCCATCTTGTTTTGTCACTCTCAGTGCGTCTCCTCGATTTATGTCCTCGTATTATTTGCTTGTTTTTAACATCGTCGTCGCCGTCATAGTGGTTGTTGTTATTTTGGTTGTTGTTGTTGTACTTTTAATGGTGGTGGTGGTGGTGGTGGTGGTGGTGGTGGTGGTGGTGGTGGTGGTGGTGGTGGTGGTGGTGGTGGTGGTGGTGGTGGTGGTGGTGGTGGTGGTGGTGGTGGTGGTGGTGGTGGTGGTGGTGGTGGTGGTGGTGGCGGTGGCGGTGGTGGTGGTGGTGGTGGCGGTGGTGGTGGTGTTGGCGGTGGTGGTGGCGGTGGTAGCGGTGGTGGTGGTGGTGGCGGTGGTGGCGGTGGTGGCGGCGGCGGCAGTGGAGGTGATAGTGATAGTGATAGTGATGGCGGTGATGTTATTTGTGACGGTAGAACTAGGCAGTAACTGCAGTATACCTACGTAGTTGTTGAAACAGTCATAATCGTTGTTATTTCTGATGTGGATGATAATAATTATTGTTGTTGTTGTTCTAACGATTAGGCATTGTTGTAGTTGTTAGTTGTACGTGGTCTGCGTTGTTTACGTCGTGTACATTGTAAGTATTCCACACCATCTACGTTGTTTTGTTATATGTATTGTCATCACCGTTGTCACTGTTTGTTCTTATAGTATATTTCGCAAACAGACACATGTCAACTTTGTGTCTCGACCTCTTTAACTAGCACCCGTGTGTTTGCAGGTGAGGTGGTTACAAATATTCTGGGGACTGGGCATGCAACTGGCCTTTGGCCTGGTCATCTTGCGGTCGAGTTGGGGCACAGTGGCCATCGGGTGGACGGGGGACCGGGTGTCTGACTTCCTGCGCCACGCCGACGCCGGGTCGATGTTCGTGTTCGGTAAGAAGTACACCGACCACTTCTTCGCGTTCAAGGTAAGAGAAAGACGCGAAAGGTCCGCAAAATCCGCGTTGTTCTTTTAGCACTGATTCAGGCATCGCTTCGATACTCGGTGCGGGATAACTGTTGTGATTCAAAATTGCTATTAGCGTCAAGTTGTAGTTGCATAAGGTTCACACGTAAGATGGCGCCGTTGTAGCAATGCATTTTTTTCTCGGTTAAGGAAGAGAGAAGCACTAGAGTACATGGAGCTACATTAGCAAAGAAGCAGTGTAGGCTAGATATTAGACAATTTCTTTTCACAAAGAACAGTAAACGAATGGAACAGATTATCAGCTGATTGTGTCGGTGCTAGTAGTGTTAATATATTTTAAAATAACATCGACATATACCTAAGACGGGCGGGGTATTCTTAGATAGATATATTGGACTCTCGATAAGCCAAAGGGCTTCCTAGTCCACCTGCCATCTAGAGTTGAATATCTAGGTGGCAATCTTTTTAAATCTTGTTAAATTATTTCCCGAGAGACATCGTGGCGACCAAATCACCCTACCCCATACGTAATGGGTATCTTGGGATTGTGTGCGACAAATCCTTAATGACATATACGACTAATATGAAGACTGTTGGAGAACAACCGGTTTTGACACTTCTGAATAATAACCATACGAACCTTTGAGTAAGAGAACGGATTAATGTTGACCCAGATATACCCTTACCTGTGTTACTTCGATAATACGAGCGAGTCCATACAGGTGACACTTTGAGGAAAACTCGTGAAATTAATTGAAGCTTCCGCACAATAATCGATTTAACTGCCTCTAAGACAAACATGTATTGCCATGTACGTATTCATATAAACATCATACGTCGTGAAAGTTTTAATATGACGATTTGATAGTAGGCCTAATTTCGGTTTTCTGTGGCATCTGCAACTCTACGTTATGCAATTACTACGTCTTCTTGAATGTTATATATAATTTACCAACTATAACTATATATATAACATAACAAAAAGACCACAATAAAATATGTCGCAGCTGTAATGACGTTGGATGGATGGAAGGATTTATTCAATATAAAATGTAAAACATTGTACAGGTATACATAAAATATAAATACAAATTACATTAAATAAAAAGATGACACAAAAAGTGCAAGCACTTATTTCCATCGTGGTCCCTGTATAGGCAGATACAGACACATACATGACAGACATTGACAGAATATGACAAATGTAACAATATTAAAACAACAATAATAAATAAAATGTGATAAATAATGACTGCAGATAAAAGACATGTGATAAATACAATTAGAAAATAGGGGGAAGTAATCTCCTGATTGGAAACAAATCTGAACGTTGCAGGTTCTGCCTATCGGTGTCTTCATCAGTTCGGTGATATCAGTGCTGTACTACATCGGAGTGATGCAGATGATCATTCGTAAGGTCGCCTGGCTACTCTACGTCACCCTCGGGACCACGGCCGGAGAGTCTCTCAACGCAACCGCCAACTTCTTCCTCAGCCTGGCAAGTAGTCGCACCTGTAGCGCTGTAGCACTTACATTTCCCCGGCGTTATAAACGTCCCGATTGACGTTTCTGCGCATGCGCGATAACTGTAAAATCATCAATGTCCAGCGAAACGACACAGCATTTATGGTATAAATACCACGGGCTGTTCGTTAGGATGTATATAACCTCTCAGCAAAGTTATTTGTAGCAAACTAACACGAGGCAAACAAGTTTTGAGGCATGTTTCGATAGCAAGCGCAAATCACGTATACTCCGTGACAGTGGTTTAAACAAACGTAATATTTTAATGTATTGAACGACATTTTAAGCACCTCTTCGCAGAAATCAGGAGAGTTAACGAACAGCCCGTGGCATTTATGCAAAAAATGCTTTGTCGTTTCGCTGCACATTGGTGATTTTACATTTATCACGCATGCGTAGAAACGTCTATCGGAACGTTTATAACAACCGGGAAAATGTAAGCGCTACAGCGCCTGTAGTCACTACGACACTGGCGTCTGACCGTCGCAGTGAACACTGATGTTGTTCTCAAAACCATAACGGGAAATGGATGCTTAAAGGGGTGCTCCATCGGCGACAGGTTCACAGTATTTACTTACATATGGGTAATATATTGGTTGTTCATAGTAATTGTACACAAATACCGTTAATAAATAATTAATTATAGTAAATTGTACCCAAAACATGGGAAACCCTATTTTGGATTCAGGACTCTGCCATCTTGAGGCGCAGAACCAATGACATAAGCCGCTTACGTCATGTGTGCGTGTGCTTCTGGGTGTGTTTGTGTTTGTGCGTGTTTGTTGGTGTGTGTCTAGGTATAGGACCATGCAGTAATGGTGATCACCATTTAGTGTTTGTACAACGAAGCAGTGATGTTAGTTCACTTGATGATTCGCCATTTATCTGTTCCTGTGAATGAGCAATTATAATAATAACAATAATAATTAGGTAACTTCTATTGCGCCTAAACACTTAAAAACGAAGCTCAGAGGCGCATCAGTACAAGACAGGTTACTCGATCTCATTGTTCATAAACAAATCCAGTTGTAATCAGAATGATTGACGCGCCAGGGAGCTATGGTGGATAGACAAGGTTGTAAAGGTACGTCTTTAAAACCATGACGGTGGAATATAGCAACACTCTCAACTGGTTTAACACTAGAATGATGGTGACGTTCCCGTCTATGTTTCCAGGACCATGAAGTTACGTATGTTAATTCACCAGTGTCTGTATTTTTAGGACCAGGAAGTTACGTATGTTAATTCACCAGTGTCCGTATTTCTAGGACCAGGCAGTGTTATTGATTCGTCCACTAGTGCCCGTCTTGACCCGCTCAGAGCTGCATGCCATCATGACGGCGGGCTTCGCTACGGTGTCCACAGGAACCTTGGCTGGATACATCATGTTCGGGGTACGGCGGCCATCTTTGTTTGTTATATTTAACAGTGACAGTATGGCACTCGGCATACATGCTACAATCTTGTTAGCTAAATCTAGAAACACGCACACAGCTAATTAGTTAACTGAAAGTTAACTTTATATTTTGTAATGTTTGACTGCATTTGTGTGGTAACGACGTACCTTCTCCGATGGGAACAAATTGAAAGTTGCCCCGAACCCGTTAGATTGCATACTTTCCTTTTATAACAACGAAGCTGTCTCTGTCTCTGTCTCTGTCTCTGTCTCTGTCTCTGTCTCTGTCTCTGTCTCTGTCTCTGTCTCTGTCTCTGTCTCTGTCTCTGTCTCTGTCTCTGTCTCTGTCTCTGTCTCTGTCTCTGTCTCTGTCTCTGTCTCTGTCTCTGTCTCTGTCTCTGCCTCTGCCTCTGCCTCTGCCTCTGCCTCTGCCCCTGCCTCTGCCTCTGCCTCTGCCCCTGCCCCTGCCCCTGCCCCTGCCCCTGCCCCTGCCCCTGCCCCTGCCCCTGCCCCTGCCCCTGCCCCTGCCCCTGCCCCTGCCCCTGCCCCTGCCCCTGCCCCTGCCCCTGCCCCTGCCCCTGCCCCTGCCCCTGCCCCTGCCCCTGCCCCTGCCCCTGCCCCTGCCCCTGCCCCTGCCCCTGCCCCTGCCCCTGCCCCTGCCCCTGCCCCTGCCCCTGCCCCTGCCCCTGCCCCTGCCCCTGCCCCTGCCCCTGCCCCTGCCCCTGCCCCTGCCCCTGCCCCTGCCCCTGCCCCTGCCCCTGCCCCTGCCCCTGCCCCTGCCCCTGCCCCTGCCCCTGCCCCTGCCCCTGCCCCTGCCCCTGCCCCTGCCCCTGCCCCTGCCCCTGCCCCTGCCCCTGCCCCTGCCCCTGCCCCTGCCCCTGCCCCTGCCCCTGCCCCTGCCCCTGCCCCTGCCCCTGCCCCTGCCCCTGCCCCTGCCCCTGCCCCTGCCCCTGCCCCTGCCCCTGCCCCTGCCCCTGCCCCTGCCCCTGCCCCTGCCCCTGCCCCTGCCCCTGCCCCTGCCCCTGCCCCTGCCCCTGCCCCTGCCCCTGCCCCTGCCCCTGCCCCTGCCCCTGCCCCTGCCCCTGCCCCTGCCCCTGCCCCTGCCCCTGCCCCTGCCCCTGCCCCTGCCCCTGCCCCTGCCCCTGCCCCTGCCCCTGCCCCTGCCCCTGCCCCTGCCCCTGCCCCTGCCCCTGCCCCTGCCCCTGCCCCTGCCCCTGCCCCTGCCCCTGCCCCTGCCCCTGCCCCTGCCCCTGCCCCTGCCCCTGCCCCTGCCCCTGCCCCTGCCCCTGCCCCTGCCCCTGCCCCTGCCCCTGCCCCTGCCCCTGCCCCTGCCCCTGCCCCTGCCCCTGCCCCTGCCCCTGCCCCTGCCCCTGCCCCTGCCCCTGCCCCTGCCCCTGCCCCTGCCCCTGCCCCTGCCCCTGCCCCTGCCCCTGCCCCTGCCCCTGCCCCTGCCCCTGCCCCTGCCCCTGCCCCTGCCCCTGCCCCTGCCCCTGCCCCTGCCCCTGCCCCTGCCCCTGCCCCTGCCCCTGCCCCTGCCCCTGCCCCTGCCCCTGCCCCTGCCCCTGCCCCTGCCCCTGCCCCTGCCCCTGCCCCTGCCCCTGCCCCTGCCCCTGCCCCTGCCCCTGCCCCTGCCCCTGCCCCTGCCCCTGCCCCTGCCCCTGCCCCTGCCCCTGCCCCTGCCCCTGCCCCTGCCCCTGC
This sequence comes from Oasisia sp. SBJ-2009, assembly GCA_964017155.1. NCBI lineage: Eukaryota > Metazoa > Annelida > Polychaeta > Sabellida > Siboglinidae > Oasisia > Oasisia sp. SBJ-2009. The sequence continues at coordinate 26,966,150 of OZ024854.1, forward strand.
CCCTGCCCCTGCCCCTGCCCCTGCCCCTGCCCCTGCCCCTGCCCCTGCCCCTGCCCCTGCCCCTGCCCCTGCCCCTGCCCCTGCCCCTGCCCCTGCATCTCTGCATCTCTGCATCTCTGCATCTCTGCCTCTCTGCCTCTCTGCCTCTCTGCCTCTCTGCCTCTCTGCCTCTCTGCCTCTCTGCCTCTCTGCCTCTCTGCCTCTCTGCCTCTCTGCCTCTCTGCCTCTCTGCCTCTCTGCCTCTCTGCCTCTCTGCCTCTCTGCCTCTCTGCCTCTCTGCCTCTCTGCCTCTCTGCCTCTCTGCCTCTCTGCCTCTCTGCCTCTCTGCCTCTCTGCCTCTCTGCCTCTCTGCCTCTCTGCCTCTCTGCCTCTCTGCCTCTCTGCCTCTCTGCCTCTCTGCCTCTCTGCCTCTCTGCCTCTCTGCCTCTCTGCCTCTCTGCCTCTCTGCCTCTCTGCCTCTCTGCCTCTCTGCCTCTCTGCCTCTCTGCCTCTCTGCCTCTCTGCCTCTCTGCCTCTCTGCCTCTCTGTCCCTGTCCCTGTCTCTGTCTCTGTCTCTGTCTCTGTCTCTGTCTCTGTCTCTGTCTCTGTCCCTGTCTCTGTCTCTGTCTCTGTCTCTGTCTCTGTCCCTGTCCCTGTCTCTGTCTCTGTCTCTGTCTCTGTCTCTGTCTCTGTCTCTGTCTCTGTCTCTGTCTCTGTCTCTGTCTCTGTCTCTGTCTCTGTCTCTGTCTCTGTCTCTGTCTCTGTCTCTGTCTCTGTCCCTGTCTCTGTCTCTGTCTCTGTCTCTGTCTCTGTCTCTGTCCCTGTCTCTGTCTCTGTCTCTGTCTCTGTCTCTGTCTCTGTCTCTGTCTCTGTCTCTGTCTCTGTCTCTGTCTCTGTCTCTGTCTCTGTCTCTGTCTCTGTCCCTGTCTCTGTCTCTGTCTCTGTCTCTGTCTCTGTCTCTGTCTCTGTCTCTGTCTCTGTCTCTGTCTCTGTCCCTGTCTCTGTCTCTGTCTCTGTCTCTGTCTCTGTCTCTGTCTCTGTCTCTGTCTCTGTCTCTGTCCCTGTCTCTGTCTCTGTCTCTGTCCCTGTCCCTGTCCCTGTCTCTGTCTCTGTCTCTGTCTCTGTCTCTGTCTCTGTCTCTGTCTCTGTCTCTGTCTCTGTCTCTGTCTCTGTCCCTGTCCCTGTCTCTGTCTCTGTCTCTGTCTCTGTCTCTGT
>OZ024854.1:26972343-26979843 GCA_964017155.1 Oasisia sp. SBJ-2009
CCCACGGTGCGGCGCAGTCGATCAAGATGCTCACGTCCATCGCCGCCACCCTCATCGCCTTCATCGCCGTCATATCGTTCGTCAACTCCGTGCTGACGTGGCTGGGAGACAGAGTCGGCATCGAAGGCGTCACTCTGGAGGTAATCCACCCTACCCTACCCCACCACACCCTACGGCCAAATGTCACCGTCCGGGTATGACAGCCACGCCCACAAACTGTAGAAACAACGCAAACGTTGCGCGATTGGCGCCGGTAGCGATGGCGTACCATGAAGAAATGTCAGTAATGTTTGCAATCGAACAAAGGCAACAATCCGCTATTTCTTTGTTCATCTGTGTATATTTGGCCGGTCACCCAAATAACGTATAAACACACACACACACACACACACACACACACACACACACACACACACACACACACACACACACACACACACACACACACACACACACACACACACACACACACACACACACACACACACACACACACACACACTCACACACACACACACACACACACACACACACACACACACACACACACACACGCACACACACACACACACACACACACACACGCATATATATATATATATATATATATATATATATATATATATATATATATATATATATATATATATATATATATATATATATATATATATATATATACATATATATATATATATATATATATACATATATATATATATATATATATATATATATATATATATATATATATATATATCATTGTCATATGGTTTAGAGGTGGCCTACCCACCCAAAGTACCGTCCCATTGCTAGAATTCCATGGTATACAACCAGCAACATTCATATAATTATCACTAAGATGGCGGATCACCTTGACGACTGCATGCCAAATCAGGGCAATGCAATGACGTATAACTAATGGTCGCAATTTCGTCGCAGCGGGGCTGTTCGCCGGTGTGTTCTACGTTGATTATAACTGTAGCTTATTCGCAAGCTCCACATGTTGGCGTCTGTTTGTCTTTCGATTACAGTAAACCAAAATATATTTTGACACAATGCGTTTATAGAGACAGTTGCTATTTGTTTCACATGTTGTACTCTCAAGTCACTTCAAATCCGTTTCAAGCATTGCGTAGTAGGCCTAGCCTTGGAGGGTGCTTGAGTTATATGTCAATAGAGTCACTAGCCCACTTCTAGTAAACACACTCTCTTACACCGCGTCTCGTGCCACTTACAAATTACTACATAACGACTAGTGTGTGTAACTTATGTTGTACTAAGAGGAAACCATCTCGTTATACAAATAAAGTACGCAACCAACTGTTGTACAGGCTGTTCTTTAACCTAGTTACATCAACATTCCAATTTATTTAAGTGTTATATATAATGTTTATACAATAAGCGAGGACATTGGTGTCTTTATGTAAAGAACAAATCGTGATATGACCAAGCATGTTGCTGTCTAGTGTTATGAGTAATAACCGTTCTGATAATGTTTGTGTTCGCCTTTGGAATTGGTAACTCGCTGCCGACCTCAGTGTATATGGCACATTTCAAATATTTGGTAATTCTGTATTCAGTTTGTGGTCGCTACGCTTCATTTTTAGCGAAATACGCTCTGCACAATTCATCGCGTCTGTAGCGCAAGGTTGGCAAGTTTACCATCTGCATGACATTCTCGTACGCATAACCTGGTTATGAGATGATTTCTTTGCTTGCAGTGGATCTGCTCGTACGCTCTGTGGCCCGTCGCCTTCCTCATGGGAGCCGACATCGCCGACTGCCCGAAGGTGGCCGAGTTGGTCGGCGTGAAGACCTTCGTGAACGAGTACCTCGCCTACTCGCAGCTCGGCCACTTGATCGCCAACAGAGAACTCTGGCAGGAGCACGTCGACAACAACGGCAGCTATTACTACGTCGGCCAGGACATCGTCCTGAACGGCACCGACAGCATTCTCGTCAACGGCATCCTGTCAGTAAGTAGAGTAATGTCATCATGATGTCACCATCGTGCAGCCATGGTGTTGAGCGAAGGCCTCAGCATCCTAATTCCACGTCTGTCTATCTTGCTCCATCCTCTGCCAGATGGTACCCTTCCAGTAGTCGTCTAGTTCGTCTCTCCATCGTCTCGCCGGTGCTCATCTAAATCGTTTCCATTCGTTCCCCTTCCGGGTGGTGATACGCGATGTTCATCGGTTACCTCGTATTTTGCTGACGTGCCATGCCCAGATCCACTTCCGGCTTCGACTTGTTTAATCACGTCTCTGACCTTTTTGTTTGCCCAGAAGTTTGTTTTGGTGTATGTGATAATTAACATACTTTTTTCGATCTTTGTTTTTGCGAAGGCTAGCCTTTTCTCTGCTTGGCTAGTGAGTGATGTTATGCTAATTTAATCTGAAGGTTTTCTTAAGGTCCAGGTTGATCGTGGCGTGGACTTTAATGCAATATTTATATATGCTAGGTGTTTGTAGAGAGAGTTGTGAAGAGGTTTCAATGTATGCTAGACGTTTGTACAGAGAGTTGTGAAGAAGTTTCAATGTATGCTAGGCGTTTGTAGAGAGAGTTGTGAAGAGGTTTCAATGTATGCTAGACGTTTGTAGAGAGAGTTGTGAAGAAGTTTCAATGTATGCTAGGCGTTTGTAGAGAGAGTTGTGGACAGGTTTCAATGTACTTAGGGATATAGTAGAACCCGTGTTGGGCTGTTGTTTCAACGACATAAGTGCAATAAGTGACGACCGGTCAAATATGTGCAGCGCCCAGACAAACATGTGACGTCATCGCCATGTTTATATGTAATGAATGACGTGACCATGTCGCCAGTAGAAATTCGATTATCATCAAATGATACTATAAGTTAACACTGAACTGCGTAACACCCAGAATACAAAGAACAGCAGGTTGACTCATACATCACGATACAGTGTACTAGCGCAAACAAATGTGCACATTGTTTGATGTCATGCTGTACTTGAAAACTGCTAAGGAGACCAACTGTCTGTGGTGACTGCGTTAGCGATGCAGATGGAATGATCGTCCACAACATGAAAATCACGAAAATCAAACCAGATCATGCTAATTGCCGTGTTTTTAGAAGTTCGCTTACTAGCAAGAATCAACGCGTTTATTAAAACTACCTGAACGCGCTGCTCGGATTATGTGAAGTGTCAGTGTGACACATGTAACATACAATAGTAGTAGTAATGTTGTGTTAGCAGCGTGATCACAAATGTCAAAATAAAAATAAAATAATAAAAACATGAACAATTAAAAACCCATTAATAATAATAATAATAATATCCCCACCAGGAGCGGTCTGAGGTAATCACGACGTACGCGCTGTGCGGTTTCTCCAACCTGGCGTCGATCGGGTTGATCCTGGCCGTGCTGGGGCCGTTGGCGCCGGCCAGGAAGGGCGACGCGGCAGAGCTGGCCCTCAGCGCGATGATCGCCGGCAACATCGCCTGCTTCATGACCGCGTCCATCGCAGGTAGGCGCCGTCGCTACAAGCGTGTTCGTCCGGGCACAGTGGGGGGAGGGGGGGGGGGGATTTAAAGCGAGGGTGCAATAAGTATTTTAGTTTCCCCATCTTTCATTGTAACAGTTATTGGTTTGTTATTGCTAAAACTCGTCAATATAAAATGACGTGTTAACCACATTTAATGAACTTCTAATACAAGTATAAAACTATAGTCGTGTGAATATGTTTTCTATGGTTTATGTATCTTTCTGGTAATGGTTACAATTATAATGTAACGTGTATATTTGTATGTTTCAGGGTTGCTGTATTGTTGTTAGAAGGCCGCTCGCCTGCGTATTACGTCATCCTAATGACAACAACTTTGCTTGTTGCCGTCAGACGTAATGACAATTTGTTTCCGACCGTTACACGGATCAACAATAGATTTCGAGTACGACCGTTAGACATAATAACAACACGTATGTTTATTGGTGTCAGACGTAGCGACAACACGTTTGTTTAAAGACGTTAAGAACAACGTGACATGTTGACTACTATTAAAGCTCATTTTTATCGGAGTCATGTTCCACTTCAAATGTGTTGTAATCAGTTACACTTCAAAGACATGCAACCGACTGTTCTTCAAATGTGTTGTAATCATTGTGTACATCTACCATACACAAGTATGACTGTTGTTCAAATATGTTGTAGTCATTGTGTACATCTACCATACACAAGTATGACTGTTGTTCAAATGTGTTGTAATCAGTTACACTTCAAAGACATGCAACCGACTGTTCTTCAAATGTGTTGTAATCATTGTGTACATCTACCATACACAAGTATGAATGTTGTTCAAATGTGTTGTAATCATTGTGTACATCTACCATACCCAAGTATGACTGTTGTTCAAATATGTTGTAGTCATTGTGTACATCTACCATACACAAGTATGACTGTTGTTCAAATGTGTTGTAGTCATTGTGTACATGTACCACTCACAAGTATGACAGTCGCCGAGTGTATTAGACTTCTTTATTATTTGGAATACGCCCTTTTCGTTAACTAAATGTAACGGAAGTTTAGTATGAATAGTATTACATTAATACAAACTGGAATATGTTTTATAACATGATGTTTTTAAATACACAAGTTCGTGGTCATCCAATGTCAAACTTGACATGCTTGAGCGGATATTGGCTAACATTCGATATAGCTATCTCGTTTTAAAAATACCACCGTGTGTGTTACACATATCCCTATCGCAACCGTCTCATTGTACATTATAAAGAACGCATTGTTATATCATATTTCAAAATAATTGTATATCTATCTACACAAGTAACATGTCCCACGATGTAATGCTCCACGAAGTGAGAGCAGTATGCCTTGACAACGGTTCCTTGCATTGTCCTACGTCAACGTCTCGCGCATATTCTCGCGATATTGTCACGTGACAGATGAAGCTCACGGCGGCACTGGCCACGTCACACTTCCGGTCTGTACAGTAGCCCTGCAAAGATGAATCATTATATATTAATCGTTGTACCATATATATTGCGTTAAATTTCCGATACAACCATAACTCCGCAGCATAAAATTTCAATAAATAAATAGGCATTATATCGCAAAACAAGTATTGATTATTAATTATTATAAATTATACATAAACTTTCCGAAGACGACCAAATAAACGCAGCGAATTATTCTGTGATTACATACCTGTTAGCCGTTTAATAAAACACAATTTACAAATAGCTGACAAAAATGTCAGTGTCCGGAGATACGCTGCGAAGGCTTCCTTTTCCATTTATGTTATGCACGTTTTGCAAATGACAGTATTTTGTGTGTTAAATATGTTCATTTTAACAAGCAGTATTTAAAAGAATTAAAAATCCATCATCAAATCTGACGAAGTGTTGGTACTTTGGATGATATTATTATTATTAAACATGGTGTTATTGTGGGAAGTATCAGCAAACTAGTCTACCATAATCAAATTAATAGTATGTTTTATAGTTTGTTTTCTTAATCTTTATGCATGTTTAATTTTATGAAGTCTATTTAGCATTGTTTTTAACCTTTTTTGCATATTTATTCAACTTATTTATTTAACTTAATTATTTAGCTCATATCTATATATGTAGGGGAAAGTCTGGTAATATGAGCCACCAGATAATAGGGGCCACCCCATAATTCAGAAATGGTCCATCAAACGTTGCCATATATCGTTTACATACTAAGTTAAAGAAGGTAAGGGAGCACGTTGCCAAAATTCGGAGTGGTAAGACGACAAAATATACAAATATTTATGTTAATAACAATTAATAACATTTCTCACGATTTGCATATGTTTGGTGAATGCATATAAATAAGATATTTTTATCTATATCAACATGAATGACGTTATATAACGACATAGTTTGTGTTATGGGAAGTGAAATACCTTCCGGGTAATATGAGCCACCTGACTTTCAAGTAATATGAGCATATGGTTATACTACCTCTATTGATTAATATCGCAGTGAGATTCAGTCGAGTGCATTCGAGAAGATCATGCCACCCCACTCCCAAAACACAACAGGAAAGCGGGAACTAAGAAAGGGAAGATGATAAGTGCGTATGTGGCATGTCCTGGAGATGGTGGTTAAAGAGTGAGGCTATTCAAATGTGATTTGTGTTAAGTTCTGTCTGTCAATCTTGGGTAACATGATCACGTATGCTCATATTACCAATGGGGCATGCTCGTGTTACAAACACTTGTTTTAATATTTTGGGAAAATGTTCTCCTCGTTCTCATTTAAAAGGTAAACAACCTACACATGCACTAATCCACATAACAATAGTCTATCACGTAACCTTTCACGTCATAATTTCACACAGAGCACATAACTAGTCATACGGCTTCAGAATGTTAGTGTGAAAACATGGCTCATATTACCGGACTTTCCCCTATTTATTTGTTTTATATTGTTAGCGCTTTGGAGCACGTTTTTAACCCGTATACGTGGGGCTTTATAAATGTTTCCAAATAAATAATAAATAAGCCTTGTGGCGCCCACCTGCCACACAGGCTGTGAGGAAGTTGGCGCCATTCCCAGCAATCATTGCGCGCATAGCGATGGCGGACGCGTCCTTCATGCGGTTGGGGGCAATGGTCCGTAGGACGCCCATGGCGACGCCGATAGCCGTGAGGCTCGCAAAGCCACACATGGCGTACGTCGCTATCACCTCAGACCGCTCCTGGAGAGGCATGGTCCGTGAAGTCAGTTACTGTGTGTGCGAGTGCGTGTGCGTGTGCGTGTGCGTGTGCGTGTGCGTGTGCGTGTGCGTGTGCGTGTGCGTGTGCGTGTGCGTGTGCGTGTGCGTGTGCGTGTGCGTGTGCGTGTGCGTGTGCGTGTGCGTGTGCGTGTGCGTGTGCGTGTGCGTGTGCGTGTGCGTGTGCGTGTGCGTGTGCGTGTGCGTGTGCGTGTGCGTGTGCGTGTGCGTGTGCGTGTGCGTGTGCGTGTGCGTGTGCGTGTGCGTGTGCGTGTGCGTGTGCGTGTGCGTGTGCGTGTGCGTGTGCGTGTGCGTGTGCGTGTGCGTGTGCGTGTGCGTGTGCGTGTGCGTGTGCGTGTGCGTGTGCGTGTGCGTGTGCGTGTGCGTGTGCGTGTGCGTGTGCGTGTGCGTGTGCGTGTGCGTGTGCGTGTGCGTGTGCGTGTGCGTGTGCGTGTGCGTGTGCGTGTGCGTGTGCGTGTGCGTGTGCGTGTGCGTGTGCGTGTGCGTGTGCGTGTGCGTGTGCGTGTGCGTGTGCGTGTGCGTGTGCGTGTGCGTGTGCGTGTGCGTGTGCGTGTGCGTGTGCGTGTGCGTGTGCGTGTGCGTGTGCGTGTGCGTGTGCGTGTGCGTGTGCGTGTGCGTGTGCGTGTGCGTGTGCGTGTGCGTGTGCGTGTGCGTGTGCGTGTGCGTGTGCGTGTGCGTGTGCGTGTGCGTGTGCGTGTGCGTGTGCGTGTGCGTGTGCGTGTGCGGGTGCGTGTGCGGGTGCGTGTGCGGGTGCGTGTGCG
>OZ024854.1:26984843-27004843 GCA_964017155.1 Oasisia sp. SBJ-2009
CACAAGTGTAAAAAGAACCCAGCAACTAAGGAATGTCACAAAAATGTACGAAGAATCAGTTTGTGTTTGTCCCCACATGAGCACGCACTACTGACCAAGCCAATGAATATGTTGCCGGCCGCGTTGAATGACTCAGCGGGGGACGTTGCCATGGTGAACTCCATGACTGAAGCGACGACACTGATCATCTTCTGCATGATGCCGTAGTGATACAAGATGGCGATGACAATGCTGAAGAAGATGATCACCGGCAGGATCTACACAGACAGACGTCACGCTTCACACAACTGCATCATATGTAACCAAAGGTGTGTGTTACGGGAATTATTCAATACGTTATAAATAAGATCAGTGAGGATGTAAGATTTACATGACGATCATCTTTGGACTGAAAGTGTCTCTTTCGCGTTTACAATCGTGAATGAATGTTCTCTTCAGTTTTCCGTTAGTGCAAATATAAAAACATAGTAATACAGTGCGTCACCTTGAACACTATCGGGTGTGCAGTGTAGAGGGCGCCGAACACGAATCTGTTGCCGGGGTCGACATTGTCGAGGAAGTTGGCCACTCTGGTGCCGAGCCAGCGGAAGGCGACGTTACCGAACCTCGACCGCACTATGAGTAGAGCGAACACCAACTGCAGGGCCAAACCCCACACGATGGTGCGCCAGCGAACCTGCACAGACGAAATAAAAACACATACGCTTAAATCTTATGAAACTGTAGACCCTTTTCATAACAAATAGACAAATAATGTTTTTGGAAATTGCTTTCCACCATACATTTTCCGCGGATCCATACTCTCCACTGACGACTGTTGCCTGCCCCGTGCATGACTAGCCAAATGACTTTGTTTGTTGCGACTCTGAGTTTGACCTTGTTAAGGATATAGGCGCTATAGAAGTTTTACAATTATTATTATTATTAGTGTAGTATAGTGTTACTAGTGTCATTAGTCTAGTGCGTTGCGTTGCGTTGCGTTGCGTTGCGTTGCGTTGCGTTGCGTTGCGTTGCGTTGCGTTGCGTTGCGTTGCGTTGCGTTGCGTTGCGTTGCGTTGCGTTGCGTTGCGTTGCGTTGCGTTGCGTTGCGTTGCGTTGCGTTGCGTTGCGTTGCGTTGCGTTGCGTTGCGTTGCGTTGCGTTGCGTTGCGTTGCGTTGCGTTGCGTTGCGTTGCGTTGCGTTGCGTTGCGTTGCGTTGCGTTGCGTTGCGTTGCGTTGCGTTGCGTTGCGTTGCGTTGCGTTGCGTTGCGTTGCGTTGCGTTGCGTTGCGTTGAGTTGCGTTGCGTTGCGTTGCGTTGCAATGCAATGCAATGCAATGCAATGCAATGCAATGCAATGCAATGCAGTGCAGTGCAGTGCAGTGCAGTGCAGTGCAGTGCAGTGCAGTGCAGTGCAGTGCAGTGCAGTGCAGTGCAGTGCAGTGCAATGCAGTGCAGTGCAATGCAGTGCAATGCAGTGCAATGCAGTGCAATGCAGTTCAATGCAGTTCAATGCAGTTCAATGCAGTGCAATGCAGTGCAATGCAGTGCAATGCAGTGCAATGCAGTGCAATGCAGTACAATGCAGTGCAATGCAGTGCAATGCAGTGCAGTGCAGTGCAGTGCAGTGCAGTGCAGTTAGTTCCCAACCCTTTACGTGCCTCTAGTGTTTCTGCTCACATCGCACACACAGATCGCTGCTCATCCAATCTGGAATGAGATTATATAAATACCGCGATGTGGCGCCACCGTTTACCAGTCCAATGAAAGCCTGTACATATTATACTTTGATACAGGTACTTCACTCATCTACACAAAAGGCGAATATGTTCGTCTACGCGAATCCTGAGTATACAATTAACATGCGTATACAATGTACTTAAATACTATGCGTTTATATTGACATTTCTCCGACTACGAAATAACCTATGGTTATGACTGAGCACTCTATCTATGTCGGTTGTTATATTGTAGTGTGAACACATACACACAGGCTCTTTACTAGAATGAATTACTCTTCCTAGTCATCTGAGAGTGTTAATTGTGAAACCTCGCACCTTCTAGTTTCTTCACTGTGTTCGCCGACTTCACGGTAGCTAGCGGACATCGGCTCTTGATGAATTATATATGTGCCCCACTCATCCCTGACAGTGGGGCTGGACGGAAGACGATTATATATTACAGAACACTAGTTGTAATTTAATAGCTTAGGCAGCGTCTTGGGGCACCAAAGACACATCAGATGTTGAATTGGCGCTGACTCGTTACCTAAGTTACGTAATGTTTAGACAGAGGAAGGATGAAAGTCAGAATGAGAAGACGGGACGGCGGAAACATCTTACATCATTTATTCAAACACAAGAATTAAAGTAAGTTTAAATAAAAGCAAATGGCGGAAAGGTTGTGTGATGCGACATAAGTATACACACAGTTGAGTGTCGGGTTAGATTATTGAAACACACCATACACGAAATGAACTGTTAAGTTTAGCCAGGAATATAGAAAATGTAATCGTTATTGAACAATAGGAGCAAACCATTATAATACAGAAAATATTACTTTTAACAGAGGATCCTTCTGTAACTCAATATGCTTAATTCCAAAAATGAACTGTTCCAACACGCGCTCATTTATTTCACGGCCATCGCGTAAGTCGCACCTCTGTGCCGATGACGTTAGCACCGATGACATCATCCACGGACTCGCAGTCGTGTTGTCTGTAGCCGTGAAAATGAAAGCGGTTTGCAATGGAACAATCTGTTCTTCGAATATGTACCATATAATTCTGGATCCTTATTTGAAGCACCTGACAGTCCAGAAATTATAGCATGTATAACCTCTTCACCTGATAGCAGATTAATGTCATCTATTTGTTTCACCTTTTAAACACTTTTGCTTGAAAATTTACATAATGTTGGGATTTGACCGGTCCATTTATTGTGGGGCATAGTTGCATTACCGTACAGACTGACACGTCCGCTAAGTTGTAATAGGGCGAGTAGTGTCGCTAATACACGTTACTGTTGTGCTATTTACCAACGTTTGACGCTGACAGATACAAATTGCTGATGCATATCTGTTGGCCTACATAGTTTATGAACATTGTGATCGTGTGAGTGATACACTCTGTCAGCATCAGTTAATAATGTAGTGTCACTACCATAGCAGGAGATTACACTTTCTAGAATACGTTGTACAGCCGATAAGTCAAATGTCTTTGTTCGCCTGTCATCGGTTATGTTTCTCTTTGTGTTCAATTTGACACATTCTGGCGTGCTAAATCGTATTAAACATGAGATATCTCTAACGTGCCGCGCGTGATTCTACTATAGCGCTCATGCATAATCCATGAAACATATAACAAGATAAAGAGGAATGCTGCATGTCGAGTTGCTGTAGCGTACCTTACTGGCGTCGTGTGAGAACACGAAGAAGATGACGAGAAAGGCAATGATTCCAGCGCCCGAGACGAGGTTGTAGATGTACTCCGGGGATGACAGAACGTCGAGCAGGACAATTGTCAGCACAATGGTGTAGACAACAATCACGATGAACCTACAACACAGGCCGGGTGAGATGGTCAATGAACATGGCTAAGTAGATACAGGGGAAACACGTAAATACTTCAAGTGTGTTTCGGGTTCCGTTGCGAAAACTGGATGCGAAGAATGGCGAGTGTTAAGATAACTGAAGAAGAACTTAGAATATGAGGGAAGCAGTTGGTTGGAAAGAACGCTTCAGATGGATGTTGCTGAAACGTCGATTGAAGTGGGTTGGGTACTTGGAACAAACGAAAGGCTCAAAGGGAAAGACACGACCAGACGACATCAGAGGTTGTGGTAGATGGACGAGAGGGAGACGACGAATGACTTGGGAGGATTGTGGATACTTCGTGTGTGGTCGGGAGTAGAGCAAGAAGAGGAGAGACAGGTCGAAGGAGTGGAGTCGGGCAGCAGATCAGTGCTGGAGGAACAAACTGGGACCAGCACCGAAGCCAACCATACTCACACACACACACATACACACACATACATACATACATACACACACACACACACGCACACGCACACGCACACGCACACGCACACGCACACGCACACCACACACCACACACCATACACCACACCAACACACCCACAGATATATATATATATATATATATATATATATATATATATATATATATATAGATAGATAGATAGATAGATAGATAGATAGATAGATAGATAGATAGATAGATAGATAGATAGATAGATAGATAGATAGATAGATAGATAGATAGATAGATAGAGAGAGAGAGAGAGAGAAAGAGAGAGAGAGAGAGAGAGATAACAGAGCATAAACACAACAACGAGCAGATGACTAAGCGCGCTATGAGAGCGTTATCACGACTGTCAACATGTAACCTTGGGGGCCAGGTGTGACACAAAATGGTTTCCAATGAGTTGTTCCATTTTGTATTCACGGTTGCCGGGACAGCTATTTATGGATTTTGCCTGAAGTAATTGTATTAAACGATCGATAGTTACAGCGTGGTGTGCATCAACAAACTGACAACGGTTGTGATTGATCTTGTTTTTGAAGACTATTGTTCCACTTTTTATTTGGCGACGTCACATGTCAATGTTGATTTATATTGGTGCTTTTGACGACCGACGCCTACAAATGGATATAAGCAATTATCTGTTGTATATGTAAATACTGGCGCAGTGAGTACGCTTGAAAACGAAATTGACAGACATCTCATAAGTGACACATGGGGCTTTTGTCCTATATGTCATCGTCGTTGTTCGATAGTAACAGAAATTTATTTGCTTGAAATTACCATGTGTCGGTTTTTCTCTCTGAAAAGACCCACTACACTTCGAATATTCAAACTACCGCGTCGTAAATTTCCCGAGTGGTGGATTGAACTGGTTGGAATTGTTAAATACTCTTAGAATCCGGTGTATTTTATGTTACTACTACACTGATACCGATAGTAAAGCTATGGTGTTATTCTCGAAGTGTCTATGGGGGGAGGGGATCGTGCTTGCTACTGACCAGAATCACCTATTTGCATCCGCAAGAGGCTAAATTTGACGATTATCACATAAATGCAGCTACACCCCGTCGGCAAAAAATACGGCTTAAGCATTGTTTCCAACCAATAAAATATCGAATGGCTCAGCCATCAAACTCCATTCCGTTCCATTTCTAGACGCCTATGATAACGGACAGAGATTTGATGTAAATCCCCTTTAAACGAGGTAAAATATCCACTACTAACGCAGTCTCTTGACTATACCACGATTACAATACTGATGTCCCGGTGATGTGTAATCTGTTAAACGATACAAAATGTTCAGTTCTAAATTGGAAATGTTTAAATTAGTGCACGTGCATGACGCTGGCGATGACGTACCAAGACAATCGGTCGGAATCGATCTTCACGTAGCCTTGCATACACTTCGTGGTCAACGCATTAAGTTTTTCCCGGTAGGTGCGCTTCAGGCGTTTCGTGACGACAATGACGACGACAGCACACGTGACCCAGAGCAGGCGAACAGAACCTTCGTCGCCGAATTTGTGGGCCATGGCCAGGCAGAAGTACAAGGCATAGACGACCAACAGAGCAATGCCGGACACCTTAAAGAATACTTGTTTGTACATAATCTATGATATTTATGTTGTTTGCTATCTAAGCCATGTATAAGTTCTTACTTTCCAAATATGATTAGCTTTACTTAGGTGACATATAAGTTCTTACTTATATGTCACCTAAGTAAAGCTAATCATATTTGGAAAGCACAAAAACGGAATTCAAATTATAATAATACAAAATACTACTGTGGTTGCCATGATAATGCAGAAAATATTCATTGTCAAAATAAGTAGCGGTAAAATTCAATGTAACTTGCAATAAACACAGGCATCTCAGAATAAACCGATAAGGCAAACATGGTGATACGATACGATTACAATTACACGTATGTTGATAACATATTCAAACACAACACATTTTTTTTAACTGTCAATGCTTTCTTGGAAAACCCTAATTATATTAAAGATACTACCGTGGATTAGACAAATAGGAGAAATGTATAAAACTGAGATATCGACTGAAAAGATGTTCGCCAACAGAATATACAACGGTGGATAAGCCAGTGCATTTGCACAACATAATAGAACATGTGAGATGATTTAATATATAGTGTACCTAAGCATAAATAATAATAACAAAATATAGATATAAATAATAATACTATTAAATGAAAATACAACAACACATGATACTGATAAAGTGTTAGTATATAGTACACTTATTGGATAAAATAAATAAAATAAATATTAAATTAGAAAAACAAATTACACGATTTCCCCGAAAGCACTAATTGTATTAGTATATAAGTAAAAAATACAAATTATATTCAAATGCAGAACATTCACATGCATACAATCATACATTCACTAATATTTTCACCTGGAGATTTTGAAATCCAGTTATTGCACAATGTTTCATATCTATCGTAATATCTCAAATTAAGTATAAACATGCATAAACAGCTAAGATATTTGCTGTTAACCAGTTGTTCTAACCTTAAGCACCGACTGGCGATGAGCCGCCCACGTTCTGCGGACATATGCCCGGAACCACAAGACGACCCGCAGTGCCAGGTTCTGGCCAATGAGAGCCGTCGACACTCCATCCGCCACCGGAAATAGAAATAAGTCATAATAGTACTACACATGTCTTTGGATATATCGGCAATCTGGTCGACGTAAACCTTATTATTCTCCTAGACGTTTCGTAATAGACATAAGACATGGTCTTAAATGTATGCAATACTAGCACGTCATAAATGATGACATGCTGACAGGCTTTCATATTAAGATTAAAATTAAAATTACAGTGAAACTGTTTTGTAAGTTTCCCTCAGAAGATGGTTTAGTTAAGCTAATTTGATGGATGGGAGAGTCGGGGCGAGAGAAGGGGAGGTAGAGGGAGAGGGGGAAGATGGAGGGAAGAAAGGAAGAGAAAGAGGGATAGCGACCATTTTCACGTGATATGCCGATGTTAGGTCGCCAATGGCAAAAATGGAGCACACGGTCCACGTACTTTGTGGAATTGTGAAAAAATATCAAAAGTTATAAGCGGAACAGGTAATGAGGTTAAATATGAGGTTAAACAGTCAGTTGGACGGGTGTTTCTGACAGGTGTTGATCGATGATCCGCTACCACACAAGAGCTGCAATGTCGGTTGTTGATGCAGAGTTTTTACCGGTCTATTTGAAAGGCCGCATCTGCTTCAGTTGATATTGTCGTCACTGGCTTTGCTGGAGGTGTACCTGTTGCTGTCATTGCTGCCGCAGTGTGCTTGTTACCAATTACGTTATAAATGATAATGCGCTTTCACCGCCGAGAAAAAAATCATGTACACATTTCGCCACAAGCATTAATCGTGTTCCGTTTATCCATGTCAAAACGACATTATTCGACATTATTATTATTAACAAGACGCGATACCTGAGGCAATTTTCGCTTACCACTGGACCTCCCGTGTCCTCTTGTTGGTCGCCATTTGTTGACAAATGGATCTTATCCTTAGAAGAAATATCGATTGTTGTTTGCGGTTTCACCGTTTCCAACTCAACTTCTTCCCAATTTGCGCCAGCTGGTGGCGCCCCACAGCGGTGGTGTAAAGTGGCAACATCTGCCTGAGTCGCCATTCCTGAAAGATGAATAGTTTTTTTATGGATGTCTTAGGTAGATTTCTCATATGGGCATGCACATAAGCATTGCCGAACAAACACACCGGTGCACGCACGCGCGCGCACACACTTACACACCAAACACACTATACACACAATATATACACACATACACATAGACCTACACACACTTACACACACCACACATACTATACACATATAGTGCACACACATGCACAAATACACACACTTACACCACACACACACACACACACACACACACACACACACACACACACACACACACACACACACACACACACACTATACACACACTATACGCATATTGTACACACATGCACACATACACATATACACATATACACATATACACGTACACATACATATACATACCCACACGACACGCCACACACCTCACACACACATACACACACACACACACACATATATATATATATATATATATATATATATATATATATATATATATATATATATATATACATATATATATATACGTATACACCACATATATACATACGCACACTTACAAATACATCACACACATGCATACACACATACACACATACACACATACACACATATACAACACACATGTACACACACCACACACAGATATAAATATACATACAGAGTACATCACACGCAGACACACACACATACACACACACACACATATATATATATATATATATATATATATATATATATACATATACTACACACACGCACGTAAGCACGCACACACGGACACGCACACACACATACGCACACACACACGCACACACACATAGACAAACACACACACACACACACACACACACACACACACACACACGTACACACACACGTACAGGCACACGCACACGCACACGCACACGCACACGCACACGCACACGCACACGCACACGCACACGCACGCACACAGACATCACACATTCCAACAACAACGATCATAAGCAAATACCCAAATGGTATTCCAACAAACGCACGTATCGTTGACATCTGCCAGCATTGTACAACGTAACCAGTTTTCTGTTGCAGAGTGCACATATAGGGCAACGCCATAACATAATAACTGTTCAAAGTAACGTAACATCGTTAGTACCTTAAGTAGGCGAGTCCCGGTCGCAGCGACGTTGATCTTACCCTGCTATACCTGACGAAGAGGTAATCCACCTGGATTTGTCGTAATCCCACCAGCAGTTGCACAACCAGTTCGATACGAGAACGGAGACAGGGCTACCACAGAGGTCAAGTGACCTCACTCGACATATGCTGGAGTAGAGAAGACTTGACCGTTGAGTCTACATATGACATTCCACTCTAGCTTGACGTATACTCCATGGTAATGTCGTCGGCGATCTGCCTGTACTTAAGCTGTTGAGCTAGACAGCATTCAAAAAGGAGACGTTGAACTACTTCCAGTAGAAGTCGGGAGATGTATTCAGAACAAATCAGCACTGAAAAAAAGTTAACGGGTTTCTAGAGGATCTACACGGTTACAATATAAAACAGTTTATATTAATATTAATTTTATTGCAAGTTCTTTAAATTGTATTTGGTGACAGGAATCAATAAAGTTCATTTATCGTTCTTTGGTTCGTACGTTCGTTCTTTGGTTCGGTCGTTTGACCGTTTGCCTGTTGGTTGGTTGGTTGGTTCGTACGTTGGTTGGTTGGTTGGTTGGTTGGTTGGTTGGTTGGTTGGTTGGTTCATAGGTTGGTTGGTTGGTTGGTTGGTTGGTTGGTTCGTTCGTTCGTTCGTTCGTTCACTCACCATTCACTCAACCAGTCAACCAGTCAACCAGTCAACCAGTCAACCAGTCAACCAGTCATTCATTCACTCTAGTGGTCAGCATTGAAAAGACATCGAATAGACATCCATCAGTACGGACAAAGAAGACAGTAGAACTTGAAATTAAAGTTTATGTTAGCATAACATTTTATTCAGAATAACAAGTGCAACACACATATTTAACTCACACTGAGGCAACGCAAACATAAACTGATCTTTCGTTAGCACATTTGGTCCCAACGACGCATGAAAGCGGTTATAACGACGGCCGCCTGAGGGCGCTTTGCTCTACGTCTACCGTGTGTAGTGATCGATGTGGTCTCGGTAGCTAAATACGTCACCGTTTACTATAACACTTACGCGTATGTGTGTTTATATCGTGGTAGCCAAGTTTACATAGGAACACAGTCAATATTCAACATTAACATATTGCAAACATATCTACACATATATTATGCTGCACTCGTTATTTACGGAAATACAAAATTACTTGTGGTTCATTGTACACATGATATACAAATAATTACCCTTGTTTGATGACAGTTACATCGCATAACATATTAAAACACAAGTGTTCCTTGACTAAATTCCATCTAATTACCGGCAAGTCATTGCGAAAACATCTCGAATAATACAGCATATAGTATTAATAATAAGACAATTTAATAGACCCTGTTCTAGTCCAATAAATAAGACCGTACTGAAACGAACACAAAAATGGCGTTCCTTAATCAGTGCAGGCAACATTTGAAATATCTCACTTACATAAAGTGTTCAAGGTGGCAAACACAAACAATTTCTATGTATTACGCCAACATACTATTTTGTATTACAGCCCCCCTGGTGACTACCCTTGTCCGAATTTAATTTCTCCATATTATATTTCTTAAATAAAGAAAAAATACAGCAAATGATGAGTGTGATCAACGAACCTGATAAACTCTACGTGTGTGTGTGTATTGATGTTGCAATTACGTAGCAAGACAGGAACGCAATGTGTATTACTACTGCGTGATGATTACAGGCAACAAGGCAATCTGTTTTTCTTGTTTACGTCTTCAAACACAGTCTGCACACCTATAGCATTTACGTAAACAACAACGTGATTAATAATAACATGAACAATGTACGTGGCGTCGACAACTGATAACCACGGCTCTTTACCAACTCAACCAATTGTTCCCTTAAAGCACCTGTAGCGTATCTTCGAACTGACCGTTTGAATTGCCATTAGCGGAACGTTTCCGATTATTTATTTAAAAAACAGGACGTTTTCGATTAGTTCCCTTTTAAAATAGTATATTTATTCTCCCATATTATTAGTCACACACTGCTTATTTAACAAAACAAATACAACTTTAATGACAAAGACCCAGTGAGGCACAGGTATGCAAAATTGTTGTGAGTTTTACCTTCACAACGACTTTCGCATTTCTGAAGTTCAACTGTGGCACCGACGTTTAAAATAGTCAATATGTTTGGGAAATGAAACTATACGATTTATTGGACCAACTGTGACGAATGTAGCGGCTAAAACACGCACATATTACATGTTCATCCATGCGTGACTCGCATCTCTTTCTATGTATCGTAATATCCACAAACTTGTGTTCGACACGAAATGTGTTTTGAATGTATTAGTTGTCATTCTGTGTATTGACGCTTAGACGCATTTAACCTATAACGTTGTGATCGACTTGTCAATATTACATCACGTATGTTACCCTGATCGTCTCATTTCTATGTTACCCTGACCTTCTCATTTTTCTTAGAGCTGACAACATAATGATATACCCTACAGACCTGCAGCAAACACCACCCTATTCAATGAAGAACACCCGTGCATTGTACGTTAATTCAGGAACTAACTACTCACAATAATCTAAGCCTGTTTTATCGTTTTTAAATCGCTGAAAACCGTGTGGTGATTTAATGGATTTCACCATAATAACACATGTCTCGTGTAAAACAAATAGGGCCTTCACACGAACACTCTGTGCTCCGATCCCTATCCGACTGTGTCGTACGATACCGTCGCACGTTCAATTAAACAACCTTAATAAGAGTGTGCATTTACGTACACGACGTTGCTGTAGAATTGGAAACGGTTGTTAATTTCATAACAAATCAGAGAGTCAGCGAGTGCGAATCAGAGTGCGAACCAATAAATCGCACTCGCTGTATGTAAACAAGCGTAACAACGTGTCGTGCGACATAATCGTACCAACCTCGGCGATCACTCGTTCGAGTAAAGGGACCTTTACATTGACGATGACATAAAAGGATGTTTTGTGTAAAGGCGTAAGAGGAATATTCTTCACCGGACCTTTCGTAAACGCACTCACAAGGCTAATTGCTAGTACGAAAGATGTATCATCTACGCCGGCTGCGTAATAATTAGCACAAATATTAGACGACAATAATGGGTGGGAATACAGTTAATGTGAATAACCTTATTCTGGCTAATAATTTGTTACCCCGTGGCACCAGATATTAGCTATATCATTTGCGCAATATAATACAACGATAACTGTTACCCTGTAACATTGACATTAACGTCAAACGAGAATATAATAATATCACTACTTGAATATAAATATTAAAAAGATTAAATACAGAAATAACACGCTAACATTAGAGATCGGTGGAGGCAGTTGAAAATGGCTAGCATATGAACGCGTTTCCATAATTACCGTGGACATATAAAACTCCTGACATTTTCTAAAATTGGGATTGTCACAAAATGGCAATCGAACTGTCGTTCACATACATCTAAATACATAATATACACATATTCATAGCATCTTAAAAATAAATAATCTGTATCAATAGAATTTACGAATAAACCAAACGTCGACCATGCTGTGCAAACATTAGTAATACATTATACACAATGGAGTCCACGCCCACTAGGTTATATGTATGCGTGTATGTGTGTGTGTGTGTGTGTGTGTGTGTGTGTGTGTGTGTGTGTGTGTGTGTGTGTGTGCGTGTGCGTGTGCGTGTGCGTGTGCGTGTACGTGTACGTGTACGTGTACGTGTACGTGTACGTGTACGTGTACGTGTACGTGTACGTGTACGTGTACGTGTACGTGTACGTGTACGTGTACGTGTACGTGTACGTGTACGTGTACGTGTACGTGTACGTGTACGTGTACGTGTACGTGTATGTATTATGTATGTATGTATGTATGTATGTATGTGTGTGTGTACCTACGTACGCGTGTGAACTTAGAAACAAAGTTTTGTATTACTGCGTTGACAAATCTAAGTCTGTCTGGTTTCAACAAAATTATGCCAACCATTTTTTCAATTATGTCAATATCATCGAGGTGTACGCAAATTCATTATATTGTGGATATGACTATATGCATTGTAATATGTTTGTTTGTGTTGTTGTTGCTGTTATTGTTTGTATTGCTTTTGTACTTTAATGTGTTGATTGTCGTTTTGCATATCTTTGCTGTGGTTTTGAGTTGTTTATCAATGGTAGCACATGTTTACTGTCGTTGAATTTTTGGGTGCAGTTGTCCTTATACTATGTTTGTTCAAGGTTATGTTTGTTTTACTTGTCGTTAGGCTTGATGTCGGTCATGTTACTTTCGTTGTCGTTGTCGGTATGTTCGTTACTGGCCGTGTGACGTTTTCTCTTTCGAGACAATAAATTGCAGCGAAACGCACTGGACTCACTGCAATGCACAGCACAGCACAGCACAGCACAGCACAGCACAGCACAGCACAGCACCGCACCGCACCGCACCGCACCGCACCGCACCGCACCGCACCGCACCGCACCGCACCGCACCGCACCGCACCGCACCGCACCGCACCGCACCGCACCGCACCGCACCGCACCGCACCGCACCGCACCGCACCGCACCGCACCGCACCGCACCGCACCGCACCGCACCGCACCGCACTGCACTGCACTCTAAACGTATTCTTGTTTGGCGACACATTCATATCGTTTCCTCCATCCCAAGTCCCGTTGATATGCACACCTGACGAGAGCGATTCGTCACGGTCCGGCCGCCGACTCGCTGGAGGCTGCACGCACTAAATGCAATACCCGTCATACCGCGTAATGTCGTCATTACACCATGTTTACACCATGACTGTCGTCATCGCGCAGTGTTTACATCACTAATCACAACAGTGCGTGATAAAGAAACACCTAAGGCAACACAGTATCGAAGGTTCACACTCGTGTGCAAACAGCGCAAACACCGTCTGTGATTAATGGCCAATGGCAGTGATCCGAAGTGTCTTTCGGTGACTCAACAGTCGGTGTCGGGCTGGTGTAATGACGTTGTCACTCCGGCGTCGTACAATGACGCCTTCTTGTGGTCGTTCATAAACGACGTCGTCTCGTTGTCTCTCCGCTACAAGCACAACTCACATTTAGGCCTTCATAAAGCCACCTTCATATTAGATATGCGTTATTTTTGTAATTGAACATAATTTGTATTATTAAAATTATGTTCGTTTGATTATCTGTTATATATATATATATATATATATATATATATATATATATATATATATAAATACATACATACATACATACATACATACATACCAGGATACATACACACTCACACACATTCACAAACACACGCACACACACTCACACACTCACACACTCACGCACTCACACACACACACACACACACACACACACACTCACACACACACTCACACACTCACACACACACACACACACACACACACACACTCACACACACACTCACACACACACACACACACACACACACACACACACACACACACACACACACACACACACACATGCCTGATCATACCTGCAGACATGTTTGTACGTATTTTGTGTGCGTATTTCGTCGTTGTAGCAGCCGTCAACGGAAATGACATACAAACTATTTCATTGATATTACTCAGTAGTTACTATAGGCGTTCTCGGTTCGTCTCTACTTAACCGTTTCGCATCGTTCAGCTGTCTCCCATTCCCCTGTTTTCGCGGAATGCTTCTCCACATCCATGGCAACTGAGTGTGCCGTGCAATTTCGTTGTTTTTTTAGCACCACTTTTCGACTGATGTCAACGTTTTGACGCAACCACAGCTATCTTACAACGGCCCGTCACGAAACTGATTGTTTGGCGGCTACGTGGGCAT
Source organism: Oasisia sp. SBJ-2009 (assembly GCA_964017155.1). Taxonomy (NCBI): domain Eukaryota; kingdom Metazoa; phylum Annelida; class Polychaeta; order Sabellida; family Siboglinidae; genus Oasisia; species Oasisia sp. SBJ-2009. The sequence continues at coordinate 26,999,508 of OZ024854.1, forward strand.
TGCGCTTGTTTAGATATGACGCTTCGTCAAGTCCGCAGCCACTATAAGATAAAGCAATTTAACATTTTACCGTCGCGTGACGTCGTCTCAATTACCTGATGCAGATGGATTTCCGAGATTGTCATCGACAATGTTCTGCTTTGTGTCCGTCGGCTCGTCGAGAAGCCGTCACGTGACAGCTGGTGCCGTACCCAGTACTGCGACAAAGTGCTTTGGACCTGGGAGACAGACACGGACAGTCAGTGTTTGTTTTAAAGCTGGAACGTTTGATTGTGAACCTTGGCAGGCAATACCTGTGTGTGTGTGTGTGTGTGTGTGTGCGTGAGCGTGTGCGTGTGCGTGTGCGTGTGCGTGTGCGTGTGCGTGTGCGTGTGCGTGTGCGTGTGCGTGCGCGTGCGCGTGCGCGTGCGCGTGCGCGTGCGCGTGCGCGTGCGCGTGCGCGTGTGTGTGTGTTTGTGCCAGTGTGAGTGTGTTCATGGATTCGCGCTAGGGCAATAACTATAATATTATTTAGTCAGAGCGTTAAATAGAAACATCACTTGGCAAAGGGACACGGAAGCTATGTGTTATTTTCGTATGTGGTTGTACGTTGAACAGCATAACCTATTTTATATTTACATCTTCCCGATGCCTGTGTACAAGCAAACACAATGCTCAACTTTGAAGCACGTCCTGGCATTTGTTCAGATGCTCTTGAAAATCGCCTGCTAATGTCACGATTGTGTTACGTCATCTCTTGGTAACGAAAGAATATCAGGAGAAATGACTGATTGAAAGTTGACACGGCAGTTGTGTAACATAGGAGTTTGGTAAACATCTAGATTGATATTGTTTGTCATCCCTTTGTTGATTACCTGTTGTGTTTAATTAATCTCAAGGAGAGCGCGTAATCATAGCATGGCTTCCAGGAAGTAATTAGTTGTCAAAGGGTAGAATGACAAATAACCAATTGTCATAAGAGAAATATAAATGACGAGTAAGCGTATCGCGTTGTCTTAGTTGTAAATAATAAGATGGACGGAACTTCATACATTTAACAACATTGGAATGATGACCTGCGGTCTGGTGCTGAGTGTATAAAAAGAGAGACATGACATAACTAATGTGCTGAATTGTACTGGGATTGATCAGTCATGTACGAATGCACGTCATCGTGGCCACAAAGAAACAGCACGTCTTCAATATAAATGTATGAGAACAGGAGAAACATGGATTGTTTCATACAAAAATAAATTGTTCTTATTATTGTAATCGAAATAAGTAATCGAAGACGTGTTTAGTAAAACAAGAACACACATGTGTTCTTAAAAATTAGGATCATAAAAAGCTAAAACGAGACAAATGAACAGAAATACTACGTTAATCGAATTCGACTTGAGTGCCCAACTGTTGCATTGTAATATTACCCAGTGGCGTCATTAATGGCATTCCAGCTAAAATTATAGCATAATTAATCACTGAAAGAAACCAACCACGTACGAGTGAAGGCTACGACATTCGCGTGAGCTACGCGCCATTAACGTGACCGGAAATTGTGAAATGAGACCCGAAAAGATTGTCCGCATGACGTCATTCGTTTGGTCAATCATCCAATTTGACGGCGAGCAGATTGGCGTCTAATCGTGGGGAGGGTCCGTGTATATACCGTCTTTTCCTTTTTCGTTTTCAAATGTGCGAACGAAAAACGAATTCGTTTTTCATGTTTCTTACTTCACTTTTGAAAACGAAAAACGAAAAAGGAATTCGTTTTTCGTTTTTCTTTCGCAAATTTGAAAACGAAAAAGGAAAAGACGGTATATACGCGGACCGGGGAGGCCGGACGTCTAAACTACACTGACACTACGCGAAACTCACCTCTCCGTTGAGAAAACAGTAGAGCAGCGATATGAAGAAGCCTTGGAATGAGATAAGGAAGTGCGACGTGTAGGACCACACGGCGAACTTGACGGGCGTGTCGAGAGGAGCCTCGACCAACGCCAGGAAGTTGTTGAAGCCGAGTAGAGGCAGCAGTACAATGGCCGCCTTCACCGCCTTCCTACAACTCAAAGGACACAATGCATGAAACTAGAACAGCGTGAATGTAACGCAATACATTGGTTTGCTTTGCTGGTTACCTATCTCGCAAAGCAACTGCTGGATTAACTGTCTTCCTACGACACAATAAGTTGGCCGCCTCGTCGCTCCTCCCACAATATAATGCATGGTGTAATAGCGTCGTCTGTATTGTTTACATAAACCGTAACACATTGCCCGTATTGACTCTTCCCACAACACAATATATTAGCTGTCATGTCTTCCTCCACCGCAATACACACTACAATATAATTGCCTGTTGTTTATGTCTTTTTTCTTGCTTGCATCTTGCTTCTTGCATCTTGCTTCTTGTTTCTTGTTTCTTGTTTCTTGCATCTTGCTTCTTGCTTCTTGCTTCTTGCTTCTTGTTTCTTGTTTCTTGTTTCTTGTTTCTTGTTTCTTGTTTCTTGTTTCTTGTTTCTTGTTTCTTGTTTCTTGCATCTTGCTTCTTGCATCTTGCTTCTTGCTTCTTGTTTCTTGCATCTTGCTTCTTGCTTCTTGCTTCTTGCTTCTTGCTTCTTGCTTCTTGCTTCTTGCTTCTTGTTTCTTGTTTCTTGTTTCTTGTTTCTTGTTTCTTGTTTCTTGTTTCTTGTTTCTTGTTTCTTGTTTCTTGTTTCTTGTTGCAAGACCTGCGCGCAGGATATGTCTGCCTGAACCTCCAATACTGAGATCCAGTGGTACACGAAATGTGACGACTGGCAAAATGATACATTCTTCCGTACTTCTACTATCATTACGGGTGTAAGTTCAGAGGAGGAGTTTCCTCGTGATAACAAAAAACATTTGCCCAGCATCGGCAATGTCCTTAGTCACAATATTACGTTGACACTTGGATACCTTGTTACAGTTCACTCAGCTATTTGGATGGATAAGTACCTGGCTAAACACAGTGGTGTATGTACGAATAATCAATCTTGCATTAATTGCAACGTTGCTTAATTCTTCCCAGAGCAAACGAGATTGTGTTCGTTTGAATATAGAGTAACGTGTAGGTCTGGATACTGCGTTATATATATATATATATATATATATATATATATATATATATATATATATATATATACATATATATATATATATATATATATATATATATATATATATATATATTTATATATATTTATATTTATATATATATAGAATGTACTTTCTGTATTGCCATCAATAACACACTATCTCTGCTGGTTGGGTTGTTAGACTGTTCATGTAACATAATAACACTGACTGCAATTTTTTCAAGCAGAAAATAGACTAAACAAAGGCACTGCATCAACACTGAAAAAATGACACCGTCGACTCACGTCAATGTTACTGCTTGCAACGCGACGTCAAATAAAGGCTTAAAGCAGGTCACCTACTCATCGAAACGAAACTGGGCATCATTGTTCTGACCAGTCAAAACAATTCTGTGTTAAAAACATAAGAAATGTAGATATAAATATTTTGTTTTAATATATTGATCTCCATATAAACCAAACTGTTTCATTTGTGGGTATCATCCTCATCTGTAGCTGCAGTTAAAGAGATGCCACTGGTTGTAGACTGGGAGGCAGTAGTACATACCGGACTTGTAAAGCTTCTGTTGAACTTGTTTTCCGCAACTTTGTCACTAACACGCGTATAATATTTAATAAAAATATCAAGTTCACCTGAAAAAGAAAAAGTTTATATTTTATAATGGAGACAACTGGACAATTACAACAGGGCAATTACAACAGCTCTAAAATGCATATGATATGGATTTTTTCCTAGGTTTGCTCACAGCCAATGTAAACATTCCAAATCTAACTAGTGTGCTCTTGTTTGGCGAAATAAACATATGAATAGTTATAGTTTAGAAACATGTTCAATTACCGCAATTTCTTTACTTGTGTGCGAGAAATAAACATATTCATAGTTCAACATATACATAGTGACACGCATGCAAGTTCGTACACACACGTATCTACTATAGTTCCAAGTTACGTAAATTGTCGTCAGACGTTCGTGAAAACGCGCTAACGAAATCGACGTCACAAACACAACTGAGAAATTCCTGTGAGTCATTACGTTTACTGAGGAACGTATCTGTTGGGTCTGAAAAGTTGTGGATTACATTACTGTAAAGGTAGTGTTTTCTTTGGAAAATGTTATTTGTTTTTCAACAGCAACAGCAATAACAGCAACAGCAACAACAAATGGAACATGTAACAATCGTGATGTGAGTATTTTAGCCTTACCCCAATGATGGCGACCCGCGGACCCTCGAGGATCCAGTAATACGGCCGATACGTGTAGCCGAACCAACATCTACAGGGCAGACAGAAGGGGTGAGAAAAGGGAGACAGGCCATCAACAGATAAAATATTATTTGGAAACATTTATAAAGCGCCATGTATCCGGGTTAGAAACCTATTCAAATGCGCCGACAATGTAAGATAAGTAAGTACATTTATAGATATTACGTATTACGATTACGATTCTGTGACATGTCGGCCATTGCCATCGCTGAGACTACATTAAGAGCAGACAACGCTCTTACGTCATTGTGACTATAAAGGAGTAACTATGAGCGCTACTCATTTGTATTCAATAAAACAAAACAATAAGAAATGATTTACTAGGTCAGAGTATCCGTTATCAGAGATGACATTATTGCTCTGAATATATATTTCGGAGAAACGACAAGGATTGACTTACTGCCTCTGAGCACCCATTATGGAATAACAACTCAAGCTCTGTAAGTCGTTAAATACTTTGGGTATATAGTATGGAATAACACTAAGAGTAGAGTTATGATCTCCGAGTCTCCATTATGGAGTAACAAGTCAGATTCAGTAAGTCATTACTTACTCACTGTGGGTGTATATTGTAGAGTAACACTAGGAGGTGACTCATTGTCTGTGAGTACCCATTATGGAGTAACAATCGAAGTTGACTTACTGACTCTGAGTATCGACCATCATGCCATTTGTGATCGCCCACGTTGTTGTGATAATAACGGGGACTCCTGAAAATATTTCACCGATGTAATTGGTCATAGATGATGTTTAGCAGTTTCATCTTCACGCTGTGAATTGATTCGTTAAGTTTGTGACGATCCATCACATTTTCAACAACGATTAGTATGTAATTCGTCACACTAATATTTCATATCTTAAATATGTTTCGTAGTCTGCACCATGACCTAAATAACTATTTACATTTCAAACACATACATATTGGTAAATTGTTATATTTCTCATATAAACGTATATTTAGCAGCGCCCACACCACACGTGTTC
>OZ024854.1:27009843-27012343 GCA_964017155.1 Oasisia sp. SBJ-2009
TTAATTAATGTCGTTATTATTTTAATACACTGTATACTTGTATGTTAATCTATGTCTCTATTTTAAGGGAACGTAATTGTTTTATTAGCAGGAATGATTGCATATTTCATCAAGGTAGTACTTGTTATTTGGCTGGGGCATTATATAAGAACTATAGTATTATTAAAAATCCACAGTAATAATATTAGATAGTAATTGTCGTAGTGGCAGTTGTTGTTGTATTAGTAGTAGTAGTAGTAGTAGTAGTAGTAGTAGTAGTAGTAGTAGTAGTAGTAGTAGTAGTAGTAGTAGTAGTAGTAGTAGTAGTAGTAGTAGTAGTAGTAGTAGTAGTAGTAGTAGTAGCACTAGTTTAATGATGACGAATGATAATGATCATGATGACGATTGAGGAAAGGATGTGGAAGTATGTGGATGTATAAATGATGAGGATGCGTCAATGAGTGTGACTATGATTAAAATGATGATGACGTTGCTGAGCATACTGATGATGATGGTCGTGGTGGTTCCAGTAATGATGATGACGATGATGACGACAACGACGACGACGACGACGACGACGACGACGACGACGACGACGACGACGACGACGACGACGACGACGACGACGACGACGACGACGACGACGACGACGGCGGCGGCAGAGGCGGCGACGGCGACGGCGACGACAATGATAACACTTACTTGAGAGTTTGTTTTGCCGAACAGTTTGTCGTAGATCTTCTTCGCCTCGGGCGTGTAGCACTCGGAGTAGTTGGTCCAGCCTTGGGCGAGGCTGTAGTCGCCGGGGAAGCGGCCCTCCCACCGCCCGTCGACGCCGCACTTCTTGTAGCCGAACTCTGTAGAGAACAACGAGTGGTGTAGAAGGTCGTACAATACACGCTACTCAGGCGTTGTCACTGGCAGTACAGAGTGCTTGTATATACGGCAATAGTCGCACACACTGAATGTTTTTTTAAACAGGCTTACTCGGTTACATTCAATGAAGGATGAATAATCGTAGGAGGCTGATTGTTTCGTATTTAATACTTTGGTTATCACGTGTGGCGTTGCATTGCATTGCAAATCTATCGGAACTGCAGTTATTATATATATATATATATATATATATATATATATATATATATATATATATATATATATATACACACTAAATATTATATATATACACTGTATATATATATATATATATATATATATATATATATATATATATATATATATATATATATATATATATATATATATAATTACTATTATATATATATATATATATATATATATATATATGTTATATACAATTATACAACATATATACGAACATAATTGAACTATATATATATATATATATATATATATATATATATATTCAATTATGTACGGTATGTATGTTATTTATTTACGACTATGTAAATGTAAATATATATACTTTTAATATATATAGTATATATATTTACATTTACATAGTCGTAAATAAATAACATTATATACAGTAAATAAACAGTACATGTTTCCGTTATGAGGCCATGTTACACTAAGTAATGACTCGGCCGTCGACATGACGTCGCCGTCATGTTGTAACGCGGGTAGGCGTAATCGGGCGGCTTGTGGCGGATAGTTTTCTTGACAAATCTATTTCTGAGTAATTGCGAACTGTCGCGCGTCCATCCATCATGGCGTCTATATTATAAAGAGTGCAGGAGCAGGTGACGACTTCAAAGCACACAAAATACACCTTGACTTATAGTCGTGGGTCACGGCATATGCCGTTTAATAATAGGATGTTTATTTGTGGTAGGATGCTTAATGATCGTTCCCCGCGGTAGACAGAACTCTGTGACTGTCGCTTGTTTTGTTCTCGAGCGCCGCCTACGTACGTCAAACGTCGGCAACATTCCGCAGAACGCCGCCAGAGGACGTTACGCAATGTAAGGGGTTTTTTTATTTGAAAAAGTTCCACTAATCCAACAATATATTTGGATATGATCGATTGTACCTTGTACCTATCGAGCACTCCATAAATACTGGAAAGGCCTACAGAGTGCACTGTTACATTGACATGTGTTCAAATGGCGGAGTTATTAAAATAATTACTGGTGTAAATAGTTATATATAGACAGAGTCCCAATCCTTTCTTTTGAATGAATGATTAGACATATCACATATCAGTGAAATGCAACTGTTTATTTTATTAAAAACAAACCAAAGGCACAACTGAAAATATTCATAAGGAGCAAAATGTGTTCATATTTGATGTTCACTGCTGACTATTAAACTCATTTGTTTTACTCCAAACTGACCCTTGTCTCACACACTCACATCCATTGTTATTATTTGAATTGTGTTATATTTACAAAGCCTTGAAATGTGCAATAATGACAATTTGGAATTGTTCCAACTGTCCTCGTTACTTATGGCGTCAGAAAACGGCATCTACATATGACGAACTATAGCGAGAACTTCTCGAATCAAACGAATGTGTATTCAGTGTGTTCGCACGATC
>OZ024854.1:27014843-27022343 GCA_964017155.1 Oasisia sp. SBJ-2009
ACAGGGATGCAATTTCCTATGGCCTATCGATTGGTCCTGCTGCTTACCACCGTGTAGACGTCTTTTGGATTTGCATTCCGCCCAGACTATTGTAAAAAGTCAAGTGTTTGCTAAGCGGTGATATTGATTGTAGTCATATGCAACTAGAACTAATACGTCCGTGTTTATGTGCGAATCAATATAATATTTCCTTTTAATGTGGTCACATTCTCGCGAGTACAGGTAATAGAGATATCCAATTTAAAAAAAGGTAATGTTTCATTGTGGTTGTGTTTATTCGGTTAATGGGAGATGACGATAAGCCTTTATGTAAAAATAACGTTTAAAATGTCAATGTTTAACTGTGATCGCTTCCAGCTCGTGACACGACCGTAGAGTAAGAGAGGACGTACTTGTGTGGTCAAGGCCGCGCAGTGGTGGACACGGTAGTTTGGCCGTCGTTCCAGCCAACGTCGCCGGCCAACACAGAACTCTGTCCCAGGTTCCATTGCAGTGGAGCTCCGACCCTGCAAGCGGACGGAGACAGTGGTTGGAGACACCCATCGACACAGAGACAGTGGATGAATAAACCCATCGACACAGAGACAGTGGATGGAGACACCCATCGACACAGAGACAGTGGGTGGAGACACCCATCGACACAGAGACAGTGGATGGAGACACCCATCGACACAGAGACAGTGGGTGGAGACACCCATCGACACAGAGACAGTGGGTGGAGACACCCATCGACACAGAGACAGTGGATGAATAAACCCATCGACACAGAGACAGTGGATGGAGACACCCATCGACACAGAGACAGTGGGTGGAGACACCCATCGACACAGAGACAGTGGGTGGAGACACCCATCGACACAGAGACAGTGGATGAATAAACCCATCGACAGAGAGACAGTGGATGGAGACACCCATCGACACAGAGACAGTGTGTGGAGACACCCATCGACACAGAGACAGTGGGTGGAGACACCCATCGACACAGAGACAGTGGGTGGAGACACCCATCGACACAGAGACAGTGTGTGGAGACACCCACCGACACAGAGACAGTGGGTGGAGACACCCATCGACACAGAGACAGTGGATGAATAAACCCACCGACACAGAGACAGTGGATGGAGACACCCATCGACACAGAGACAGTGGGTGGAGACACCCATCGACACAGAGACAGTGGGTGGAGACACCCATCGACACAGAGACAGTGGGTGGAGACACCCATCGACACAGAGACAGTGGATGGAGACACCCATCGACACAGAGACAGTGGGTGGAGACACCCATCGACACAGAGACAGTGGGTGGAGACACCCATCGACACAGAGACAGTGGGTGGAGACACCCATCGACACAGAGACAGTGGGTGGAGACACCCATCGACACAGAGACAGTGGATGGAGACACCCATCGACACAGAGACAATGGATGGAGTCACCCATCGACACAGAGACAGTGGATGAATAAACCCATCGACACAGAGACAGTGGGTGGAGATACCCATCGACACAGAGACAGTGGATGGAGACACCCATCGACACAGAGACAGTGGATGGAGACACCCATCGACACAGAGACAGTGGATGGAGACACCCATCGACACAGAGACAATGGATGGAGACACCCATCGACACAGAGACAGTGGATGAATAAACCCATCGACACAGAGACAGTGTGTGGAGACACCCATCGACACAGAGACAGTGTGTGGAGACACCCATCGACACAAAGACAGTGGGTGGAGACACCCATCGACACAGAGACAGTGGACGGAGACACCCATCGACACAGAGACAGTGGATGAATAAACCCATCGACACAGAGACAGTGGGCGGAGATACCCATCGACACAGAGACAGTGGATGAATAAACCCATCGACACAGAGACAGTGTGTGGAGACACCCATCGACACAGAGACAGTGTGTGGAGACACCCATCGACACAGAGACAGTGGGTGGAGACACCCATCGACACAGAGACAGTGGATGAATAAACCCATCGACACAGAGACAGTGGATGGAGACACAGGACAATTGATGATTCTGAGAACAACAGGGAGAAATATTGAGAGATGATGATGACGGTGACGATGACGATGATGAAGATGAACGATGACGAAAGTGATGATGGTGACGGTGGTGATTATGACGGTGACAATCATAGTTGTTGTCGTTGTCACGCTGTAATCTCTCAGATTGTCTTCACATTCACATTCATCAGTACGCTTCATTGAGATCTCCAGCACGTTACCACACAGTTTGGTCTGGTGCTAGAATGTCATGCAGACAGTGATAGATGTAACTGACCGATGTAGTCTTGATGATGGTACGGAGCGAACTATTTCTGGACAAGAACTAGTTCTATGGTATACAGTTTTTCCACGCACACCACATTTTGTCCATCGTCCAGGACAGTTCCAGCGGCGACGCGTCTACGGGTTCGCTATTTTCACGTGCAAGTCATTGTGCCGGATCGTTGTCTAACAGTCCGGCCGTGAGACGTGATTGAATTGTTCGGATTTTACGACTAATCCCATTTGTGAGCAGCTGCTCCCCCGAGCCGTGAAGCAGTACACTTGCGATGAAGACGATAATGACGATTTTGTTGTTGTTGATTATGATAGCGACAATGACGATAACGACGGCAACGGCGACGGCGACGACGACGCCGACGCCGACGCCGACGCCGACGCCGACGACGACGACGACGACGACGACGACGACGACGACGACGACGACGACGACGACGACGACGACGACGACGACGACGACGACGAAGGCGACGACGACGACGACGAAGGCGACGAATACAACAACGACGACGACGACGGCGACGACGGCGACGACGGCGACGGCGACGGCGACGGCGACGGCGACGGCGACGGCGACGGCGACGGCGACGGCGACGGCGACGACGACGGCGAAGGCGAAGACGAAGACGACGATGATGACGATGACGACGATGACGATGATGATGATACTAAACACAATGGATGATGATGACGACATTGTGAAGGTGACAACGCCAATGATGATTATCATCACCATCATACGACGACGATAAACGTGATTATGAAGCAATATACTGTAACGTAACAAGGTCAACGTAACGTCATTAACTACACGCCGTTGCTATGGCAGGTTAAATGCGGGCACACATAACTATATTAGTGCAGATAATATATTGAGTTACCGTGTACAACGTACCGACAGAAACAAAAAAGTAGGTTCACAAAGTGCAGCGTCTCCACGTCATTTGTCACATTGCACAAACTTGGTGTGGCAAATAATGCAATCAGCATGACTGAAAATAGTTGCTAGTGTCTGGTGCGGGACAAGTCGCACGCAGTGAGGCAAGTGTCATTGAGGAGACGCTTAAAAGTCGGAGCCAGCGGATCTCATCAATCTCCTCAGCAGCAATATCTCGACAAATGTCAATAACCATGTGTGGCAATGTGAAGTCACGCGCGTCCTGTGGGCAGCCGGGCGTGTCGTGTCGACTCAGTCAAGTGGTTGTAACAAATAGGTCTGTGTGCTGTTGGTCTGTAATTGTATTTACAGGTCTGTGTGCCATCTATTCTACTCCATCCATGGTCGCTCTTGCACGCTAGCTCACGCTGTAGCGTCCCTCTCACTATATGTGTCTCTCTCGCCATCTCTCTATCTCTCTCTACTCTCCCCCGTCACATCTTTCTCTCTGTCTCTCTCTCTCTCGCTCTCTCACTCATTCACTCTCTCTCTCTCCACATACCTCTCTCTCTCTCTCTCTCTCTCTCTCTCTCTCGCTCTCTGACTCATTCACTCTCTCTCTCCACAACCCCTCCCTCTGTCTCTCTCTCTCGCTCTCTCTCTCTCTCTCTCTCTCTCTCTCTCTCTCTCTCACTGTCTCACTATCTCACTCTCACTGTCCATATTCCTCTCTCGCACTCTCTCCACCTACTCTCTCTATCTATCTAGCTTAATCTCCGTTCGTGCGCCCGTGCGCCCGTGCGTCCCTCCGTCTCTCCCTCCCTCCCCCCGTCTATCCCTCCCTCCCTCCCCCCTCCTTCTCTCCCTCACCTCTCTTTAGATATATACTCCTAGATTACATTTTATAATTACATTTGACAACTGAGATCACACAAGCCTCTGTTAATCTGTTTCATCTCAGCGACGCAACACATTCCTACAGTCAACCTGCAGTACACCTGCAAGTACTGACATTGAGCGATAGCCTAAGTAACACATCGAGACAAAGTGACGAGATGGTTCTTTCTTACGCAACGCTACGCACCGTTGAAGGGGAGCAAAACGAAGCAATACATTACAAGATGTTGCGAAACTGACGTGGATGACAACATATTGTAACGTAACAATGCAGTGTACCGTGGATGTGGAAAGACAGAGGAGGAAACATTGGCAACGAGAGCAAATACCCAGAAAGTGGAGGGAACAGGATGCTGGTGACAGAGAACGTAATGAGAGAAAAGCCGAGGAACGAAAAGACGAATAACAGATGAGAGTAGCCATGGCCAACGTCACCCCTGACAACAGTGACAATGTGAGGAGAACATTAACGTGCGGGGTGACATGAAAGAAGACGTTTAGTTGTGCACTGACCGTCAGCTGGATACGCAGCCCGTCCAAGCCCTTCGATACAATCCTCTAGGTTTCTGTAGAACCAACTGTTTCCTCTCGGCATTGATGGTCCCTTTGTTGCATTTAATTGCTGTAAACACACAAACAACCACCAGTTTTACGACCGACGCAAATGCATTTCAGGTTATCTTATACCCGCCCACCCACCTATAGAACTACAAACCACTGACATCGATTACCACCGTACCTGTACAGTGGCGCCTCTTGTGGAGAGATGGTGACAATTGGATAGAATGTTTCCTGCTACCGTTCCAAAACCAGTTGTCCTTTTGTAACTGATATCGTGTACAGAAGGGGCTATGTTTAGGGCGAGGTTTTTGGTTATAGTTGGTTTGGGGATTATGATTACATTTAGGGTACTTTTGACAACGTTGACATTGTCAGTTCTACGTGCAAATGAAGGGTAGCAAGGATACGCTCTACAACAACTGATGTATCCAGTACGACGCTGTTTGTTTACGTCACAATCAACATTATACGCGAGACATCCGTCAAGCTTTGTCTTTGTCGACAGTGTTGACTTCGGTCAAATATGTGAATTATACTACTACTGTGACACGACGTCTCTAGAGCAAACATTACTGCACACATTTGAGACTTTATTTACTTTCCATCAGCCTTTCGTCATAAAGATAATCGTCTGAAATAAATATTTATAAACTATATATGGCAATTAGCACGTGTCCAGTCATTTTCTTGATCATTTGAAGTAGTTTGCTAAACATCCTGGATACATTAAATACATGGATCCGGTATTTCGAGGATCGAGGATTCCCTTTGTAACTATCATGATCATGCACGTGACCTCAGTCAGTTTGCTGACAATGTTTGCAATAGTAAGAGTAGTCCACGAGTTTTGGGGTTACACCTAAGCGTTGATAATAACAACACGCTGATTTTTGCCAAATATATCCCTGTAAGTACCCCCAAAAATACTCCTTGTGCGAAATCCAGAATACAAGATGGCGTCCGAAATTGCCCCAACTCGGTAAACCTACTGCATTCTTCTAAATCTGTAAAAATGTAAGGCACATATTTGTATATCTAGGATGGAGTTTTCGGCCCTGCTCTGTCTAATGAAATGTCTGCATCTCCGATATTCGTAGACATCATTTTAAAGATGGCAGTCGTCGCTACATATTTAAATAAATGCATCACTTAGAACAATAATTCGTATGCGTAAAACTACAGTGTACAACGATTTCAAAACAATACGACTTTCATTGTCATCGATATATTCGCCCTTTTTAAAGATGGCGCCCGCCAAAAACTACTAAGAATGACGTAACCTGCAGCCACATAACATAGTTAACATTAAAATTTCGTTTTTATGTATTGCGATTTCAAACTGTTACCTCTGGCCTTAGTAAGCATTTATATATTCTCTATGTTTAAAGATGTCACCCGTCAAAACATATTATTCACGTGTCTTAACAAAAAACAACCCAGACTGACAGAGCTACATAATTGATGTAAGAATATGTCAGGTGTAATGATTTCAGACATACTTCTTTTGATGTTCGCCAACATTAATTGATGTGCCATTTGCATAGTTGACTCCTAAGCACCGCTCCAAATTGACGAGTTCGTGGTGGATTTTCCACTCCTTCGCTGTCAATGTATAACACGTGTTTCTCTGCATGTATACATGCATGTTTGTGGACCCACCTCCCTCTCAGTTGTACATGTATCGGACTAAAATTATGCATGTGACCTGGCGGCTGCATTAGGATGTTTAATAGATTTAGATATGTTCACTGTTCTTCCGGGAGTTGGAAAAGGTAGGGTGCTCAATATTTCAACAGGTTGTACGTTGAGGTCAAGCGGCGGAATTCAAGTGCATCTCCAGTCTCCACCGTCGAAAAGATAATTATGTAACTATAACTGCGTCATTGGATGGATGAAGCATTCTCATTTGTTTGTTTTTTCTATCATGAACTTGTGAACATTCGCGAAAACATAACACCGCGACAAATCTGCATGCCTTCCGCAGTAAAGATGTCAAGTCTGATTTAACATCTAGGCCAGTGACCAGTTACAATTTATCAATGCGGATAGGCTGGAAACATTTGGGCTGAGATTGAGATGGGGTTAAAATGACGGACATTTTTGGTTAGGTCAATTTTCAGTGTTCATAATTTTTTGCGAGCGAATTCTTTTGTTCGATTTCAATGGAAATAATCTGTGGTTTAGTCACATTTAGCTTGTGGAAGCGCTCTATGAGATTTCATTTATATATATCATTAGAACAGACACGTTTTATCTGAACATTTTTACTATCTCCTGTGCAAAGCAGAGCAACTCAGCTAGAATATTTATCCAGGGCAGTCGATATGGGACTTCAGGAATCGCAATTTGTAAACGTTTCAGGGCGGTTGACTGTCTGTCTGTCTCCGACCAGCTATTTGGAATATAATGCGCCGATAGTGCAGTGCATCCACTTACTTGAGACTGGTTCTAATGGTCTACACGAAAACGTCGCTGATGGAATAAACTGTCAATAGTGTGTCGCATATATGTGACAGAGGAGATAACATGAAACGTTGTCTCGTAGTTATTACAGGAGATTGCGTTTCAAAAATCACACTCTATCATGCTGGTCCATGTTGGTCATCGGATGAGACAATGCTAGGAACAAACCACCAAGTGTCTAATGCACAAGCTTTTGCAAAGACAATAACTGCACCTTGTATCACGTTTGCTTGCCTTGCGTGAGAACGAGAACGGCCCGAATAAGTGCGTCGTCTGCTAAAGAGTTGCTTCTCCTCTAGTAAAGATTATACATTCTTAGGCAGTAAAAGAGCGAGCGAGTGAGCGAGTGAGCGAGTGAGCGAGCGATCGAGTGACCGAGCGAGATAGAAA
>OZ024854.1:27024843-27059843 GCA_964017155.1 Oasisia sp. SBJ-2009
GAATATAAAATGAGACTGCTAAAAACGCCAGGCTGCATGCTTTCTGTGACAAATTGTAAATCTGTAGAAATGCACGAAGAAAGCGCATTAATTCAACTTCCGTATCAGCTTGTGATTAACTGTCGCGTGTCTTACAATCATTTGTTCGCATGATGCATGAGTCGCCCAAAACGTCGATAAACGGCAATAGCACGATAACGAAGCGTGTGGCGTGTGTCTCCATCACGTCAACTTAAACTCTGTCATTGATTCGTTTAATCCAGCGTCCGTCGGGGTCGCTGATAGTCGGATATCCAATGAACACTGCGCTGAGTCTGCGCAGCCAATGTAGGTCTAGTAACAGTCCTCAAGTTTGCTTAAGTCATCGAAATAATTGAGTTTATACATTAGATCGCGCGTAACTTCGGAATGCGTCAGAGACTTATTATGCAATGGGCGCGCGCGTGCGTGTGCGTGCGTGTGTGTGCGTGCGTGCGTGTGGGTGTGTGTCTTTGTGGATGTGTATATGCGTGTGTGCATGCGCGCCTGTGCATGTCCATGAGCATATCCAAACAGGGAAGCTTTAAGAAAACAAGCCTATTCCAAAAGTCAAGAAGGCACGCATTCTCACGCCCCTTGACCAGCCTATGACATATGTGTCTGCGCCCGCCACGCACGTGTGTTCATGCGCGCGTACGTGCGTGTGTACAGTGCCTAAGACACTATCCGTCAACCAGTTATTCCAATCGTGCCCCACAGCAGATATGTTAGCATCGTCGGCCTTGTGTGTCACATTTCGTATTTCCGTTGAACATCGCGACGAAATGAAGCCTGCGGTGCACCTCCCGTGGGCTGGGTGTGGCTCGCCGTCTTGCACGCCATCCAGTCTCTTCCGCAATCTTACGTGTTAGGCGTCATCTTACCGCATCTAGTACCGTCACCGCATCATCCATCCGCCCTCAGACACCACAGTGCGACTTGTCGCTTCTATAATCTGCATACATCGGTGTTTTCGCGGAATTTGCACGACGCTTATAGTTGGTTTCTGTGAAGACCCACGCTTTTGATGAAGCGGCCTTCTCGTCATCGACGGCTCGCGTGTGGCGCCCTGCATACCTAGTACCTACGACCGAGCCGTGATACGGGTCGCTGTGTCAACGACTGTCGTTTGATGTCCCTTGGTGAGCGGCGACTGTGTGATTTCACACCCTCCTACCTCCATCGGTGACACGCCGTAAATATTTATTGCGCTCGTCCGGTAACTGGAACGGTCTATGTTCCGAGTGTCCCGTCATTTCTCATCGAACACGGCTTTCAAACGCGTTGGCCGGTTACTGACTCTACACCAAGGTGACGGACGATACGTTTGATGTGTGACATTGTGTCCAATTGACGAAGGTCTTAACACAATCAGGCTAAATATACCTGTCTGCTATTAATCACACGCCGGATGTAATGTCCATTGATGTGGTCAAGTTCGTCTTATAGACGTTTGCCTCGTTCAAGAGGCTGTCTGAGGAGAATAATCGACAACGGGGTTATTTATCGATAGTTATTGTGATGTCTGGACGAATCCGGGACAAAATCCCACAGTCCAAAATCCCACAGTCCAAAATCCCACAGACAAAATCCCACAGGCCAAAATCCCACAGGACATAATCCCACAATGGGAATTGTGGACAAAATCCCACAACAATAAAAAAAATTATGCGTTTTATTGAATTATTGTACATACTTTTATTTTGAATGATGTAGTCTACATGTCACTAACGGTGGTCAATCAATACATATGACCACAAGTTGACTATCCAGCCTATAATTGTATGATAACGGTGGTCAATCAATACCTGACCACAAGTTGACTATCCAGCCCATAATTGTGTGATAATACTTTCTGATAATCAAATTATCACTGTTAATGCCTCCACACTATTTATGCCTCAATGTCTATCGTCTTGCATGTCTATGTTGGTTGATCACAGCTTGACATTAGTCATCATGCCTGTTCACCGGCTTCCAACGAATGTTGTGGCCAATCCCAGACAGAAAGTCCTCCACTGTTATTGGATTAAAGTAAAAGGAAGCCACCACAGACACCAGCAAACATAATGCAGCTGGGGTGACTTCTTGATTGTGGTAAAGGCAAACATTATAAGTGGACTTTGTGTTGGTTGTTGTGCATGTGTATGCAGTCTCGGATTTTGTTCACAATTCCCATTGTGGGATTATGTCCTGTGGGATTTTGGCCTGTGGGATTTTGTCTGTGGGATTTTGGACTGTGGGATTTTGTCCGGATACCGACTGGACATGCATGGACATGATAATGTAAGACTAATGGAGCTAGCTTATGTAAGTCACCTCTGCATGTGAATGCGTGCGTGCGTGCGTGCGGGCGGGCGTGCATGTGTCTGTGTGTGTGTGCGTGTGTGTGTGCGCGCGTGCATGTGCGCGTGCGTGTGTGAGTGTGCGTATGTGTGTGTGCGTGTGTGTGAGTGTGCGTATGTGTGTGTGCGTGTGTGTGTGCGCGTGCGTGTGTGTGTGCATGTGTGCGTGTGTGCGTGTGTGCGTGCGTGTGTGTATGTGTGCGTGCGTTAGCGTGTGTATGCGTGTGTGTTGGAGACATTAATGTTTTTCTCTGAGATGGTCTTCATCTAGGGCGTCATTAAGGGTTCTTATCAGTGCAAGGCTTCGTGCCGTACGTTAAACCGACATTTATCGATTGTTCATAACCGAACGCGGCACGAGTCGATCTTTTGTGAACGTTCTATGTAACTAGCTTAATCGCAAAACGCACACCCATCATCATTTCTCAATTCTCCAGGATGTCGCTTGCGTCTGTGCGGGTGTAGCCACTAGACAGCGCCGTACGGGACATTTGTGCTAGTAGTAACAAGGCCGTATTTAAAGGGAAATAAAAGGAGACCTTTTGATGTCACGCACCTAACCATTCGCGCCTACTATCAATATTTTCACCCGAGTGACAAAATCAGAATTCTGTGTAAAAATGGAAGACTCTAAATTCCCGATATCTACGGAGGCTGCCATCTCATTTATGGTGGTCAGCTTGACCAATAAGCGTCGAGCTCTGACACGCCATGTTCTTATGACGCGCCATGTTCTTATGACGCGCCATGTTCTTATGACGCGCCATGTTCTTATGACGCGCCATGTACTTATGACGCGCCATGTTCTTATGACGCGCCATGTTCTTATGTCGCGCCATGTTCTTATGACGCGCCATGTTCTTATGACGCGCCATGTTCTTATGACGCGCCATGCTCTTATGACGCGCCATGTTCTTATGAAGCGCCATGTTCTTATGACGCGCCATGTTCTTATGATGCGCCATGTTCTTATGACGCGCCATGTTCTTATGACGCGCCATGTTCTTATGACGCGCCATGTTCTTATGAAGTGCCATGTTCTTATGACGCGCCATGTTCTTAAGTTTGATTGATACGACATTGTAATTAAATACGCCGGCTCGTTTGCTGCTGTTCAGTGCCTTTAAATCGTTGAGTGTTGGCGACACTATTTGCCCAGTTGTCAAATATTGACCCACCTGTCATTTTTAGTGACATTACTGCACCCGTTGAAATTAATGGAGCGTGGGAGATGGTGAAAATCACGTGACAACATGAGAATTATAGCCCCACGCATGGGCCATCTCATCGCCGCATCTCGTTAATTACAACTGCACGCCCTAGGAACTCATGACGTCAGCGCGACCTCGTTTAAGGTTTGACACGACACACGCTGTCCCGACATTGTCATGTGTCACCGTATACAAGGGCTAAAAGGATTGATCAAAACAACGGTGAATTGCGATATTTTCTGACGATGCGACGCATACCATATTTCACAGTAAACTTGACACGTGCAAAAGTAGTTTCCTAGGTGTTACCGTGTGAAACGTAGGATCGTGACCTAAACCACCCTTTCCAACTGTTTTAAGGGTTCTTAATTGTTAGGGTCATAAGCCATTAAGAAAAGACATACAATTACATGAAATCATTATATTAACAGGGTCAATTACAAATGGCGTACATCACCAAAACATCTGAAAGAATCATTTTTAAAACGTGGTGAAACTTTGTCAGTATTTACTTATTTTATTTTGTTTGCTATGTCACTTTGGAATGTGGTGTTATCCGGTAAATTGTTTGTTTGGCAAATTTACCGGTCGTCTACTGCGACCACCGATAAACAAATCATGTGGTACACTGAAAATATCATTCCTCTTTGGCGAGGTACCTAACGATCTGTCTGTCTGTCTGTCTGTCTGTCTGTCTGTCTGTCTGTCTGTCTGTCTGTCTGTCTGTCTCTGCCTGTGTGTGTGTTGTATGTAATATATATATATTCATTGTATATTATATAATAAAATAATAATTAGGTAACTTCTATTGCGCCTAAATCGTTAGAAACCAAACTCAGAGGCACATAAATCAATACAAAACGGTTAAGCTATTTCATAATCAATAAACAATTCCAGTTTTCATATATATATATATATATATATATATATATATATATATAATATATATATATAATATATATATAATATATATATATATATATATATAATATATATATATATATATATATATATATATATATATATATATATATATATATACATATATATATATATATATATATAATATATATATATATATATATATAATTTTGCAATAAGAGATGTAGGTAATTAGATATGTGAGCCTGTGTACGTATGGCCTGTGTCACGGTGTGTCGCCCACTGTCTCTCGTTTATCATGGCGCCCGTAAACAAACCCAACAGATGTACACCATGAGTCACTGCTTCAACAATGTCTGTGCCAGGTGGTTTCAACAACTCAATGTCGGCATTGTTTTATCTAACTGCCGGCCTACTATGACAAACGAATTATGCAATATCTGACATTTGCGGTACGCCAGCACACTTCTCCGAGTTATAGGTTAGAGTTTGTGTTGTGTGGAAAGGTGTGCGAATGGACGATGCGCATTTGGCGACAAAGGGGTGTGGCTGAAAGCGGGATTGGGCGTAAATATTTGTGGGAGTGTGTACATCCATCAGTTATGTGATTGATGGACGGTAAATGTAAACCCTGACAGGAAATGCAACATTGGCCCAGAAGACAGTTGTCAACTGAGAGGTAGTTCACCTTGTAACACAGTCCTAACCAGTACTGGTTGTTACGTTTCATGTAGGACACATTTCGTGTGACCAGAACGATTACGATTAATCTTGGAAATAAAACTCGCTTGAAACTTGGTGTTATGACGTGACGAGCTCGCACAAAGCAGTGACCGTTTTTGGTTGGACACGTTGTTACGTGGATATACTGACACGCAGTACCAATACATCTCACTAAAGATTACTCGAAAAGAAACCAACACGTGAAAATATTTGTTAATATGCCGGACGCTTTCGGATAACGAGAGTGACGAGATTGACAAAGGTAGTATGGAAAACAGAAGGAGGAGGGGGTAGAGTAAAAAAGGAACATCGCTGGGAAGATGGGAAGATGTTATCAAGAGAGATGTTGAGACAATATTGGTGTACAGGCGAGATAACGGGAAGGCGGAACAAACCAAGTTAGGACGCTTCAATCACACAAGGAATTAAGTGGCAACGTGAAGCAAACGAGGGTAGATATTATTTACATGTTTTACACTTTGTATCAAACAATTTCATCGTTCACCCGTAAAACAATCTAAATAGCTACTAAGCATCTTCAGATGATTCACTGTTCTAAGATACTATCTTCGTTTCAAAGGTAAACGTGTTTAGCTGCGGCCAATTTCAAAGATGATTAAGAAATTATGCACTGATCATTTTCAACACACATACTATATATCCTACAGCACTGGGAGGCGACATGAGATAATCGATACGTTGGCTGTTTTTGCTTAAGACAACATTTGTGTAAGTGTCATCTTTCTTGATCAGCGTTACAATGGTTCTAGCATCGTCATCGCTTAGATACAATCAATATACGACCATACAAATTGTATCGTTGCCGAAACATTGCACACCGTTTCTGTGTGAATGCATTGGACGCATCACAAATGTACATAGCATTAATTAAAAACACGTCAATTTAACTGTACAAACAACGGATGGTCATTTTCGTCTTTATATAAAAAATATATGAATGAATCCTTAGCCATGTCTCTAACTGTGCAAAAACGGAAACGTCTGTGGCGACTAACGACCCCTGGTGAATGCCACCAGAACCAATAGAGTGTGCAAATCTGATTATCCTATGAGAAACTGACACAGCAATCAGCGGCGCGGTGATGCAACTAAAAATAGACGTTGTTTTGACTGTTCGGCAGCGAAATCGTGCAATATCAGAATGTCATGCTGTATTCAGCTCGGATATCCAGCAAGTGATATGGATTTTCGGATGTTGACAGGAATACGGCTGTATCCCTTTTAATATTTATGTTGGATACTTTCACCATACAAGTACAAAATACGAATGACACACTTATAGTAGACAGAGAGAAAACACTGTTGGTACTGGGAATATCTTGGAAATCATAGACGAGACTTGGGTGAAGCTTTGTTATAATTCGTGGCTTGACAGATCGTAACAATCAACCAGAATGAGCCAGCCCTGTCTGCATTGACAGTCACCACAAAACAGTGTACATATCTCTACGTATGTGTATGCAATTATAAGTCAAATATAAGAATCTCAACACGGTAACTCTACCAGTAGAAAATGAAATAAAGAAGAGAAATGGAGGTGGGTAGGACACACGCTTAGGAAACCTCCAGAAACCACCATCCGTCAAGCCACCACATGGATCCCCCCAGGGAGGAGGAGAAGAGGAAGGCCACGAAACACCTGGCAGAGAGACACGGAAAAAAGAACCAAAGCAGATGGAATACACCAGGAGAGAGATGGAGAAGTTGGCCACAAACACATAACAGTGGCGTTGCTTGGATGGCCTGTGCTCCCAGCGAGCAAGCAGGCATAAGTAACTAAGTACAGTAAGTCGACTTTTCTGCAACGTCGGCCTATATATGGATTGATGGGGTCCAACCAGACCGCAGCGGAGACTGTTTTGTTGTGGTCCCGCGGCAAATGCGACACCGTCACGGTGGCGGCCGGACGGACGGGCAACAGTCGCGACACAGGAGGTGTGGAGACCGCCTGGAGCGAAAAGACAGATGACACCAAAAACAGCAAGGGATTGTCACTTTCTCAAACTTAGCCCGTTTTTTACGTGCGCGCACACAGACGTGTCACAAAAAGCGTGAAATGTCGTCAATTACGCCCTGCTTTTGATACTTTTTACGATAACGCGGACGAAAACAGGAACATCGGAAAGGCTAAATTCGACTTAAGCCATAATGACCACGTGTGAGAAGACTTAGCCGTCGGGGGATGTCGCCTTTCTGCGCCTAATGACGTTTCGCGTGAGATGATTCTGTTGACCCACTTTCAGTTAAGTAATGTTGAGAAAAAAGCCGTCGGATTAGCTAACGTATTTTGTCGCAATGTATTGCTGTCCACGTTAATTGTCAGTTGGTCGGTGCAACACACAGTAAACAGCATTTTGGTCGAAGCGACCACGCAGCACTTAATTCATCAGTGTTCGCAGATCTGTGTATCAGTGCTTCGCACATTGTTGACGAACATAATGTCGAAGTCACTAAAGACTTTCGGACACTTTCGATCGTCAGTGTGAGAACGCAAAGACTGCGTCTCACAACCAAGCTGAATGTTTACAGATCTGTCGTTCCCTCTATCACACTCTGTACACCCGACACATGGACTGTCTACCAACGACATGTTGAGATACTCAATCGTTTCCATCTGTGTCGTCTTCGCAAGTTGCCGATACATGGCAGGACAGTATGCCCGACAGTAGAGCCTCGAGCAACCGGCATGACCAATGTCTACACAATGCTGTGTCAGTTCAATTCAACTGGACTGGTCACATAATCAACATGTCTAAAGAGCGTTAACTGCAAGTATTGTGAACTGCAGACTGGCGCACGCTCCCACGTCGGTCATAAGAAACTCTTCAATGATATCCTAAAAGTCTCCTTGACCGACTTTGACATCGCTGCTGCTTCAGGGAGACCCTAGTTCAGGCCCGACCAGCTCAAAGGAGCCAGTACCAACGAGCAGCGCCGTCAGAACCAGGCGGATATTTCGCATAATTCGGGCTAACAGCGTCTTCACTCCCTCAGGTCTGCCAGCAACGCTGTCCTGTCTCCACTGTTCCAGAAACGTCCGGGCAAGGATTGGCCACCTCCTCCCAACCAATACAGCCAGCGTCATGGGTGATGATGGTCATCGTCGCTACTGATGGACGAACACCATCATTGATACTTCCTTTAAAAACACACGCACAACCACGCGCTTATGTGTCAGTACGCGCATATATACACGCACGCACACTTACACACACATTCCACGTACACACGCACGTTAGCAATACAATATATAATGTCTCTCAGTTACATTAATCTCTTTAAACAGGTATGCATTCTCATGTTATCACACAAGCACCTCTCAAAGGTAACATGGACCCAGAAAGTGATACTCCTTGACGACACGCGAGTACGTACCACACGGAACCCGAGCCCTACGCTGTCCGACCATGTTGTCGCGGCTACGATGTGCTACTTTTTCAAACCAATATTGTTTTGATGATTCCGTCACGCTTGACCTACTTCCGACACCGTTCTATACTATCTGTTCTGTCTAACAACTAGGCATGGTGTCGATCGCCACTATTAATAGTAGACCACAACCGTACAGGTCAACCTTCCGCCATTGATATATTATACCACACCACTTACTCAATTTGATTTATGTATTTCCGACGGTGCGATCAATCACCTCGTATTGAAGCTCGCGTCTTTGCACATCGGCGTCGCAGATTTTTACAAAGAATCACCCAATGATTGATTACGTCACACTGACGTAGTGCAGTAAAGAAATATATTGGATTGTCGAACTGGATGTGGTATTGTTGCTTGGAAACTATTGTGATTACTCTGTGATGGTTTTTGGCAAACGCGTGAGTTAAGAAGATTCGTTGGTTTTAATCTTTTTTTCTCTCAAAAGCTCACTTTCTCTGTTCGTCGTGTATCATTCAACACATTAATAATATAATATTGAAGGCATATATCCCGCATACTTACGTTTGAGCACAAATACAGTTCCGCATTCGAATATTAGGAATTAACCTGTTCATCACGTGATCTGTTACCTAGCAATATGAGCGTCAAGCCATTAGAAATGGATGCGTAATATATTTTCTTGTGAAATTTATGTTCTCGAAAGTTTTATTTAGATGTATGACAAACACACACTGCAACGTTTTCTAAATGACAAATCTATGCGACAATGTTTGATCTATGACAAGTTATGCAGCAACAGTACTGTCATTTATATATAGCGGTTATCAACATTGTTGGCAAATGTGAAGTTTGACGCAGGTGAGGCGCATAATATTGACTGTCATATCATCAAAACGCGATTCATCATTTGATGTATCTTCGCGGTTTGCATATGTAACAATCAAAATGATTCGCAAGGCCTCCGTCACGCTTTGCCTTTGTCGACACAATTGATAACGGTTAAATAAGTGAATTACATTGCTACTGCGACATGACATCTCGAAACAAACATTACTGTATGCATTTGTCACTTTAACAATTTTTCGTTAGGTTTTTATCGTAAAGATAATTTTCTGATACCAGAATTTCTACAAAATATACGACGAAAAGCCCATGTTCTGGCAGCCATTTCTTTGACCGCTTGGCGGAGTTTGCTAAGCAACCTAGATATATCAGTTTAATTGACGGATCTAGGAAGTCGCAGTTTGCCTACGTCACAATAAATCAGTTGCTTGCGACTGCCCGTCAAACTTGACAGTTGCCACCAATGGTGATTAGGCCTAAATCAAACATTCCCGCAAGCGGTTGTCATTTTTAGGAAGATTGGGTTATGGTTTTGTCACAAAGAAACATTTTGTTGTCAGAATTCTAACAACACGGATCATGGATTGCCCGAAACACCACTGGTTCGGCATCCATTTTTGATGGTGTGACGGCCCTTTATCTAGGCAACAATTCACGCGATGATTGATATACCCGTTGTAAACGAACCTTTCCAACAGCAACCTTCAGCTACATCTGCGGCGGGATCTAATGGGACGTTTCTTGTTTTACTCTTTGAAGGTGGGCGCACGCCTCTGGTTCCAACAACCGGGACAATTAAACAGCGAAGTAATGAGGATCTGTCCGAGTAACGGAGATACTGGGTTACTTTCAGGTCTGGTTGTCTGCCTTTGCAATGAGACTTATTGCATCACAGGACGTAATCCGAACCTATGGCAAGAGAAAGTTATTCAACAATGTCTTAATATAGACGCTCTGACAGGAAATTATGCAGAACGATGGTCTAGAAATATCATATTCCAGAGAATACACAAGCAGCTACAAGCTTCCATCCAAATACAAAATCTACATTCTACTCTCAGGGTTCGCATGCATTATAAATGTGACCGACCTTTTCTTCCTCAACTAAGCTTATTAACACGGTCATGTTGGCAATCATATAACTCTCGCGCTCAGATAATATATCGTTGCTGAATTGGCACATGTGTTTCTCGGGTATCTAAACTTAGCTACAATAATGCAACTGAACGTGTTCCCTACATGTAAGCTTACTTTGCAGACCTGCAGTACAATGCGCCGATACAACTGTGTTGTAATTTTTACTTATGACGTCAATACGACAACGTGTGCACCATTATTGATGATACTTCCAGCAATATCGTTCGCGCGGGACAAAAGAAAGAAAAAACATATTTATAGATTGCAAATACGGTACGCGTAACGGGGAAATGCGTAAGAAATGCTCGATGGATCATATACGCATGCATGCATGCATACACATGCTCGCATGCACACACACACACACACACACACACACACACACACACACACACACACACACACACACACACACACACACACACACACACACACACACGCACACACACTCACTCACACACACACGCACACACACACGCACGCACACACGCACACACGCACACACGCACACACGCACACACACACACACACACAGACACACACACACACACAGCGATTAAACAAATTGCCCTCAGGCGGCTACGATCAGAGTGTAAGTTGCTCTCGTCGTTGTAACAAGCTTCGTCATCGTTATATTTTTTTGCGCACAAGCCAAAATATACGGTTACTATCCTTAACGACATACAAACCTGTTGTAGATATATATATATATATATGCGTTAAAATGTATGCATATGTATCTGTTACTGGCAAAATGTCCTGGGGACATATCACGCCATTGCGCATGGTGGGTCGTTTGACTTTATTGTTAAAATGTTGGATTAAATTATTTTGAAATGAATTTAGTGATTTACTTCAGACAGTGTTTGGGGGTAGATAATTCCATTCTTTAATTGTGGTTGGGAAGAAGCTGTTTCCAAATATGTTTGCAGAGTATCTATTTTGCAAGAACTGACTGTCATGTTTACGTGATGATCTAGTGTTGTGTTGGATATAGTGATCTAGCGGGATATCTATACGGTTAAGTTCCATCTTGTATATTATGCTAAGTTTTTAATTTTTGTCTTGTTTGGAGGGTGTCCCACTGGAGGTCTTTAAGGAGTTGGGTTACTGTTCCTGGCTCTATAGAATAGTTTTGTGTACAGAATCTGGCAGTCTTTGAATTCTTTCTAAGGTTTTAATATGTTTTAGCAGTGTGGATCCCTGATGCTGACGCATATTCAAGTATTGCTCTTCACTCGACACAGTTTGTGCTATAACGCCATGTGCTAAACATGTTTGCAATTAGATTACGCAAAGTAAGCTTGCGGAGAGGCCGTCTAAACCGTCTCATCAAACAGCAAATACAACCACTTTGTAGTCGTGCATTGTCCACTACAGTAACGAACGGCTACACGATACTAATGACCATATACCGGACACTGTTCCGGGTATTCAACTCTCGTATTTCACACACAACTAAACGCACCGACGCCTGTTCCAATTACCCGGCGCGCTCGAGTGTCTGTTTGCACCACGTGTTTGCGAATACAAGTGAAGACCCTGAAGCGCAAACCGACGAGACATAAGTCGGCGACACATGGGATACGACACGACAGACCCACCACTGCCGTTCAGCGGTGGTTTGCGAGGAACCAGCGTCCGTAGCCCAGTCACTTACCGAATGAGCGGCAGTCCCGCGAGTCTAGCGCCTCCGTGTCCGCGCTAGTCCAGTCCACTTCTGATCCGAGCCGTCAGGTAAACAACATGACACGCAGGTTTCGGGAGCCGGTCCGCGCGTCCTTGTCCTGCGTTGACAAATGGCGTGTCGAAGTGTCGTGAGAGCTGACGACGTCCGACGTCGGTGGTCGTTGATAGTCACTTTGTCTTGTCGTCGCGATGCTGCGATGCGCAGACTGTCAGTGTCGTGACGGCGACGGGCGATGTCAGAGGAGCCGCGCAGGCCGGGGGAGGTCGGGCATCGCCTCGGCCGGAGTGAGGATCTCGGCGTCGTTATCAGGTGCAAATTGACACGGGGACGTAAGATCAACAAATCGACTGTCGCATCCCTTTGAAGGTCCGATATCCGACTCGGCGTATCAACCAGGATGGCTGAATCAGATGGTAAACAGCGACTTGGAAACGTCACACACGCGTGTGGCTTATCCAGTAATTCCCGCCTCGGTAATGTGTATGTGTGTGCGCGCGTGTGTGTTGACGCTATTCGGCATCCGACACGACGGACTGGCGCGATGACACTGCGACTTACTACAGACGTTGCCTCCCTCGGCCACATACGGTGCTAACGGGATGGGTGACAAATGTGTCCTTGCA
This sequence comes from Oasisia sp. SBJ-2009, assembly GCA_964017155.1. NCBI lineage: Eukaryota > Metazoa > Annelida > Polychaeta > Sabellida > Siboglinidae > Oasisia > Oasisia sp. SBJ-2009. The sequence goes on from OZ024854.1 coordinate 27,037,730, forward strand.
ACTTCTGAATGTGTCTGCGTGGTTCGCTTGCATTCCGTAGCCTCAAGAGTAATCGAAGCCACGCCCACAAACCACGCCGTCACGCCTATATCGAATCGGATGGCCACGCCCACCTTTGCGCGCGACAATCGCTAAGTGACCGCAAACGTCCATCCACTGACCAGTGTCATTTGAATTATGTGATTAATTATCCACGCATCCGGTCAGCAGACTAACTTTCACTGTCCACCTACACGTCACAAACAAGGCGACGTCAAACAGATCTAAAATTACGTACGACCAAACTATTCGCGGTTACTCTATACACAGATAACGGTAATCAGTTACCAACGAAGGCGAACAATCGCAGATCATTTCGGACAACACACGTGGACGATAGGCAAAAACTACGTCTGTTCGACGTTCATACATATAACACGTACATCTGACAACAGCAGCGGGCGATAAGTATAACAAATTAGTCTCGCTTCTTTGCTATGCAGGCAATGCTTCGTCCGCTATCACACCACAGCGTGATATCAAGACAAATCGTCGGCTGTCGGCGCTCTATCATTCACAAAAGATGGGCGTTATATATAATGTCTACCAATGTGAAAATAATGATTCGCCGAGTCGAGATGAATGACTGTTGACAAAAGGTAGGCTTGATAAAAAGGCACAGCGAATGGTGTTGCTATTTTTTGCGTAAATGCGGATAATTTAGGTAAATTTTTAGACATGTTTATTAAGCTGAATCGACGCTGTTTTTCATTGTGTAGCTGCCACGGTTTTTAGTAGTATACTATTTAAAAGTAACCTCAATTTAAGCAAGGTGGCTATTATAGGCTACGCCCAAAATATGGAAAGGCGTCGCAGGCCACTTAAAACACGATTAACTATAGTTAGCTGGAAAGGAAATAGTAATCTCTTGCAAATTGTATAAATTGTACGATCGCCGAACTGTGGACACATTCATCTTATACAATTGTTTTTTTTAAATACAATTTATTGTAGCTCTTTACAATATATACAAATCAAATGAAGGCAAAATGAGAAATAACATAGAATAACATAAAGGGAACAATAAATGAAGGACATTATATAATGTTATATTAACGTAACCGTGGACATGTTAGATGTGTACGGTGGCTCTTCAAATTGTTGTGGGACAGTAGTTCTACGATTATCAGTTTGCAATACTCATCACTAGATAAAAAAAGGGAATGTGAACACCAAAAGCATTGTAATGTGGTGTGAACACCTAAAGCATTGTAAAGAGATATGAACACCAGCTTCTTGTTAGTTTAGCACTTCTTCGTATGTGTCAGATGAAATTTTCAAATCAGTCATGTCTTTAAACAAATGACCAGGCTCGATAAATGTTGGTATAATAAGCAAGGAAGAGGAAGGGATGGAAGACGGGAGGATGGAGAAATAAGAGTTAAACACAATGTGTCTCTACAGTAAAGATGACACCAGCGTCATTGCCGTTAGATTGGAAAGCAATGTTCTTCTTCGCGTGGGACAAGTGCCCAGAAAAAAAGACAGATGGTGCAACGAGACTCGTTGTGTGGAGGGGTGTCGCACACGCAATACTTCGCATTGGTCGTGTGCCTGCCTATATTAATACGCCAACTATGGATCGCTGCAAGTGCATCCCCACACAGTCGCCTAGGTTTGTTCGACCATGTCCGTGTGCAGTCGCTCTCTGTGACGACGGAAGAGTGAGAGAGGGCGGGAAAGAGGAGGACGCGAGGTAGAGGCTGCACAAGGCAGAATGTGGCGAGATATATACAGGGAGAGATAAAGAGGGGGGAGGGAGGGAGGGAGGGAGGGAGGGAGGGAGGGAGGGAGGGAGGGAGGGAGGGAGGGAGGGAGGGAGGGAGGGAGGGAGGGAGGGAGGGAGGGAGGGAGGGAGGGAGGGAGGGAGGGAGGGAGGGAGGGAGGGAGGGAGGGAGGGAGGGAGGGAAGGAGAGAGAGGGATGGATAGACGGAGAGAGAGAGAAAGAAAGAGAGGGGGAAGAGAGGGAGCGAGGGAGAGAGGGAGAAAGGGAGAAAGGGAAAAAAGGAGAAAGGGAAAAAGGGAGAAAGGAAGAAAGGGAGAAAAGGAGAAAGGGAGAAAGGGAGAAAGGGAGAAAGGGAGAAAGGGAGAAAGGGAGAAAGGGAGAAAGAGAGAAAGGGAGAAAGGGAGAAAGGAGGAAAGGGAGAAAGGGAGAAAGGGAGAAGGTGAGTGAGTGAGTGAGTGTGTGAGTGTGTGAGTGAGTGAGTGAGTGAGTGAGTGAGTGAGTGAGTGAGTGAGTGAGTGAGTGAGTGAGTGAGTGAGTGAGTGAGTGAGTGAGTGAGTGAATAAGTTACGATGTTCGGCTATTTTTTTTAACTATTTGGATGTTGTCACCAAGCGCCCGACGTCAACAAGACATCAGTGGGCGCGTGTACACGAATACATGAGCCGCCATATTGACGGAGCGACAGCCGAGTTGATATCGTGAGAACTTTTTTGAATATGAAACTGGAGTAAGCTGCACAGAGATATTCAGAAGGAACAATGGGATACGATTACACCTTTCCTCGTATAGACCCTATTGTCTCGTTCTGCGCGTGTCCATTTACCTGTCATTAGTCATTCCGATACATTGTAATGTGAACGGTTGCCCACGACTGCGTTGTGCAGTCAATGTTGTGGCGTGTAGCACTTTCGACAAGTAATGAGGCAAACCACGACACGGCGTTTATGTCGCAAGCTAAGCCAGGCGCTCAGAACCCGACTTCGGTGTCGCGGGGCGAGATTCGACCGAGCCGAGATTCGACTCCGAATCTGGTCCCGCTGTCGTGTGCAGATAAAAAGGCAATCAGGGACGACATGTGTGGAGTAGACAGTAAGTCAAATTTATGTTTGGCCTAATTAGTAATAAGTTGATGGGGCACATTACACTAAACGTAATAACAACGAGACGTTTGCGGTGGGGTGAATCTGGGCTCGGTCGAATCTTGGTCCACGACACCGATTTAATGCGCCGAGAGTGAAGTCCACTTTGAAATACTCTCCAATATGTAATGCTAAATTAAGAAACAAATCACATGTGGATAATAGAACTAATGTCGCCACTTTTACAAACACGTAAATGGTTTGCAGCTGTGAATGAAATATCATCAACCCGTGAAACCATTGTTCATATTCGTTCATGATATGAAATGAACCGTGACAAAATATTTGCCCGACGTAAAAGCCAGAAGAAATATCTAGCCTTAAAATAGCGAGTCGTGTATCTATCGATACACTAACTATAAATAGAGAGGGACGACGGAAGTGGTCCGAACACGTGATAGGTGCGTTGAAAACGTGCGACGATGGTCACGCACTGGTGGCTCCCACGTCACGCTCTGATGCACTCACTACGTCGTTACGCGGAATCTGACAGTTAGGCGTGCGAACGACGCGTCAATGGGCCCTCAACTAGATCGGAAAGGTGGATGAGTAGTTTTAGTATATAAGAGTGGGTGGGTGAGTGGGTGGGTGGGAGGGTGGGTGAAGGAGTGGGTGGGTGGGTGGGTGTTGAGGGGGATTGGGCGTGTGGTGTTTATGAGTGGTGGACATGAATGAATTGTATTTACGATCAACAACGGTAAGGCATGCCCCACGAGGACAGCACGTGGTAATTTGCATAATACACACAACACTGTTATACGAATACAACAAAGAGTATTTTTCAAGCACCCATCATCGTAATGGTGAACTGATATTGACATGGAATAATAACCATGCACAACTATTTCAATCAAGTAAAGTCTTACTGGTGTCTATCAAACTTCTGGAAAGTTTAAATTGTTACATTCGCAAAGCTTACAAAAATTGCATTTTGGGTGTTAATTTACCTATACGTTCAGGTAGTCGATTCAGTTGTTGATTTTTTATATATAAACTTTAAAGGATGTTGTCTTAAGTTTTAGTTCACAAATTCGTGTTGAAATGATGGTATTTATAATACAAAATTATAATTCCGTTTCTTAATATAGCGCGTTTTAAGTAACCAAATGTCAATCAAAGCGCTTCACATGAAGTGTTGACTGAATCTAAAATACAAATTAGTTAAGTACGTAAGGTAAAATAAAATAAATAAGCTAAGATAAATAAGTACACATTAATATGACGTGATGACTAAATCTAAAATATAGATTAATTAAATACATAAGGTAAAATAAATAAGGAAAAGTAATTAAGTATGTAAACTATATATATATATATATATATATATATATATATATATATATATATATATATATATAAATAAGCAAAGATAAATAAAAAAATAAACTAAGATAAACAATTTAATACAATAACTTAATTAGGGTGTAAAATAAGATTTCAAACATAACTATTTAAAACCAAGCAGTGACATAAAATAGAAATCAGTGTCATCAAGGCAGGTAGTGTAAACGAAATAGCTGAGTGGTTAGTTTGTTCAGACAGCTGGCAATGTCTCGGTTGATCTCACACACTTTGGTAAGCTGTTCCACGTGGTTGGGCCGGCCACCACAGAGCTGTTCCTTCCGACCGTTCTCCTCGGCACCGTTACTGCGAGCAGTGTGGTTTTATAGAACAGTTGGTCTTGTATACACACGTTTTTTTTTATCATAATGAAGCTTACGTTACAAGCCGGAGTTGTGCATCTTGTGCGAACTAAATGATGTACCAAGAAACCATATCCAGTGTGACGCGTCGAGAGTGATCCTGAACTAGATATAGGCTACTACTCATTGCCCCGACCAGCTTGGTCTCTGTGAGATTTTGCTTTAGTGACGTGTTGATATTTTATAGTTGAATTGTTGTAATGTATCATAACTGTATACATGATAGTTAGTCATGCGCGATTATTGTCTATCTAGAAAAAACAACACGAATAAGACAACATTGCAACTACAATTCGCAGTCAGCACATGAGACGGCAATACAACTAATGGTCAAAGGGTGACATAATTAGCATAACGCGTTTGCGCAGTTCCTAAAACAATTCTTCTTTTATTATATCTACACAATTGCATAGACTTTAAAACTAATGTTAAACGTTGCTCAAAAGATCTAACGGTTACTGGGGTCACGGCTGGATAGGATTAACATTCAGAATTTTAGAGTGCGTCGCCGAATTGGGCTATGTAATTTGGAGAGGGCGACAGTGTGCCAGGAAGTTTAAGTTTAAGTTGTACTTGATGCAAAAGACCAATGTGAATTGACAAACTCGCTACACTGTACCTGACTCGCCAGCAAGGAAACGTCAGCCATGCGTGACGTGACTTCAAAGCAACCACAGAACGTCTATTTCAATCACTGGACGAGTTTGTCATAGCGAATTTACCCAGCTTGGTTTACTTCGCCCCAAAGACAGACCCCTTCTGTGGCCGAGTAATCATCAACGTCTTTGATATATATATATATATATATATATATATATATATATATATATATATATATATATATATATGTGTGTGTGTGTGTGTGTGTGTGTGTGTGTGTGTGTGTGTGCGTGCGTGCGTGCGTGCGTGCGTGTGTGTGTACATATATACAGTAGTTTATTTGTGAATAACAAAAAGATTCAGGTGTCGACAATCTTTAACAACATACCTGATAGAGGAATGGTTTCGATAAAGTAATGTTAACAAAGTCATTACATATCGCCAACAACAAAGTAAATATTCCTTCTTCCGTGGATTCACGAGAAGATCAACACTGCTGAATGCAATACAAATGAAACCAACCAATGATATAACATAACTGTTTTAAATTGATATAAATTCTGATCACTGGTAATTTGACATGGTAGCTTTCACTCGTGAAATTGCTCTTTTGGTACATATACGTATACAAAAACGCTAACCGAAATACCATAGTAACCAACCTGTAACCTTATATGACCCGTGGACTTACTGAACTACCTCTAGAATCACTCTTTAAACGTCTGCATCTCTGCATAGCAATATTCTGACCAGTTCACCAAATGATGATTAAGCTTAATTACATAGAACTATTTTGGGAACCCGTATGTACAATTATTAAAAGGAAAGTCCGGCGGAGAAGCTATTGTACATGTACCATCACTTTACAGGGCTACAATCACTACTTGGCTATGGAAAGAAGGTGTTAAACATTGGTTCCACTCCGGTCTCGTTTTCCAATAACATGATTAACACATAAAACTGCAACAGCGCACGACGCACAAGCCCCGGTTAACGAAAGAATTTCGCGTTCATGCGATGTTTTTATCGTGATCTATTTATTTCGAAACCACAGTTGTTCGCGATGGCGTGACCGTATTTTTTAGATGCAAACAACATATAAATGGGAAGTTCGCCGCAGAATACAGCGTGTGCGTCATCGCTTTATTGACAGACCCGGATGATGCACGACTGCATCACACCTCGTAGTAACGACACATGCTCAATGTGTATCGTAATTACAAACAGGACGTGGTCGTTTAGTGCAGTGCTATAAACGAATATCATCGTCACGGTTCGGATAAATGAAAAGTGGCGAAAACGACATGAAGAAGTTCTTTACTGACACGACTAAGAACACATATAATGACCGACTGCATTGGAATGGCGTGACTTGTTCTGGCCAATCATCGTTCTATGTGGCGCTCTCGTTAGCGACGACAGCACGCGCGAGAATAAATGTCCAGTCAGAGACCAGAGTTACACCACGTGCACTAACATGTTCGTATGCAAACTGCAACAAACATATCGATTGTGCCGTGATTTTTTTATTTTAGGTTACAGTCAATCAGGTTATGCCAAAAATATGGAATAGGGTATTTCTCGTTAGAAAGCTGGCATAGCATATTCACTGATAGAGCGAGTCACGTAGGTATGGTGTATATGTAGTGGCCGTCAGATATAGTCCATTGGAGTAGTATAGTCATGTACATTGGCACAGCGTATGACGTGTAGTTCATTGATATAGCGTGTGACGTATAATGCACTGGTATAGCTTGACATGGATATTCCATGGGAATAACCTGTCACTGGTGTAGCGTGTCGCGTATTGTATAGTCCAGTGTTACAGCCTGTCATGCATAACCACGGGTACACCGTGTCATGGAGAATGCACTAATCCAGTTTGTCAGGAATAGACAGCTGGTTTAGAATATCATTATTACAATATCGTATTGGTATAAGAAACATTGATACAACATTTTCCAACCGCCTGTAGTACACTCTCATACAGCGTTTATAAATAGGTGTAACATCTCACGTTTAGGCTACATTGAGTAGCACGCCGTGTGAACTACCAGAATAGTACACCACGCGTAGTCCACATTTACAGCTGACACCCGACACAAGACAGGTATTACGTCCACTGGGGTAAGCGTGCCATGTGTACCCACAGGTAAAGTTGCTATAGTTTGTCCCCCTAATAACTCTTGTTTGAAGTTTACGCCGATGTTAGAATGCACGCGAAAGTTCTCACACGTGTCAACCGGATGCGTGCTATATATACTTTCATTCAACTAGTTGCATCACCAGACCTCTCCGTGAGGCGTGCTGTTTACGCAAGCGTTTTTTTTACTACGCCAGACACGTTATAGCAACTAGCAAGCAACATACGGTTCTAAACAGAAGCTTACTGCGTCAATAAACAGACACAGATGCGTGTGTTTGAACTCAGACGTGTCGTAATCGTTTTGTTCGCCCGTGTATTTAGTAACCTTGATCTACGTATTTAGTTTCTTCTTATATTTGCTTCCCTGCGCCCGTTCCTGGGACTAGTTAATATAAATTCACACTGTCTCTCACTCTCACCTCAAAATTGCCGTAGCCGGTAGAAAAACCGTATTTTGGACCACCCATGTTGAGAACACGTGTTCTTCATAATGTCCCACGTCAATCCCCGACGGATGTGTGAGTGTGTGTGTGTGTGTGTGTGTGTGTGTGTGTGTGTGTGTGTGTGTGAGTGTGTGTGTGAGTGTGAGTGTGAGTGTGTGAGTGTGAGTGTGAGTGTGAGTGTGAGTGTGTGTGTGAGTGTGTGTGTGAGTGTGAGTGTGGGTGTGGGTGTGGGTGTGGGTGTGGGTGTGAGTGTGAGTGTGAGTGTGAGTGTGAGTGTGAGTGCGAGTGCGAGTGCGAGTGCGAGTGCGAGTGCGAGTGCGAGTGCGAGTGCGAGTGCGAGTGCGAGTGCGAGTGCGAGTGCGAGTGTGTGAGTGTGAGTGTGAGTGTGAGTGTGAGTGTGAGTGTGAGTGTGAGTGTGAGTGTGAGTGTGAGTGTGAGTGTGAGTGTGAGTGTGAGTGTGAGTGCGAGTGCGAGTGCGAGTGCGAGTGTGAGGTGTGAGTGTGTGTGTGAGTGTGAGTGTGAGTGTGAGTGTGAGTGCGAGTGCGGGTGCGGGTGTGAGTGTGTGTGTGAGTGTGAGTGTGAGTGTGATTGTGAGTGTGAGTGCGAGTGCGAGTGCGAGTGCGAGTGCGAGTGCGAGTGCGAGTGCGAGTGCGAGTGCGAGTGCGAGTGCGAGTGCGAGTGCGAGTGCGAGTGCGAGTGTGTGTGTGTGTGTGCGTGTGCGTGTGTATATGTGTATGTGTGGTTGTGTGCATGTGTGTGCGCGTATATGTGTGTATTTGCGTATGCGTGTGTGTGCGTATTTGTGTCTTCCTTTGAGTTTGTGTATGTGTGTACGTGTGTGAGCGTGTGTCTGCGTGTGTATGTGTATGTGTGTGTGTGTTTGTGTGCGTGCGTGCGTGCGTGCGTGCGTGCGTGCGTGCGTGCGTGCGTGCGTGCGTGCGTGCGTGCGTGCGTACGTACAGCACAAGTGTCGGACGTAGTAAATATTAGAGTGGCTGGCGTTCACCAAAACCCACCAACTGCCCCCTGCCCCCCCCCCCTCCACCGGGGGCCGATCAAAAACTCCAACTGAACCCAACCCTTGTGAATCACCAAATTATCTAATCACACCCTACATTTGCCGAAATGTTAGGGGCTAACCACAGACCTAGAGCACAAATATCCTCATCCCCCCAACACAAACATCCGGACCCTATGCCTTTGAAGGTTGTACTGCTAACAAACTCCTGTTCAACTTCATTTCGGTATCCAGTACGTCTATCAGCGCCTTGTGGGTGTTAATCTAATGAAGTGCCGCTGTCAGCAGCCCAAACTGCTGACAGGCGTATAAGTGCCGCTGTCAGCAGTACCAACTGCTGATAGGCGTGTAATTGCCGACAGTGGCTGAAATCAGAATGTGTGCGTGTCGCCACCTACCGGATAACATGTAATTGGGGAATAAACCGTTTGACGGCTGTATGAGATGTCGGTGTTGACACATACGGACCAGTTTTGTTGTGTTTTATTACATGCTATAACTTTGAAAGGTTGGATACTCGTCAACACATCAACACATCGAAATCAATAACAACGCTCCATTTCAAGTTGGTCTTTCCACGGCAACGTTTAACTCCGTATTATAATAACTGCAAGCGCGTCATGTTGAATTACAGTCAACTTCTTTTTCGTGCCTTTGTCAGTGTCACTGCAGGTGATACATGTACATTTATACTGACATACACACGCAGGCACACACAGGCACACACACAAACGCACACTCACGCGCACACGCACACGCACACGCACACGCACTACGAAACAATAGTGCATTTTTCGTGACATCATTTACAGCGTCGATGAATGTATCGATTAATTTAAATAATTTAACTGCAGTTTCAACTTGTCTTCCATTCATACGTCAACACTATCATCCGAGAATTAATTACATCATTATGTTATATATTGATACTACATACAGCTGTATCTTTGTTGTATTGTCCATGAGTACATCGCAGCAGATGTTGTGAAGAGCAAACATAGCGGTAGTCTACTGCGAATTGTGAGTGTTTAGTCAATGGATAATGTAGCACGATTGATGTGTAATTATGTATCATAATAGAGTCAACACTACGGAGCACGTGACCTCTAATGTACATGTATCAGCCAGCGAACGGCGCAGGTGATACAACATACGTCTTTACAACATACGCTGCGTCTTTGCAACAAACATTTGACGCAATGCAGTGGTTAAAACGGTTTTGTTTTCATCAGTTTTCTCATTGTGTCGTATAGTATTTCGTTTATCTTATAAAATATCACTATAGTTTTAGCAGCACGTGGTGGTAAATCAAACAAACGGACAATCATTTGACTACAAAACCCATTAGAGTGCAACGTCGTAAAGGTTACCACAAATGTGTTTTTATATTCAAACCATATCTATCAAAAGGTTCCTTTTGTCTGACCCTTCCAAGTTGAGACAGAAACTCCTACACCATTGTCCTAATTTCAGTTAAGCAGGGTCCCATAGCAGTAACGAAGTGCGCATTTGCGAAGCTGTCACGTTGTGGTACAACAGCTAGGTGTAATATCAAACGTTAAGTTGCCAATGTATAACGAGAATAATACACCATTCGTTGATGTCAGTTAAGTGTTATATGGCTTTAATCACGGCGAATCTTGCATTATTCTCCAAGTGCACATACAGCACCCGACCCCAGTTCAAGTTCTCGTTAACTCTAGCGTCGCAACCCCACACACAACGCGCAATTACTTTCGCAAGAGGAGTTCGCTATTAATTAAGTTGGACACTATTCACGTGAACCGGAGGTGGACTCACGAACACATTGTTCAGACGTCAACGGCACGTCTTCAGTTTCAGGTCAATCAGGGGTGTGGACTGAATTGAGCAACGGGTATAAAGAGACTTTGAGGTTCCTACAAACTGTTCGTCGTTGCAATCAGCCTGTCCCCGGCAGCAATTACGAACTGCGAACTTACGAACTCCTGATAGAAAAACTACTTGTTTACAACGACTATAACCGAATACATTTATTTATATATAATGTTGCTAATATATAGCTGAACGGTTTAAGGCTAGGCATGAATTATTATTTTTATCCAAAATATGTTTTGTGTACACGACAATGAACTATCATAATATTACAAAACGATCAACTAACAGCGATGGGGTAAATCTGTTTTTGTGCATGTTCCAACTGTGACGTTTTGCCCTGTCAAAGATATGTCACGAATTGGCGTCTATGGCACAAACTAAAATTGAAATAGGAAACCAGTGGTTGATGTAATTCTAGAGTGGTATCTCGTCGTAAGTAAACTACATTAATATGTACTATTTAAAAAAAACCTGCGTTAAATGAGTTTATATGAATGATTACCATGAATGTAATGTAATTATTATGATACGAAAACAATGATCAAAACGTGTTAGACACACATACAATGAATAACCCAATATCAAGGCAAATACATTGAGTATCGAACTTAACATAAGAACGAATGAATGTATATTATGCCAATATCGTGAACTCTAACTGTAGTTATCTGAGAACATAGAACTTTATGAAAACCACACACGTATCTGTTTAACATATGTGTGTTATTATTACAAATAGCATAGATTCTACATTGTAAAAAGTAATATTTAGCCACCAAGTGTAAGCATAGGTACAACGATAATTGCACATGTTATGTCTATCATCATTAGGCCCATAATTATATTTATATTTCCATACATGACAGCATCATCTTGTCAGTATGTCTTACTCTTCAACAACAGAAAACCGCGTCGCAGGCAACGTATCAAAGTACAACTTAAATGTCAAACTTCTTACTTTTCTCTTTACTAAACGACAACATGATAGGCTCCATCCTGTACGTACGCATTACATGAATACGTTTTTTAAAGCGGCGCGGATCCCAGAGAACAGCCACATGTTTGGCGTTAACAACCCGTGACCATCAGGCGAGACAAACAGAAATAGAATATGGCATTAAACGATTCACACGTCAGCCGCTTGCACCAAAAGATCGCACTAATATCTCTGAAATAACCCGAATCATACAGCAAAAAACGTACGTCTCGGCGACTTATTTGTTTCCACGTGAGCAGGCTATATTTGTGCGTTGATCTTCTGTTTTGTAGCCCGATACGGGAGGAGGCGGTAGACGATCAGAACTGCGATACTTTGTTTCGTATTATATTTCCAATATTCAAGTGCGTCTGTCAGTGTGCGGTCGTTTGACCTGATGTTGTGACACCACCGGTCAGGTCTCATCCAATAGCGTCGACCTAACTGCCTTTTGTAAAATAAACCAACGAAACTAATAAACTAATCGCGTCATGTGGTGACATTTGACTGCTAATTGATTGTAAAGGTCTTGTCAACCAGGGTCATTGAAGTCAAACCACAAAATCACGATAAAGGTTCAACTGACAGGTTTTAACATTCCGTCATTCGTTTCATGAGCGGCCAATTCATCTCCTGTTGCCGTACAGAACTCTGTTATAACGCTTTTATATTCGTATACCCTATATATATATATATATATATATATATATATATATATATATATATATATATATATATATATATACATATATATATATATATATATATATATCTGAAATAACATAAACATATACTGACCGCCAGTATAATTAATTTCAATCGAAGGAGTTATATGCTGTTAGGTCACTATACTAAACCGTCGACATACTGAGCTAAACGTTTCCAAAGACATGCACCAGTTCACATTCTAACATTGCAATATAATAACGATAAACTTCAACAGAAACTAACCAGTAGCAGTGATGCCCCGCGTCTGTCCGTGTTCCCCATGTCTGTGACTCACGCGAGTCTGCCGAGAACACGTCAAGCAGCTCTCAACTCACCGCCAGGCTCACCGCTCTCGACTGACGGCCTCAATGTGCCCTCATCCAATATGGCTCGTCTCGCTTAATGCCAATGCATTCGGGGCGACGAGCGAGCTACTCTCTCTCGCTCCTTGAGTGTGTCTGTGTGTTAATATTCTCCTCTCTCCCCCATCGATCTATGTCTCTATTCGCTGTGTCTGTGTTTCTTAAGTGTCTTATTACTCGTCTGTCTGTCTGTCTGTCTGTCTGTCTGCCTGCCTGCCTGCCTGCCTGCCTGCCTGCCTGCCTGCCTGCCTGCCTGCCTGCCTGCCTGCCTGCCTGCCTGCCTGCCTGCCTGCCTGCCTGCCTGCCTGCCTGCCTGCCTGCCTGCCTGCCTGCCTGCCTGCCTGCCTGCCTGCCTGCCTGCCTGCCTGCCTGCCTGCGCGTCCGTGCGTCCGTGCGTCCGTGCGTCCGTGCGTCCGTGCGTCCGTGCGTCCGTGCGTCCGTGCGTCCGTGCGTCCGTCGTCCGTGCGTCCTTTCGACCGTGCGTCCGTGCGTCCGTGCGTCCGTGCGTCCGTCGTCCGTGCATCCGTGCGTCCGTGCGTCCGTGTGTCCGTGCGTCCGTGCGTCCGTGCGTCCGTGCGTCCGTGCGTCCGTGCGTCCGGGCGTCCGGGCGTCCGGGCGTCCGGGCGTCCGGGGTTCGAATCCCGGTACCGCTTGGGAGTGTCACACAAGCACACGCACACTGACAGACATCCACATACAAAAGCACGCACGCACGCACGCACGCACGCACGCACGCACGCACCCACGCACCCACGCATACACACACACCCTCTCCTCTCACCCCCTCTTTCTCTGTTCGTACGCCAGGCTCCGACGAAGTCACTACCAATCGGTTAATAATTTAACTGCAATTAGAACCGTGCTATTAATCGCGCCTCTCATGCCGTACTCCAGTTCTGCTCTGTGTGTATTCCGTTCACCCGTCAACGCTATCTTCCGGGAAAAACAAATTAATTACGGTATTATACAGTGTATTGGTGCTTCATGTCGTTGTTGTATTTGTTCGTGCGTATTCCTAACTACAGATCTTCTGCAGACGGAAGACAAATGGTTTTATAAACATAAATTAACTATGTTGCGAATTGTGTGTTCATCTAACGAGTTGAGGAATTGTTATGTATTATTATAAACTTAATATAATATTTGATGTTGGTTGGGTAATTGAGAGTTAACGAGAGGGCCCACGCGAGCAGTCATTTGCACGTAAACGTCAAGTGACACACAGTATTCGTGTAGTATACGTATTAGTTTATCTTACGAAACGTCATTCGGTGTACCCTTCAATGCGATGTTTTAGCGCATCGTCATTAATATCAATGTAATTCTCTTTCAAGGAAAATAAAACTTGAAAACTGTGCTGCGTTGCACTGCCGTGTTGTCTGGCTACAATACGTACTGCAGAGAAACCCAATTGATTTAATGCGTAATCTAGACCAACCAGTTCTAAGTAGGGACATCATGTACGAACGGGTTTACCATTGTCCAAAATTAGCCCACCTGGCTTCTGTTTATGAAATAGGTATCATCGTAGCCGCAAACTATTTTTAGTATATCTACTTGAGGCGACGAGTGCTACTTCACCGCTATAGTTATATGTTACCTCAACACGCCCGCGTAATTGTGCCTCGTAAACATGATCTATTATCAACACACACGAACGCACCCACACACAGAGAAACATAGATACACAAAGACGGAAACACGTACAGCGTTGAGGCGTGTTAGACCGTGGGCAAGTTGATATTGTGAGGCCCCATTTCCCCTTATCGGGGTACATTGATGTGCCTTTTTAACAGAGAAGTTGTGTTTCCAATCAGTGCTCTGGAAGCTGGCTAGAAGGCACGAAATTGTGGAGCCCGTGGGTGATCGTCTATACGTTGTCTTCGCTACCGTAGTCCTGTGCATTATTGCGACAGCGTACATACCGACCTCCTCGTGTATGTTGTGGCTAAGGGCGAACTGCAGTCGATTCTTTCCAGCGGAATCGGAGAATAACAATTAACTGCACCTAATTACACCTGGGTGGTCGCCACAAGAGCAGTTGGCCTAATAACCGATGAACTGGTGCAATTTGCTGGTCATCTGCGCACTGCAGCCGCGAAGCGCGTATTTCGCCGAAACATGTCCAGTAAAAACGGAACATTTCGTCCACATGCCAAACGGCCGACCTTGTCAACCCTTGAAATGTGACGGCTGAGTCTCTACCAGGTAGCGCGATGCAAAGGTAATGTGTAGAACGGGAATTTTCGCATATGAACCGGGTACAAGCCAACATTATATGCGCTCTGCAACGGGGAACAAGCTGGTATTCCTTTCGTTCATCTTAATAGAGGTCCACGTATTAAATGCCGTCCAGTATCAAACCCGCCAACTGATATCTAAATAGATTGAACATAATTAAACGTTCACAGTAGTTTATGAAATTGTGATTATGATTTGACCGATCAACTCTGTTGTGCTATAATAATGTATCACCGGAATAGGGCCTTAGTGCCCCCGAGGCTCAGGGCCGGGGAAATTTGCCCCATTTGCCCCAATGTTGATTACGCAACGATGCTTATAATTATTTCATGTCCGACGTTTAGTAAACATGTGTTACATTACTAATACCTACAAAGAATGTATGTACGAAGGATAAACCGATGACATCACGCAAAGACAACAACGAAGAACAAGAAGCAAAATAAACATCGCTTATGCAAAGTCCGACCTTTAGACTAGGCCTGTAGCCAGCCGTTATTACCGTTAGCGACCTTAATCCGCCGAACCCAAAAGCAAAATAAAAAGGCAACTCAAAATCGACTTGTTCCCAAAAATTGGCGTCGCAGTCTAGCAAAAGATGCAGCAGGTAATACCGCCGTGTAAACACTACAAGCTTGTTGTAAACACTACAAGCTTGTTGTAGAGCGGAACTTGTGACATGGAATAAAAACCCGTTAAACACATTTTAGTTCCCTGCTGTTGCTTTGGCTCAGCGCCATTCGGTAAAGTTGTGGTTGTCAACACGCCAAACGCTGAGCTTTTAGGAAAAAACGATATGTATTTCAACCGCAACACTGCATTCTTTCTATTTATATACGAAACAACGATGTTTTGCGTAGGCAGAATATCTAGTTCTCGCGTACGAACGTCCGGCCATACTCTAGATCACGCATTGACCTCTGACTGCGCGGCTGAAGTTGTCTGGGTGGAGGTCTACTAATGCAACGTTAGGCGGACAATGTTCCCGGCGAGTCAATTGCCCTTGATATTGTAAGCGTGTTCGGCGCTTACTTAACTTGCGATTGGTCTCTAAAATCATATTATAACAAGGGATTAATGCTGCACCAGCTTTCTAAGCAAGGAACAATTGAAACGTCTGGAAAATGGTTTAGTTTATCCGAATATTTTACAGGGGATTAAATCACTCGGACACCACCGTATAGCTGACTAGAATACAACGTAACCGATTAGTACACAGCCAGAGTAGATGAATTTGTCGCGACAACCTCAAGCTCACTTCATTACATTGATTTATATCATTACAATTGATTGTCGTAACCCGGTGCGCTTTAAACGGTCGGCGAAACGCCAATTAATAACAGTAATTACAACCGTTCAGTCGTGGAATCGTCTACAGAAATCCAAGCAAAACTCAAAGAAATAATTTTCTCTCAAATTCTTGGTTCCCACCAATGGTCTACTCATTGATAGTAGGGGAGACCGGGGCTAGTTGTAACAAGGGTAAGTTGTAACAGAGGGCTTGCAGACAAAACTGCTAATCCAAATTATTCTGCAAGACGACAGCATGTCTATCAACATATGTCAGCATGTCATGTCTAATATCACGTGAATCCATCAACACGCCATAAAGTTACGCCATTTTAAAAGAAAAGAGGTACTATCGTGCCGGCGTAAGTTGTAACACTTTAGGATACCTCATATAACTTATTATGCCACACATATGTAATAGGCCAGGCATTTAATCGTGTACCAATTATATGCGGCAGATATGTGGGAACCCGTTGGAATGACAACAGTTTCGATCGGTTAAGAAACTCTCCAGCAATCCTGAAATGTGTTATTTTTGTTACAACTTGCCCCGTATCGGGGTAAGTTGTAACACTTTAGGACACCTCATATAATACATCATACCGTAAATGTGAAATATCCCAGACTGTTAATTATCTCCAATTAACTGCGGGAGATATGTGAGGCCTTTTGGCATAAAAAAGTTTCGATCGGTTACGAAACCCTCCCGCAAACCTGAAATATGTTGTTTATGTTACAACTAGCCCCGGTCTCCCTATTATTGTTGTTATTATTATTATGTCGGCTCAGTAAATTATAACTGAAATATGTACTTAGCATAACGTATGCAAGTGTGATGACTTTGGAAAGTTCAAATACAAACTTACTCATGGATTGTGTTATTCAACAAACTAGCCACCGTTCCCAGTCCCTTTAGCAAGCAGGTTTGTCACATATAAAACTGCTCTTGAATAACAACTGCTTTTCGGTAAATTCATTAGGCAGTGCTACCAGTCTCGTTGTAACTGTTCCGTCTCACAACATCTGTTCTCGTACAGCAACCATTCTATCATGCTCTGTCTGAAAACATCGGTTCAGTATTCTCGTACAATGATCGGTCTATCATTCTATCATAGAACAACTGCTCTGTTTGACTGACAGATACAGTTCAGTCTTACAAGAACATTTCTCTCTGACAATAGTCGTTCTGTCATACTACAATCGTCCTGTCTCACAACATTTATATCAGCCTAACCAGTCAAAGAACCATCACAATAACATTCAAAATTACGACTGCCTGAGAATAACACTAAACACATTGTAAACAAATATAACTTTGCCAAACCTCTAATCGTGCTTAGTATATTGAACGTCGTCCACATAAAATGCATAGTGTAGAACACTAACTCGAGTAGAATGGCCAGTTTTCACACCACAGTGTCATTTTGCCCAACAGTCGATAATCAGCCAGACTGTGGTGCTAATAGATCTAATCCTACATTTGATTGTCTTACTTTGAATGTTGGTTTTCTACCGGGCAGTCAAAGCCGTGTCCGGTTGCGTGGCTTTGTTGTAGTTCTACAGGAGACGGCACACAACTGCCATGTTGTAGCAAGCGAATTAGACAACGAGGGAGAAGGCCCCCGAGGAAATGTGCCACAAGGTCCTTAGTAGGTTCGGCTGAGATCCAATTACTGATCCCGCGAACTGGGTAATTATTGGTCCATAACAATTATCATAGACTATTCCATTGATGTATGCAATTATTTTCTCGCGCGCGCGAAAGAGACAGAGAGACAGAGAACAATGTTGCTCCTGACCCGTTCACAGGAAACAGTCTTCAGCGTAATATGTTCTGAGAAAGCGCATATACGGTGCAATATGAATCGTGATTTTATGTAATTGTGATTGTAAAACGTTCCAAGAATCCTCGCATCCCGGAAGTGTAATATCAATCTGATTCGCAGCGGAGAATGCAAACCTGCGCTGTTTCCTTGTGGAATAAGCTGAGAACCACACGTGTAATGAACTACATAATTGGTTGTGAAGGTTCCGTTGTGGATCCACCTGTTGCTAATGGAACTATGATCTGGAACACCACTTATGGGCACACGGACGAACGAAGGCAGTTACATCGTACTAATGAACTTAAGTAAAACGAAGGCCAAATGCCGGAACAAAAACGTGCAACAGCCGCGAAAGCGGCGTGTGTCAAATTACTTCACGTCTGTTACGATCATGGCTGTAAGTGATATCTTCAGTTTGCCATTAATAGTTTCATCGGAGCGTTCGTTGGTCAGCGATAGAACTGAGACTGTCTATGACGGAGACTGGGATATGACACTTACTACCAACCGCCGTTTCGCAACTTGGGCCATTTCTGTTATTCCAAATCGCCCGTGGTCGACCCTTCTACCCAGTGTCTATGACAGGCAGTCGGGTATCACACACAGGGGTAAATGGGTGACTTGTCGTTGACTCTCTACTTATTCAGACGGAAAGCTATGTACACTGTAAATTAAGACTAAAGCTCCAGCTAAATAGTGTGGCTAACTAAGACAGTAGAACTAAAAGAACACTATGAAGCAAAGAGGAATAATCCGGAATCGTTATTTACATATCTTCTCCTAAATAAAACAACACTAACAAAGTGATCAATACTAAAGAACGTATCATAAAAATAACGTTTCTATGGCAATGCGGTTCGATATAGCGTATTTCACGGTCATAATTTATGCTCAATACCAGTAAACGCTATCATTATAATTACAACCAGAATCATCCATGTCGTAATCGCATCGCAATTTGTTACACCTTTCGGCTTTTGACACATCGGCTCAGCCGAGATGCAACAACGTGAGCAGTCGGGTCGTTCACCTCTGCGTGGTAGTGTTTTGTTACAGGCAAACGTGGGAACTGGCGTTCTTGTACTCACGTTCCTTTTGCACATATTGACACAACAGAGACAATGAACGTGCTACTGGAAAAGGATGTTAGCAATAGTCGATGTAACAATAAATAGGTATATATATATATATATTATATATATATATATATATATATATATATATATATATATATATATTATATGTATACATTATATATATGTATATATATGTATATATTTATATATATATATTTATATATATATATATATATATATATATATATATATATATATATATATATAAATAAACGTGTGTGTGTGTGTAATAAATATAATGAAATATCGATAGTAAATTTAAGCATATATTTATCGCCGATCGATAGTATATTGATATATCGAGAGTAACGACACTTCGCATAAAATAGACAGCCACACAAACATAATATTCTTTAGCATGTTTAGTGTTCTCATTTATAATAATCGTCGAGCATATAGCATCTTCATTTGGGATTACAGCATTTCAGGAATCATCCGCCGCTAAGTTCAAATAACGACATCACGTTTTGTTACAGTTTACGGTTGTTTTGTTTCCACTGGAACTGCCTTTCCACGCTGCAATCACCGTACTGTGCCACGCCATGATTAATATAGCATCTTGCGCCATGTTGGACCCGCGGACACACCGACGCACCCACGCCTCCGGGAACTCACGGCGGGATCAGGGCGCACATCAATAGGCGCCTCTGCTGGGGATAGGGGAAGCTCAGCGGGGAATGTTTAGGAAGCGTCAGGAGAGGAATCTAAGGATCAGATCCTAACTCGCGCCAACAGGGTTGCCGGGACGCACCCAACAGGCGTCGACGTTGGAGTGGAGGTTAGTTAGCCGGACCCACGCCGGGCTGACGAACCCTCGACTCGCCGAGCGATACCACGAGCCAACAACATCGAAGTGGGCCGAGACCAGGAAGCATTGGAGACACCCACTTAGCATTCGCACACGCGTTGTTCTGATTCAGCTGACAACAGTACAATGGAATCTCGCATTACGGTCACCTCGGTAATTCAGTCACCTCGTTGTTAAGGTCACATAAAGATAGCCCAGAGTGGTTTCTATGTGCAATAGAGTATTCGAAACTAGTCCCGTCAATACTGCACCTCATTATTCCATTCACGTTTATCGTGTATCAAGAAGCATGGCCTTTACAGTGAGGTGCCACTCCTTCCTTTAATGTTTGCAAACATTCCAAGTAGAACTCGTCTCTTTCTCAATAAAAATAGATGTCATCACTACTAGATAAACGTTTGCCACCATGTACACAGTGGGGGAAGACGCCACTATATCTCGCCACCGTCGACAGACGCTACAGCGGGGTAAAACACGACTATTTATATCCACCGTCAACGTAAAATACAGCGGGGAAGACGATTATCTCTCTCCACCGACTACATACACTACAGCGGGGGAAGACGCGACTATCTCTCTCTATCTCTCCACCGTCTACAGACACTACAGCGGGGGAAGACGCGACTATCTCTCTCTATCTCTCCACCGTCTACAGACATTACAGCGGGGGAAGACGCGACTATCTCTCTCTATCTCTCCACCGTCTACAGACACTACAGCGGGGGAAGACGCGACTATCTCTCTCTATCTCTCCACCGTCTACAGACACTACAGCGGGGGAAGACGCGACTATCTCTCGCTATCTCTCCACCGTCTACAGACACTACAGCTGGGGAAGACGCGACTATCTCTCTCTATCTCTCCACCGTCTACAGACACTACAGCGGGGGAAGACGCGACTATCTCTCTCTATCTCTCCACCGTCTACAGACACTACAGCTGGGGAAGACGCGACTATCTCTCTCTATCTCTCCACCGTCTACAGACACTACAGCGGGGGAAGACGCGACTATCTCTCTCTATCTCTCCACCGTCTACAGACACTACAGCGGGGGAAGACGCGACTATCTCTCTCTATCTCTCCACCGTCTACAGACACTACAGCGGGGGAAGACGCGACTATCTCTCTCTATCTCTCCACCATCTACTGACACTACAGCGGGGGAAGACGCGACTATCTCTCTCTATTTCTCCACCGTCTACAGACACTACAGCGGGGGAAGACATGGCTAACTCCAGGGCCCGGTTCCTACTCGTGGTTCCCACACAGAACGCAATTAATTAAACGAACGTCGTACACAATCACCACTCCTTGCGTTAGGGGTCAATTATTGGTTGCATTTTGACGTCACGAATACATTAAAAGTGCGAGGTGGTTTGTTTGTTGTAGGACAAAAATGCAGGTGTGGGGCATTCAACGCAGAAAACTATGTTTTTGATTTTTTAGCTTGTGTCAAATTTAAATCGCAATGCCGCCAAACTACAATGGAGTTGGATACATAATTTGTTGGTAAAGGTTGCAGACAACCACCAGCTTAACGCACCTGTTTGTTTACTTCTTACTGAGAGCCTGCTTCGATTTGCTGCCAAACTTAACAAACCCGTATTCCGTGTTATATAACTGCCAAAATCACCTATGCATTTCCCTCCAATCGATTCCATATTTGCATTTGTGACACATTCAAACGAAACAATGGTTGCCATAACGACTAACGACATAATGACGTCGACAATGCTTGCATTACAACCAGTGTGTCTTGTGTTGCGTCACACGCACTGTCTACACCCTACACTTGATAGTGCAAACATGTGGCTTTTCCCCGGCACAAAGCCCTGACAGTTCCAGCTGTCACCGGGGGCTGGAACACTGCCCCATATAGAAACACCAAGAGGACCCGGGTTCGATTCCGCTAGCTACTGTCGTTTCGAGGCGCGGGTAATTTCCTTCACTCCGGCTTTTTCTCAAAAACAACATCAAACGCCGGAGGCTCATCCCGCATGGTGTCCGCGCCCCGGGAGACAGCGATCCCACACACAGAGGTGAATGTGCTAAACACGGGTAGATGCGCTCTCATAAGTAGATAACATAGGGGGT
>OZ024854.1:27067343-27077343 GCA_964017155.1 Oasisia sp. SBJ-2009
GCTGAACATGTGCTTTTCGTCGTATATTTTATTGAAATTCTAGTCTCATAATAGTATCTTTATGAAACAACCTAAGGGGAAGTATCAGATGCATGCAATAATGTTTGTCATGTCGCAGTAGTAATATAATCTACATATTTCACCGTTATCAACATAGTAAAGGCGTGATTGTGACGTAAGCAAACCGACGTACTGGATACGTCATTTTCAACAATGACTAAATTTTGTTTGTGATGTATAGATAAAGTGTGGTATCATGGAACATTCAATGGACCTTGTGCACTGTAGCGAAGGAATTCCCTCCGCAATGCATTGTGGATATTTTGTACTCGTCAAAATTTTGTTGTGCCGCCATTATCCCATGTTAAAAGGCCTGTGTTTTTCGGGTGTCTCGCAATATCTGGCTATATCACAAACTGGTTACATAACAAGAAAATGTAGTGAAAAAACCTTCACTGCATATAATCAAAGTATGTCTATCCGGCATCAAAGAGCGTCACAACTTATTATATTACTAGTTATGCCATACTATTTGACAGCAAGATTCTCGTTGACGTCAATTTGTGAAGTCACGCGTGTGCCGCCAGGTTTGACAGCGCCTTCATCTTCGACTTTTTGGTGCAGCTACGTTTCCCATATGACTTAGTTGTTATAATTATATGATTAACTTGATGTGTAGAACCTTATTGGAGGTACTTGCAATTATATAGAAATGTGTACGTCGCTTGAGGCAATTTTCTAAAGTATAATTGTAGCATTATGATTATGTTCCAAAGCATTGGGCCCACAATCGTAATCATGGCGTAAAGCCGGCAACTTCAAAAATAAAATCATAAGATATGATGATAAATATGGCCCATGTGAAATTATCTGTGCACCTTTATTTATTATTAATTATTGAATCAAAGTGTTGCTTAGTATCATATTGATTTCACTGTTTTGTAGCATCATAATGACACAACTAGGAAATCTTCTGACAGGTCAAAAATCCGTGTCATTTAAGATTATTCAAGGGCAGATAACACGTACGGTATTTTTGACACAGGCGTTTCGGGATTTAGAATTTGTCATTTTACTAACTTGTATTGTAGGTAATGTTAGATTTATTATATGTATATATATATATATATATATATATATATATATATATATATATATCTGCTGTAAATTAAGCAAAATAATTGTTTGTTTAATATTTCAGGTATGTGTGTTCTGTCCACATCTTGACAGAATGTCAACACTGGGAAAACAATTGACATTTTGGAAAAAAGGATAATTGAGGAATATGTATACCTTACCTTACCTTAGGATACCTTAGGACGGGTCTGATCGCAGGATTCTGTGTTCCTCTATGATCAGCTCTTCATTTTCATTATCTATTAATATTAAATCGCGTGTTCCGGTTCTATTGTTAGTAATTCTTAACGGTGCTTCGAAGTCATATAAAATATCCTGGTTATACAAAAATTTGTCTAGTCGTGTTTTAAATTAATTTAGAGATTTTGCTGTTACCACTGTATCAGGGAGACTATTCCATGGTTCCGTAATTCGAATTGGAAATACATTTTTTCTTAAGTTTAGTTTGGCTCTTTGTGTGAATAGTTTTAGAGAATGTCCTCTGTTTCCTGTTCTTTGTGATATCTCATTGTTTTTCAACAGATGTGGTACAGATTCGTGGTCATAAATGTTGTGTATTATTTTATAGACTTCTATCATGTCTCCTCTTAATCTTCGATATGCTAATGTAGGTAGTTTAAGCAATTTGAGTCTTTCTATATATGATAGGTCCCTCATACCTGGTAATTCTTTAGTGGCTCTTCTCTGAATATTTTCTAAGGCAATTTTGTGTTTTATTTTATATGGGTGCCATACTGCCATAGCATAGTCTAGGTGTGATCTAACCATTGTTTTGTAGAGTGGCAAAAAAGTATGTTTATCTAGAAATTGGAAGGTTCTTCTAATTATTTTGGTCATTTTAGTTGCCTTATTTACCACTTGGCTTATATGTTCATCAAATGTGACTTTTGAGTCAAAAGTTACCCCTAGGTCTTTTTGTTTATCATGTGTGTCTATTGTTTTTGTGACATTGTTCATTGTTGTGTAGTATTGATTTTCACCTACATTATTTTTTCCAATTTCCATGTGTACATTTATCTGGGTGTAGTGTGAGCATCCAATCATGACTCCATTTTTCTATGGTGGTTATGTCCTGTTGTAGTATATCTTGGTCATTGGTATAAAAAGGTGAATATGAAGCATTGTGAGTGTAATGACTACAAACTCCCGTTTGAACCCCCATATAAGCAAAATTATTGGTGATATGGCTCCACAAACACCCTGACAGGCAGAGAAAAGTATTGCCTTACAATATATTTTCCTTAGTTACCTTTTCACGAGACATGCTTTTGATTCAGACATCGAGGCAGACAATCTACATGTGCATAGCCACCTACAGAGGTCGCCCGGAAGATTATCCTCCACATTTGGCATTTCCAATTTCGCACCTTTTACATCTAAAACGTCCATCTCTCCCAGTGATGATATTCTGTCAAGGTGTTGATAGAACACACATACCTGAAATATTTATCATTTTTTTTGTTTTTCCTCAATCTACAGCAGATATATATATGTATATATATATATATATATATATATATATATATATATATATATATATATATATATATATAATAAATTATCATAAACCAAACAGTACCTACAATACAATTCTAAATCTCGAAACGCCCATGTCAAAAAACCGTGCGTGTTATCTGCCCTTGAATAGTCTTAAATTACACGGATATTTGACCTGGCAGAAGATTTCCTTGTGTCATTACGATGCTACATTACAGTTAAATCAATGATACCAAGCAACACCTTGATTCAATAATTTGTAACAAATAAATGTACACAGATAATTTCACATGGGCCATATTTATCATTATGTCTGATGATTTTATTTTTGTTTTTGTGGGTCTTTAGATTTAGTTAGGCTTAGACCTTAGTTAGGCTGTGAAACATACAACTACGATTATATTTTAGAACATTGCCTCAAGCGACACATTTCTAAGCAATTGCAATTACATACAGTGAGGTTCTACACATCAAGTTAATCATATAACTATAACAACTAAGACATATGGCAAACGCAGCTGCACAAAAAAGTCGAAGATGAAGGCGCTGTCTAACCTGGCGGCAGACGCGCGACTTCACAAGTTGACGTCAACGAGAATTTTGCTGTCAAATAGTATGGCATAACCAGTAATACAATAAGTTGCGACGCTCTTTGATGACGGATTCACACACTTTGATTATATGCCGTGAAGGTTTTTTCACTACATTTTCTTGTTATATATCCAGTTTGTGGTATAGCCAGATCTTGCGAGACACCCGAAAAACACAGGCCTTTTAACATGGGATAATGGCGGCACAACAAAATGTTGACGAGTACAAAATATCCACAATGCATTGCGGAGGGAATTCCTTCGCTATAGTGCACAAGGTCCATTGAATGTTCCATGATACCACACTTTATGTATACATCACAAACAAAATTTAGTCATTGTTGAAAATGACGTATCCAGTACGTCGGTTTGCTTACGTCACAATCACGCCTTTACTATGTTGATAACGGTGAAATATGTGGATTATATTACTACTGCGACATGACAAACATTATTGCATGCATCTGATACTTCCCCTTAGGTTGTTTCATAAAGATACTATTATGAGACTAGAATTTCAATAAAATATACGACGAAAAGCACATGTTCAGCCATTTGCGATCGTCTGACGGAGTTTTTGATAGGCGACCAGGCCACGTGATAATAAGTCAGTTGTTGCTAACGATAATGCAGCACAGACACACATTTTTTTTAAACTTGCACTCACCCACAAACGCATGTGCAAACACAAGCACAGACACAAACACATACACATACACATACACATACACATACACATACACATACACATACACATACACATACACATACACATACACAAACACGCAAACTCGCAAACTCGCAAACTCGCAAACACACAAACACACACACACACACACACACACACACACACACACACACACACACACACACACACACACACACACACACACACACACACACACGTTCTCACACACTCACCCAGCGGTTGTATGCTTTTTATGGCCTATCTAACGCTACTATTTTCAAAGAAATGCAGAAATGCAGACACAAAACTTGCATGCATCATAAATGTTAACCAACCTTATTTTCATCACCAAAATATCGTATTCCTACATGTTTAGCATATAGTTGGTGAAAGATCGACTGCGAAATTATAGGAATAAACGTCGTCTATATTCAAGAAACTGATGAATGACAACAACTATATGGGGAATATGTGGAAGTTGGATGCATTCTGGTTATTTCGGTGATGTCTAGACGGCGCATAAGAACACATTGTTCAAAGGACTTGTGACAACTCAATATGCCCTGTTTCTGATATAGCCGTGTCTACAATCAAGGGCCGTCATAATTCACTTTACACGTGTCACCGACACACCAGCACCTTTCATGGTAGACGTGTTAACACGACGGGAAAGGAGCAGTCAAGTGTCTGACCGATATTGCTTCGGTTGTCTTCCAGACGTGTTTACGTGTCTGCCCTGAGCGCCGGGACATTAATTGTACCAATGGTTGACGTGTTCGCTAATAACTGTTTGTAGGAAGCAACCGCACAACACAAACCACATTAACAAGAGAGAGAGCAACAATCGCATTAACAACCACAGCTACAGTCACAATTATTGACAACAGCAGCTGCCCGTGAAGCCAGGGCCGCCCACGGAACAGCAAGCGCCTTTGAGAACAACAATAACTGGTCAGGGAGCAACAACCTTTCGCAGAGTAAACATAATATAGAGATCACCAACCACATAGAGAGCAACAACTATCTAGATAACAACAACCCCCTCTAGAGAACCAGTAGCTTCGAGAACAAAGTCCTCCTGAGAGGAACATTCTCCTGAAGGGCAAGAACCTCACAGATAGTTACAACCATCTAGATTGTAACAGTCACCTCGAGAATAATAATCACGCAGAGAGCTACAACTACCTAGACAGCTAGAACATTCTAGAAAACAACTAGCATTTAGGAGCAATTGAAGTTATTATTATTATTATTATTATTATATCGGACACATGTATATCGGTTGACATCACAGACACGTGTTATGGTCATCTGAGTCCACTAACTGACTGCAATGGTGAGGGACGTATGTGACAGTGTTCAATGTTTATTACTCACGCACGCATGCACGCACGCATGCACGCACGCACGCACGCACGCACACACGCACGCACGCACACACGCTCGCTCATCCACTCATTTACTCACGCACGCACGCACACACACACTCACGCACGCGCGCACACACACACACACACACATACGCACGCACGCACGCACGCACGCACGTACGCACGCACGCACGCGCAAAAGATGCCAAGATCATACACGAATTGATATCAATACAAGTCGTTTTCTTGATAAAAAAGTACAGCCCATTTTTCACAGTCGATGAGTGTTATTAACTCTACAGTGTCTCAAACGTGACACGTTGCTGTCGTAAACAGCGCGTCTGCCTGCTTTCCCGCGATATGCGCGGGTTCAGATATTCGATAACGCATGCATTAATGCTTTATCAACGAGAATTTCCACAAGTGTGTATACGTTGTCGTGATTAAACGTACTTTGTTGGCGGATCTGCAAGGTAACATGGCGTGTTTGATTAGACGGAAGACCGGCGGTTCGGTCATCGCTTCACAAACTCGACAAAGGGACACGCGCTGGACCCACGCTGGACCGAGATTGCACGCCACTGTGCGTGTTAGTGGGTCACTCCAGTGTCCGGCTTTAAGAGGCGTCCCTTGTAAGGCTTTGTGTTATTGAGCAGTGCATTTGTGCGACGCCTTTTCGGAATAATATTTGCGTTTCCCGTTACATGTCCTCGACTTTTAGGCTGCACAAGATTCACCTATTTTATTATTTGGCGGGGGCGTCTTAAAACAATGGACGTTCTTCATTACGTTTACCCTTAGGAACAGACAAGCGTCGTGTTAACAGCGTGTCGCTGTGTTAGTAGAATTAGGTTTCTATACCTTAGTTTTACATTACTAAGTCGATACTCTCTAAATGTGAGCTTCATGTTGTGATGGTTGTATTGCCAAGATGACCGAGATTCGATTGTACGTTTAATAAGTTTACTGATGTGAAGAGGTCACTCATGATTTGTAGGAATTATGCAAATATTCATGTTTTAACGTCGACTATTTTACTATGTCGCAACTAAATGTTGTGTTTTTCTTCATACGGTTCAAGGAACTTTGGCGTCGGTTATATTTATGAAGATAATTTGGATAAGGCACAAACATATAATATTTATTCTAAAACGTGTTTATAAGGCATGTTGTCTAGAGTCTGCTGTCCAAGGCATGTTTTCGAATGTGTGTTGTCCTAGGCATGTTGTCATGAGTCTGTTGTCCAAGGCATGTCGTCAACTGACTGTTGCCCAAGGCATGTTGTCAATAGTTTGTTGTCCTAGGCATGTTGTCAACTGTGTGTTACCTAAGTCATGTTGTCAACTGTCTGTTGCCCAAGGCATGTTGTCAATAGTTTGTTGTCCTAGGCATGTTGTCAACTGTCTGTTGCCCAAGTCATGTTGTCAACTGTCTGTTGCCCAAGGCATGTTGTCACCAGTTTGTTGTCCTAGGCATGTTGTCAACGGTTTGTTGTCCTAGGCATGTTGTCAACAGTCCGTTGCGCAAGGCATGTTGTCAATAGTCTGTTGCCCTAGGTTCACGACAGTCCATTGTCCAAGGAATGTTGTCAACTGTCCGTTAATCAAGGCATGTTATCCACAGTCTGCTGTCCAAGGCATGTTGTCAACTGTTTGTTGTCAAAGATTTGTTGTCAACTGTGTGTTGTCCAAGGCTGTCCGCAGCCCATGTTGTCGACAGACAGTTACTCTACAGCCCTGGTGTGTGGTTCGGTCTCAGTATATTATTCAAAACAAATTTCATAATTACATAACTAGCAATGTCAGACACATTGCTAGTTGTGTAAATATGATTTTTTTGGAATAATATCCTGCCAACTTGATGAACATTTTCACGAAGTCTCAGTATACTTTTATTACGGTGTTTTCCTAACCATGTTATCCCTGGCTTGCTGCCCTGCCACATGTTACCCTCGAAAATACTTTACATCTGCATCTGCGACACGTTTAAAGTGTTTATGTTATAAACACAGTATCAAATTCTGCCTTCAATCGTAAGAACAAAACCAACGTACTATAAGCGACGGCTACAGAACAACATCATGTCGTGCCCAGGGGATCGTACGATCACAGAAACATGTTTACGCCGCCAGGCTGTCATTAGGAAGAATGCTATCTTTGCACAACATAAGCGTTGTGCCTAAACAACAATTCAGCGAATACAAAAGGAGTATCGACGCGAAGACACCAGCTTTTAAATTGCCTAACGTAAACACAGAAGAACAATGGAGAAGCGTCCCATATGTGCAGCCGACACATTTGATTTCTCATCGGCGATCAAGTTGGCGGTTTTGTTGTTGCTATTAGTCGTATTAGAAAAGTGTTTTGTAAAAAATATGAAACTTCTCCAAAGCCACTTATTGCATTGCCATCATGTCGCTGATATGCTGATCACAGTTAAAATAGCATATATCCAACCCATTTGAAACACATGCACGATGTCCATAAACGGTTTTCCAAATAGCCAAGCTGTTCTGCACACACGTGGTATGTGGATTAAAACGGCATACTATTATTCCGCAACTACATACCCCAACTACGTGCCACCCTAACGATAACACACGCGTAATATAAATTACACAAAATAATAAATAATAAAATTACACAAAAACGTTTCTTTCTTCAAATATAACATATCACCTTAACCTAGATCGTGTATTACTTCATACCACAAGAGGAGGGTTATCTCTGCTCTGACCACAACTCGACCCACTGACCACATGTATCTTAACCATGTACATCCATACAACTCTACCAGGATGTCGTATGCAGCAACTGTAACTTGCAACTGTTTTCTTTTCTGTTGGTGTGCGACCCTTTGCCCTAACCCGGTGTCACGTGCCGAGATTCGCCCGGGCCGAGATTCGCCGCCGACTCTGAGCCCAGGAAGTTAACAATATTGATCAGCTCTCTCCTCCATTCGCACCGATAGCATTTCGCTAAAACTCAACAGTCTTCATCAAATATGATGAACTAAAATGTAACATCTTACTTGTCAACTGAAACCGCAGCGATTTTTAGCCCGGCTGTGAGCAACGCAACCTCAGAGCAAATAAAAACAGATACTACGCTTGCGCATTATGCGTTTTCGGGAATCTCGGCCCAGGCCCACGGCACCGGGTTAAATGAGAAATAATTCAGGTATTTGCCTCGATCCGTTGTTTCCGTTCATTGTCCGGCCCATTGATCGTCCGCTCTCGTGGGGCGCCCTCGTCGACCAATTATCACACGACCCGTAATATTTGCTAATTGAAAATTACCCCGGATCCGATCCACGTTGGAATTAAACACTGTTCCCGATATAACGGGAATGATTTCGATACATGATTCCTCTACTCATGCGTTCCAGTATCACAACAGCCTACTAATTCTTCTGCCGAGTAAAAGACAGTCAGCCCACGACAACGGGCTTGCGACGACACGTGTCTCTGGGATTTCGCCGACTCTCGTCTCCAATTACGGACATGCTTAACTTGACTTCTTAGAATTCAATCTTAGAACTCATTCGAGCGCACAATTACAGCGTTATTTTGTCGCTGTTATGTCCACGGGTGGAAATATGTCACGTACGTTACGGAAGTTCGCAAAACCAAGAGCATGAATCCGGCAGGTGGCACCATCGAGGTGCCAGTCGATAAGTGTGTCAGGCGGCGTCGTGTAGAGTGTCATAAATGCCGGCGGATTTCATGATTCGTGCGATATCACACACAAGCACGCGCGCACGCAGGCATATTGCACGCACGCACGCGCGTTCGCACACACATAGGGTCATGCATTCACATGCACACACGCTCTCACACACGCTCAGGTGTCCTGACGCACAAGGAACACGTGCGAATACTCGTACGCACGCACGAATGCATGCACGCAAACAGATCATATGGGCAAACACGCACAAACCCGTACGCACACACATGCACTTGCACACACACACATGTACACACACACACACACACACACACACACACACACACACACACACACACACACACACACACATATATATATATATATATATATATATGTGTGTGTGTGTGTATACATACATGTTAGTGTTTTGCGCGCGCCCACACGTACACACGTACACACGTACACACGTACACACGTACACACGTACACACGTACACACACACACACACACACACACACACACACACACACACACACACACACACACACACACATGCATATACAACCACACCTCCCCCCCCCACACACACGCACGCACGCACTAACACACACACACACACACACACACACACACACACACACACACACACACACACACCGCACGCACATGTTATTACCTTCAGCTATTAACCATCACCCAATTTAAAGCTGCCACCTATCGGTAGACTGAGTAGTTGTATTAATTAACCACCGTTCGTTGTGCACCTTGCTGCGCCAATTTCTACAGATCCACACATAGCTTTTGTCAACTGTCGTCGTTTCGTGTAACAAGCATCGCGCCTCACAAGTGCGCGTCAAACACATTATTACCGCCGTCCTTCCGGCATACGCGCGGGAATACTGCTGTGTGACAAATTGCCCTTTTCCCTATTTATTGTGTTCGTAAACGCGCAGTTGGGTAGCACACGTTGCGCTAGCAATCTGAAAATAAATCATATGAATCAAATGGCGCCAAGTGGAGATGATAATAGCTGTGTGTGTATCTGGCTG
>OZ024854.1:27082343-27089843 GCA_964017155.1 Oasisia sp. SBJ-2009
CACCACTATCCCTCCTACACAACTAACGGTACTCACCTCGCTTGACGAGTTACGCATAAAACTTCTCATGTCGCACCCGCCCACTCTGATGTGAGGAACAGATAGAGGAAGAACCACGTTCCGAGTCAGTGTTGGAATGTACCTCGAGAGAAACGACTGGCAGGCGCACCACTCACGCAATTACGAGGTGTTTATCACAGGTGTTCCGTTACGTCCCTTGCCCCATCTCACATATGTACGAGTTGGCATTCAAAGGGCGCGTAGATCAAGTGGACCGATCAAAGACGGTGTGGGTCATTTCATGCGGTCGATTAAGTTTGCTTGCAGAATTCGGCATTGTAAGTAATATCCTTTGTCATTTCGAGAAAGACAATACATTGTTATCGGAGAAGGTTGGGTTCAGATAATACAAGCATTGTAGATGGCATTTTGCAGCCGTCTTGGATGAATAGCTGCTTCTTTGACTACGGCCATATGTGTGCATCAGCACGGATGTGTGGAATATATATATATGTGTGTATGACAAACAAATGAAACTCGACTTAACTATATGTCTATACACTCAGATAATGTTTCTATATGGGTCCAGTTATTTTTAGGATGCGAGATGGTTGCCACGCTAAACTCTCATTTTCACGCCTAAAATATGTACATGCTGGCGTCACACACAACAAACATTATAATAAATTATTATTTGTGCCGTTAAATAATGTAAACAAAACCGTTGAATAGAGATCGAGAAATAATTGTGCAACGGGTATCACACTGACGATATTGAAATGGATACCATGCGTGCAAACAGTACCGTTTGGAATAAAACGAAATTATCTTGTCCTACCAGATGCCACAAGACGTGAGTTATCTAACAGTACTATATCACCAAACTAAACCTAACATAACATAAGCATGTCGCCATACTATTGTAGACGAAATCTAAGCTACACCATTTTGAAGAAAAAAAATGACTTCAAATAATCATAATGGATCTTCACTAAGCCAAACATGTTTGTCATCCCAGACAACATGCTGATGACAATTACCAAATACACCCATGTTGTGGTAAAGCACGTCTGATTGATAGACCAGAGACACCGGCGATGACAATGGGCTGTGGGGATATTCGTCTGGATTCGTAGCGACCACAACACGGCAGTCTGTCCTTAATCAGAACACGGCACCACGCACTTGTATAATGATCCGGTTGTTGTGTATGAAATTGTGGTGTGTCGTGATACTACCATTAACTGTAGTGTTATGACTGATCACTTCTTCCCTGTTATCGAGAACCAAAGCTAATGTTGTGCCAGTGCATACGTGGTCTTTGATAACAACACTATTCAGTCTTTGAGAGACGTGTGTTTTAAAATATAACTTCTCTACCAGTAAACAAAGCACCATCACAATATCTTGACTAGCTCAACGAATGGTGCAGAAGTTCTAAGTAAAATGTATGTGAATCAACTGTTATGATGATCACTGTCTCCCAGACAGAGCAGACGAAAACCTTTCTAAAAATGCACGTAGATCAGCTGCTATGAAAAACACTGGTTCCCAGAATATACAAAAACCGCTTACAAAGCTCTCAAGGTCGAATAGAGACAATTATGCAGCCGATATCCCATCTAACAATGGTTGCCACACAAACGTATACGACAAAAAGCCAACTACATGGACATTATTATATATCATGTATCTAGAAACCCATAACGACAGAAACCTACATGACATTTCACAAAGCCTTATAACATGCCATAAGGAAATCGACTGTTATAAATGTTAGTTGACGTCTTGGTCTTCACCCACTCACAGTGTCGCCATCTAACGAGTCTGGCGTAGACGACGTTGCTTGTGTTTTCATAAGAGCTCGATTGATTGCTATAATATGCACGTAACTGCGTACTAATGTACATGCTTGCATGCAACATCGATCATGCACGAACTGTTTCTGTAAAGTGTGTGTGTGTGTGTGTGTGTGTGTGTGTGTGTGTGTGTGTGTGTGTGTGTGTGTGTGTGGGGGGGGGGGGGGGGCATGTTCCCTTTGCGTGTGTGCATGAATACGTGTAATAATAATAATAACTTTATCGTTATATAATGTCATGTATATATATAAGTATTGTTCAGTATAGTGGAGTGATAATAATGCATTGCAAATATTGTAAATACACATTACACCATGTAACATATGGAATGAAGCAACATTGCCTATGTTCCTAATTCATATGCTCAAGTTGTGAGAAAATCATAATCCATGAACAAAAGAAAAAAACAGCACTATCATAATATTCTAGTTAGTAAATT
Source organism: Oasisia sp. SBJ-2009 (assembly GCA_964017155.1). NCBI lineage: Eukaryota > Metazoa > Annelida > Polychaeta > Sabellida > Siboglinidae > Oasisia > Oasisia sp. SBJ-2009. The sequence goes on from OZ024854.1 coordinate 27,084,642, forward strand.
AAAAGTAGTGCATTACGAGTGTACCACAACACGATTATAATAATGATCCATGCACATGCGTTAATATTAAATTGTCTTTAAATAGATGTGTCGGTCGGTCGGTCGGTCGATCTCCCGCGTTATGCTATTCTGTTAGTAACTCGTCTTTGAACAATTGTCTTGAGTTCCACCACTGCCTGGGGCTGTGTCATGTTTTGTGCTCGAGCCGATCACGTATCGCTGACGTGAGTGATAGTAGTTCCACATGTAACCAGACCTCCATTATCCATAATTAGATTTAACAAATTTCCGGCTAATTTACTTACAATACCAGTGGGTTGCCCCACGGTGCAGTGACGGAAGAGTTGCTGGTGCTATCAATTACTGCCGCAATGTGCCTGCATGATTAAGTCTGTTATGTTGCCTGGCACACAGGCACTAATTAAGTCTGAGAGCCAGTCTGGTTGTCGAGAGATGTCTTTTATAGAATTCACGCGTAACAAGGCGAAGCGAGACGCCAACAATCCCGATGTTCGACATCTGTGCTCTCGCCGTGACAGTATTCACCCAGATATTTCTGCACTCCTCGTGTCAGTATTCACTCAGATATTACTGCCCTCTTCGTGTCAGTATTCACTCAGATATTGCTGCACTCCTCGTGTCAGTATTCACCCAGATATTGCTGCACTCCATGTGTCAGTATTCACCCAGATATTGCTGCACTCCTCGTGTCAGTATTCACTCAGATATTGCTGCACTCCACGTGTCAGTATTCACCCAGATATTGCTGCACTCCTCGTGTCAGTATTCACTCAGATATTTTGCTGCACTCCTCGTGTCAGTATTCACTCAGATATTGCTGCACTCCTCGTGTCAGTATTCACCCAGATATTGCTGCACTCCTCGTGTCCGTATTCACTCAGATAGTGCTGCACTCCTCGTGTCAGTATTCACCCAGATATTGCTGCACTCCTCGTGTCAGTATTCACTCAGATAGTGCTGCACTCCTCGTGTCAATATTCACCCAGATATTGCTGCACTCCTCGTGTCAGTATTCACTCAGATATAGCTGCACTCCTCGTGTCAGTATTCACTCAGATATTGCTGCACTCCTCGTGTCAGTATTCACCCAGATATTGCTGCACTCCTCGTGTCAGTATTCACCCAGATATTGCTGCACTCCTCGTGTCAGTATTCACTCAGATATAGCTGCACTCCTCGTGTCAGTATTCACTCAGATATTGCTGCACTCCTCGTGTCAGTATTCACCCAGATATTGCTGCTCTCCTCGTGTCAGTATTCACTCAGATATTGCTGCACTCCTCGTGTCAGTATTCACTCAGATATAGCTGCACTCCTCGTGTCAGTATTCACTCAGATATTGCGCGTTTAAACGCGTTCTAAAACCCATCTCCATAGGCAATCAATAAGTTGAAATAGTCGATAGCGCCACATACCTGGGTACTACACAACATTAAAGTTTAACATTTCGTGAACATGCAGACTATCTGTACAAAATTACTCACCAACGCCTTTTTCTATTGCGAAAACTGAAAAGCCTTGATATCAGTCGGCACATTTTTGAAGTTGTTTAGAGAAGCTGGATTGAATTATTTTATCTTGTAACTCAATGACACGGTACGGCAACGTCAGAAATAACTATGAATAAAATAAAGCTCACACGCATAGTGAACTTAGCCGGGACCAGAGGCATTTTTCTAGCTTATATAATGTGGCCCTAACGAGGAATGTCTCTCAAATATTACACGATCAGGCATGTCTTGCGAACGCAGCATTTTATACATTTCCGTCACGGAGACATTTAAAAGTGCAACTGGGAAGAAAATCTCTCTGCTGTTTTATTTCTAAATACTTGTCCTAAGTGAACTTTTAAAACACAACATTATAATATATTGTCTGATGTGTGTTTATATTTTATTTATGTTTTATTATTTAGCAATTTTTTATATTTTATTTATTTATTTTGAAACTTTTCTGATCCGTTTTACCACATTTCAGTGCTGCCATAACGGTTTAACAAATTTGCGTTATGTACCACTTTTGTCAAATTGTTCAATGCCTATCAAAAGACATATTCCCGTTTTCAAATTGGTTTTAAACGAACAATACATTTGTTAAATCCTGAATCTTGACCAAAAATAACATTAGTATCTATTGAAACAATTGTTTTGCTTGGATTGACATAGTATGTACTGATGTACAATTATCAAATGTTGTCCAAATGTAACACCAAACTTCTTTGATCTTTGAGCTAGTGAATTTCGAACGATTCACAATGTCATGTTTGTGGTATATTGATATGTAATATCATGGATATGTCAAGTCAAAAAATAACACAATTTTATACAGCACCGATGTTGTAAATACATGTTCGCTTAACACCGATGAATCGTAAAACACTATAAGCGTAAAACACTATCCTTTAAACCTGATTCAATAACAAGATTTACAATCTTGTTGTATATACACGGGACAGACTACTGGAATAAGTGGCAGACCTAAACTACTATTTACGAAAGAAAGCTCAAAATTGTTGATCACCAATTAACAGACAATTATTAGGATCACACATTTCTTTGAAAATGTCTTTGCTAGACATTGCAACTCATAATCAAGCTTGCAATTACACAAATTGTAACGTTGTCTTGTACTTTTATAAACTGAGTCGTGATTTATTTAAACTGGCACATGGTTGGTTATATTTTTGTTGCGTCTATTACTGGGTCAAGTATATGGAACATGTACCGAGTTACTTGGATGTTTTGCTTCAGGCGTTGCACATAATATGGTATCACATTTGTTCCGACGTTGCACATTATATGATATCATACTTTTTCCGTGACTACAACCGCTGTGCATATCTCTGTCGGAAATAGCAGGAATTGGCGTTATTAGCGCGGTCGTTGGCTTTTGACATTGTCGTGCGTTTAGAACCTGATACAGACAAACACAGGAAGCCTCTAGATTTCGCAGCAAAACCACCCCAGAGAGACAGCTACGGTAACTCGACTCATCTAGTGGGACATCCTAAGAAAAACCCACACAAACACTTAGCATATTGTATAAGATACGAACAAACCCGCATGGATAATCCGCTAGATATAACTATTTCAACATACTTTCAATATTAGATGCTTACGTCAACCTGACAATCAGATCGTGCAAGTCGGGCACACATCAAATTGTATCTTCCTAACCAGCAAAAGAGTAGCGTGTTCTTCCTCCGAGCTTTGTATTATGTAAATCACCAGTCAGCAACCTTTGTGACTAATACAAAAATGCGGGGACCCTCAGACACGACATTGCATCCACGCGTTTTCACTACAACTGTCGTTTTTTATAGGCGTTTATTAAACATTGAAAGAAAGCATGTTTGCTGTTTGGAAAGCTATTATGCTGTTCTGCTACCCGAATATTTCTAATTGCGCATCACTTAGGTGAGTTTTCATAGAACCGCCAGAAGACTAGTCAAACAGCTCTCCCAAGAGCATGATTGGATAATTTGCTAGAAGGCCTTCCTGAATTTCCGCATTGACTCTACCAGTAAGAATCGTCTTATTCCTTTGTGACAAGGAGAAAGCAATTTTGTGTTTTAATTGTAACAGGTTATATAAAATTACTATTTTTCTACCATCTCACGGACCGTTTGCAGTTCGATCCCCCCCCCCACCCAGTCGGCCGGGGAAACTTGGTCGAGGACAGCTGTGTACATTGTTGAAATCATTAATTTCAGATTAATATAATACAACATCTAATGAAATTAAGCCAAACGAGCCACGGTGCGCATTTGCATGATGTATCCATTGGGCAATTGGTAAGTCAGAATCCAGATGTGATATGATCGAGCAATCTGTCTGTTTTTAATAATCATCCAACACAATGGAGACACATGAACAATTAGACAAATTAACAATGCTCGATAATTGTCCTATGCAGTACCGGAAGTTACGTAATCACGAGTATCCTAGTCTATCATAGACGCACTGGTGTCGTAACTTGTGTGGTTAGCCAACGTGAAAATGCAGCATTTAACGTAAGAATAACATTTTTGTACTTACGACGCATATTACGATAGCATGAGGTGAAGCTGAATGTCATTGTGCTGACGTGCCAAATGACATTCAAAAAGTAATAACTGCGATGCGTGTATATATGGATTAATTACATTAGTCCGAGGGATATAGGGAAACCACATGCAAAGCTGGCTCCTTAACCAAGATTTGTCACATTGTCACATTTGTTATAGAAATGTATTGGTCAGCATAGTTACCTTATTCAGTAATGTACTACGGCTGTTTTTTGTTTTTTTAAACAATGCGTCCTACAGGCAAACTATTCGTTTGAAAATAATAAAAATAATAAAAAATATATTTTATTTGACATATCGCCACGTAGCGCTTCAAAACATATTACTATTTAAAATACACAAAAACGATATGTGTATACAATAAAACGAATACTAATATTAATATTTTTAAAATAATAATATATGTATAAGTATATAAATAACTAAAATTAATACCTTATTAAATAGCGGAGCATTTCTAAAACAATTATCTATTAGTCATAAAAATACATAATGATCAATCTATAGAATAATTACATAACACTAATACCGATAAATGATTGTATACGTATGGCTAACAGTACTAAATAATTTAGCATAAGTTAATAACATTAAAATAATAATAATAATTACGTAACAGTAATACTAATACATAAGTGTATAATTATGTATTGATAATAGTAACAAATCATTTCTTTAAAAAATAATGTTCATGTCGAATTACACTAATATGCAATACAAAAGAAATGTGTCTTCAGTAGACGTTTGAAGCTGGTGAGATTGTTGCAAGTCTTAATAACGTTGGTAAATTGTTCCACAGGGACGCAGCAGCGATAGCGAACGAGCAGTCTCCAGCTTTGGTACGGGTACGCTTCACTTTTAACATGTTATTGTTCGCAGAGCGCAGTGTTCTTATCGGTTAATACGGGCACACGAGTTCACACAAATACAATGGCGCGTCGTTGTGCACAATGGGCAGCCAGTGGAATTCTCGTAACAAGGCTGTGACACTGTCGGTACGCCGGTGTATCAAAATATGTATCAAAACAGCCCCCAAATGTGTCTAGTTAAAATGTGTGCCTAAAGGTTCTCCAACAATACAACTCAACCACTAAACTCTCCCTCTTTCCCTCCCT
>OZ024854.1:27104843-27124843 GCA_964017155.1 Oasisia sp. SBJ-2009
TGGATACGAGAGCACTACAAAGCATTGTGGAGTAGTGTGATAAACAGCTCTGGCATTGTAATCATCTTCTTTCGTCTCTATTTAATAATGGTATTTTTATTACATCTTCTGTATAACATTTCCGAGGGCTACTGAGTGCATTCGTTCGTTCGTTAGGGCAGCGCGTCTGCGGCTCGTTGATGAAACGTCGTGACAAAGTGCACGTGTTCGGAGGATGAACTAGTTTAATTACGGACAGACGTGGAATAGAATTACGTGTGAGTGGTCTGTAGTGTACGTGATATCGACAGCGCCAATCGACAAAGATGAGGTATTCTAAGCATAAGTTTCGTAACCGCTGCGGCGCTACTGAAACTATAAATGCACTTATAAATTAACACCTGCCTTTAGCGATCACCCCTAGCCAAACCGGTCGTTCAATACAAGTGGCTGTTCATGGCAGGTTGTCATTAACGAGAATAATAGACGTAGTCCATCTGACGGATAAGGGATTTTATTAGTGCAATGGATCATACTTGTTGAGTCCAGTTTACGTGGTATGTTTATTTAGTAATTAGTATTCGGTGTATTTTGCAGCTAGATAGTGGAATATCATGAATGTTGCGTGGTTGAAGAAGAAACCGATGATACCGTCGAGTTATTTATTTATTTTTCGAACATCCACGATCAGTTGTTAACGTGACCATTCTTGACCTATATAGACAAGGTGAATATTTAAAGCGGCTACCCTGTTTGGAGGAGATTCACGTCATGTTGTCAACAAAGTAACATTTAAAGTAGGGTTCATGCTTGTGCTTGTGCTTGTGCTTGTGCGTGTGCTTGTGCGTGTGCTTGTGCTTGTGCGTGTGCTTGTGCTTGTGCTTGTGCTTGTGCTTGTGCTTGTGCTTGTGCTTGTGCTTGTGCTTGTGCTTGTGCTTGTGCTTGTGCTTGTGCTTGTGCTTGTGCTTGTGCTTGTGCTTGTGCTTGTGCGTGTGCTTGTGCTTGTGCTTGTGCTTGTGCTTGTGCATAACACTGAAAACACATTAAAAAACAGCACTGCCGCTATGTTGGCAGAACACGTACACTAAAATAAACCGCACCAGATGATGATAACATTATTATGACTGTGATGTCAGCACAACACGCCCGTTTAAATTAACTATATCATATGACATGACACTGATGTCAGCATGACACGTCCGTTGAAATAAACGGCACCAAATGACACAACAGCAGTATAAGAAGGACACGCCGCCTGATAAGGTCAGCATCAACGAATGGACAATATCACCAGTCCATGCCAATCCAATTGAAAATGTGTCTTTTAATCATATAGCCAAACGAAGTACACGACGCACATGACGTAGACTCTATACTATGCACACGACAGACCCGACTAGCAGGAAGCAAGCAAGGGTCACACACCGGACTGAGTCTGCGTGGAACAACTACCGTGTCGCCATCTATCGGGAAGACAACTTAACGGAGAAAAATAACGTCACAGAAGATAAAATGATGAAATAAGTAAAATCGAAACCTCATGACTTCAGACGGGGACAGTAATATTAACAGCGTGAGTATTGGTTTTAAATTGTTCTGTTTGAAACTGTAGTTGTACACCCTAATTTGTTTAGTTTCATGGGAGGACAACGCTGGGCGCCGCCATGAGGAAGGCTGAGAGGCGAGAGGTGTGGAGGGAGCTGGTTGCCAGGTCATCTGTGGCGCCCCAACGGGATAGGTGAAGGTGAAATGACAATCTTGTTAACTCTAGTAGGTTTCGTGGTCATAGACGTAGCGTGATGACGGAATGGTTGATGGACAGAGAGCAGGTTCGATTACGACTGAGAGCAACAGAACGAACTAACAGGTGCATTCAGTCAACTGTGAGTCATTGCTTTCATCTTATTTGTGTGTTTCTCTGAGATGTAAGTGCAATAATAGTTCTAGGGCATTCACACCTAACACATACCTACTCACTAATGTGAACATTTCTGCAACCGAAATACACTTCTGCCTTCCAATAAAAACTAATGACAACGCGTATGTTACATTAGACGACGAAAATACGGCACCTTCGCTGTTCCAACGAAAAACACCACTAGCCGGGAAGAGATAAAAATAACAAGAAAAAGCCTTGTGAAAAAGCTGCGGTTCATTAGTGACGGATCACATGAATATAAATGGCCTTGTGTGTGCTTCCGGCACAATCCGCCTGCACGGCTCCAATTACACGACTTCCTTTTAAAAAGAAGCTATGCGTTCCTCTTTTTTGATATAAATTCTAAATAACACGGTTCTGGGGTAAGTAGGCCATATACGTTACATAGGCGTTGATCACCAAATTGCGTTTAATAAACCTGACGCTGTTTTAATAGCGTGTAATGAAATGTTCAAATTCTACACATAACTCTCATTGTCTAAAGACGTTCCCCTGCCTCTGTTGCGACAAGCGACAGTTTGATCTCAAGACTCTTCAATGTGCGGCATATTCTTGTAGTTCCCACATTTCAGACATTCAGTGGACACCAGCTAATGTTACCATTTCAAATAGACGACATTGCTTTAATGTGGCTTTTCAAAGAATGTAAACAAAAGTATATGAATATCTGGCTGATAGAACTATTCTGCAACACTTACAGGTGTGATCATTTGTAAATAGTGTATTATGGTTTCGTCATACTTTGGCCTCTCAACAATTAAGTCGGATTCGATTAAATGATGTGGCTACCATATGCATACACCGTGTATGGTTATGAAACTGATAGTGCCATATTAACTGATATATTAAAATAGATACCTAGCTTGACTCTCCAATTACAAATAGACGTCTTCGGTCACGAAATCAACATGTAACGTGAACACATATGATGGCATATTGTGTGCGTTCCTTCTAAGTGTGTTTACTATATTGATATTAGTAGTTAACAACACAACTACGGAACGCGTTGTTCGGTTATTGCCAATAAACGTCATAGACATGTCCTGGCATGGGTAAACTTGTCACGTGACCTTTAGAGACATTGAGACTACTAGCCTTGCCATTTGTCAATTACTGCTTGCACCATTATAGCACAAATACTTAAATGTAATTGTGTAATGTAGTTTAAATGCTATTACGTGCAAATGTAATTGTTACTGCGGTGTGAGGGACGGATGGACGGTAGGAGGGAGGGGGTGACGGGGGGGGGGGTGGTGGGGGTGGGTGGGGGGAGGGGGGTGGGGGTGGGTGGGGGGAGGGGGGTGGGGGTGGGTGGGGGGAGGGGGGTGGGGGTGGGTGGGGGGAGGGGGGGGCAGGAACAGCCGGTACAGGACACAAGGAGCGGGCGAGGAAGCGATGAGACGGTGGATGTTTTGGGACGACTTGGAGGCGACAGAGGCTGTAGAGGCGGACACGGAAGACAGATCGTCGCAGTGAGCACACGGGGATCTTGACAGCAACTCATATTAATCAGGAAACACACGGTGGAAAAAACAATTATATTGTGGTGCACAAAAAAGCCATTCAATATTTCATATACAGCAGTACAAGCTGAATCAGTGAACGTTGTAACATTTTATTGTGTTGCTGCCGTCTACGTGTTTGTGTCATCACGTAGATTACAAGGTGGCAGCATTTGTGGTTAAGGTGTATTAATTATAGCATGATCAATAGGTGTCGCTACTATCGCCGTGTGTTCTAACTCACAAAACAACATTTTAGTCTTGTGCCGCACCCCGAGAAGACTCGCCCGAGATGTTATCGCGATTCGTCCCCAGCGATATTTCCGGCTAGTCCCGACGTGATGTGCCGCTCAGCGTGGAGACGTAAATGGGTCTCGGGTCGATGAGCACAGCCATGTTAGCAAACGTCAAAAAACGGCAACCTCCTTCTGCGGTTTTTTAAGACGATGACGACGATGGGTATTGCTGTCGTTTTGAAAATAACTTCGGCCCAACAACAAGTTAAATATAGGGTTGCTACCCGTCCCTTAAAATACGGAATATTTCCCATAACAGTGCACGTAATTCTCTCCTGCCGCTGTGTCGTTTTTATGTTATTTTGCCATATTCATTCATGGTCCGGTTCCAACAACGCGATCGAGGTGTGTGTTCTTTCATATACTGCATTACTGGTGTAACGGCCACAGTTGAAACCTCCGTTGTTCGTTTTATAGGTTTGCCGCCAACAATTCTTCATCAAGGAAGTGGGAACTGGTATGCAGATAAGATACTATTTTTAGTTGCAGCACGGTTACGGACAACGAGGTGGGGACCAGTTGTATATGATCTCGTTAAGTATCGCTCAAAATGGATCGGAAACGAGAATCACTTGCATGACCTATTAAAAAAGAAATATTCCGTCCATTAACAATTAGGTGGTTCATCCCTTAGTTTCCCGTGTTGAAACTGGCAACCTTAGTCCAACACCACGTGCTGGTTTGAGTGGGTGTGTGCTGCTCTGAAGCAATACAAAACGTTATGAGACCCCTAAATTCAGTGACATGAACATATTCGTCCGTTAGCTATGCAACTGATAGGTTGAAACTCATCTTATGAGACACGAGACACTGTGTTTGGATTACCGTTACACTAAAAAGCAATGCCAGTTTCAGATAAGCAATTTCGCAGTATCAGACGAAGCGTTGTTGATCGTAAAGGGCGTCTGCCCTTGCACATTTGAATGAAAGGTTGAACGTCTGTGGAGTCGACAGAATCTATGCAGCTTCGTTACACGGACGAAGATAATCAAAAAAGAAGGAAGGACGGTGTGAAGATATGAGAAAAATAACGAGGAAAAAGGTGCAGACCTTTTAATGAGCGTTGAACATTTACATTCAAAGACTTTCATAGGCTCTCGTTCGCCGCCGTGAATTCACCAAGAAGGGAGTTTCGCGCAAAAACAAGATTTGTTATTGCCAAGAGATGGGACATTTGGTTGAATTAATTCGCGGTTCTGTGGGTAATTAGTGTTATGTGTTTGTGCGAGGGCGCATGATCCGCGTGTGTGCGCATGCATGTTTGTGTGAATGTATGTGTGGGTGTGTTCGTGTGTTCGTGTGTACGTGTGTCTCTACGTACGAGCATGTGAGTGCATGCAGATGCTTTCCAGAGAAGTTGGTATGGAGTTCGATCGATCAGGTCTGCAAGGAAGTAGACTGTATAGTGCTTTGAACAATCCTTGGGATTGGATACTGCGCTATATTTGTTAACTTTAACTTTTCCGTAATCTTTTATGTGCATATTTGCGAGCTTGCGTGAGTTTGAGCGTGTATGCGCGCGTAGCCTACCGGTATATGGTATTCACATTCAGACGGAGAATGATGGGAAATTATTGTCTACATTTATGTATACAATTAAGATTGACTTAATACGATATCATAGCATATATTCAGTAGTTGTAAAAAATATATACTTAATTACAAAAATGCAAAGGATATTTTAAAGACAAAAATGGACTATTAAGGGATTTAACATCCTAGAATACCGTTTGCAATCACTGACTTATGTCAATACATTCTGCACCGCAGAGGTCGGATACTGCGGATATTGGCACCATATAAATTATTTATTATTATATAATTAACAGGTTTAAATGTTTCGCATCAACTAAAAAAAAAGCGTTCTAATTTTAGCATGACAGAAAACAGTGTACGGTTTGTATCGTCTGGAAATACACGTGGTTATGGTTATGTAATGAGCCACCGAGTAGCCACGTCTTCCACCAGAGGGCGCCATTGTGTGACGTGGTGGGACAACGTCATCGATCGAAGAGTGCAATCTACGGTTTTCGGGCGGACGGGTACGCAGTGGTGCATAGCGTGAATATATTTTCTTTTCGCTCAGTTGCTATGTATTTTACGTGGTTATGGGATATTCCAAGATATTGCCAGTAGGTGATATGACGATGTGGAATAACGATGTGGAATAACGCTTTCGCTGCCTGAAAAATATGTTTCAAAAGTCCGTTACAGCATCAGTGAATGTAACCACAAGTGCTGCCACCTTGTAATCTACTTGATGACACAAACAGGTACACGGCGGCAACACAATAACATGTTATAACGTTCACTGATTCAGCTTGTATTGCTGTATATGAAATTGTGAGTGGGATCCGTGTATATGCCGTTTTATTTTCGTTTTTCGTTTTCAAATTTGCGAACGAAAAACGAAAAACGAATTCCTTTTTTGTTTTTCGTTTTTAAAAGTGAAGTAAGAAAAACGAAAACGAATTCGTTTTTCGTTTTCAAAAGTGAAGTAAGAAAAACGAAAAACGAATTCGTTTTTCGTTTTTCGTTTTTGCATTTAGGATGCTGCGGTCGCACTGCCACTTCGGGTGGCCGGTAAAAATTGGTAGTTTCGGAGGGATACTTCGGTCGCACTGGCAGCGTTTTGAAAAGAAACTCGCAGAAATTGCATCGGCGAAATGGTATGTCTAAGTATCTACAGGTGAATATTGTTCGTTTCGGCGCTGTTTTTATGTTTCGACAATTTAATAAACTTTACTCAACCTTATATATGATAGATCGAAAGATGGATAAATCGAGAGTAGATGTATTTATTTAGTAACTGCAACTATATGATGCAATAGTCATTTAAAATTTAAATTTAATATATATTTAAAATATTTGACTTAGGAGGCCCCTATTATGAATAATAAATAGTCGCTATCTTATAGGCCACTTTGGGTTTTTAAATTAGCTATTTTTTATGTAATTATTGAATTCCATTGACGGACCATTACGGATAGCCCAATTGTAGTTAGGAGCATGTATATTCCTGAGTATTGTTTATTAACAATTACTACTTTACGCATATTGTAAGTAGAGGATATGTGGTAAAAATATAATACGCTTAATGTGTTGCTAGAGTTAGTGTTAATTCATTGTTATTTTGCATATGTAGTAATTTACAACAGTAGAAGTATGTTTGTATTCGTGTATAATATGCTGCTTTACATAATGTATCAGTCTTTTTAAAATTGTGATTGGTTATGTTTTGATTAAACAAATAAAGGTATTGTTTATTGTGTGAGGCATACTATTTGTAATACTCTTTTTTACAAATGTATATTATGTCCTGAATGTATGTATTCTGCTGTGTGCTGGTGTGAAATGATTATGCATATTTCTGGTTTGAGTTATCTGCCAATTTTGAAAGTATGTGGGTAATGTTTTATGTTTATATTTATAATACAATTATAATACAATTATAATATAACTACAATAAGTTGGTATTCAACTTTTCCTTAAACATTAATTCTATGTGGGAGCTATATTTATTTGAAAATATTATTCTTACAAGTTTTTTGCAATTTGTTTATTCAATTACATTTGTGTCCCTATATCAGTCGATGGTAATTAGTGTGAGGCAATATTATAGAATTATAGAGTGAAATTGTTATTCTAGTTTGAATAATATGCTTTAACCTAGTTATAGGTCCAATTGTTCGAGACATCTGTTTGATATTTTATCAATATGTTTAATCCAGTTTAAATGCAAGATTAATGTAAAGTCCAGAATGTTAAACTGGTTAAATCTCTCAATATCTACACTGTCAATTGTTAATGTTACTTCATCAACCTATTTATTAGGCATTTGAAAACAAACCTTTGTTTTATTAATATTTTAATGATAATGTATAATAATAACACAAGTTTTATTGGCAACTCAACTGAATTGGATTGACATTACGCAATAAAATAAAATTAACGCATCTGTATGTAGTTTTAGCTATATATTTATTATAGGTCTTTATTAATCAAATATTCATTATTCACTGTGTTTCTGTCATCTGTGAAGGTTTTAATTGTACTTGTATCATCAAGTATCATGAGCATAATTTATGCTGGCTTTTGGAAATCATTGATATAATTATAGTAAATAACAGTCAGTGGCCCTAAAATTGATCCTTGGGGGACGCCTCTTTTTATAGGTAAGGTATGTCATTGTACCTCTTCTAGTCTTACAGACTGCTTACAGTTAGTTGCATATTATTGAGTTAGATGTATTGCTGTGTGCTCCATTCCAATGGCCCCTGGCTACCTCACTGATCCGTTCACGTTAAACAATAGTGTGTATGATTGTCACACTTGCAACTGCACAAATATTCCTGTCAAGAAGTACAACTTGTCTTTAGGCCAGTGTAAATTTGCTTACAAGTTTGGAAAACTTTGGGACACTATCCCGGAATGTATACACAATGCAAGCAGTGCAGAGATCTTTAAAACACACATTTTAACAGTTTCTCATGATAGATGTACACACTTGCAAACATTTCATGATAGATATGGCTGAGGGATTGTTTGCATTTGGCTGGTAGATTGTTTAGATTAATAAATATTTGAATGGTGGTGGTGGTGGTGGTAGTGGTAGTTATAGTAAGGTCTTTATCTCAGACAATCAGATTTTTATTATTGTTATTACTATTATTGTTATGTAGAAGTGGATGAGTTTGAGCAGTTTGCCAGTCGAATGTGGACTGTCGTTTAGTCATGCCTTTTGGGATGTCTATGAAGTGCACATAATCTTATTTCATTATAATTAAAGATTTAACTGTAAGCCTAATGATTTTTTTAATTATTTGTAATTTTTTTATTCAGGTTTCCAATAGAATATGAAACAGTGTCACCTGACTGTTAATTAACAACTGAAATGGAGTATGTATGGAGTTGCAAGTGTGACAAACTTGCATTCTATTTTTAATGCAAACCGATCAGTGAGATAGCCAGGAGCCATTGGAATGGAGCTCACAGCAATAATATTCAACAAACTGGCCACTCCTTTTTAAGCACACACATACGTTGTCAACATCCGAGACCTCTAACATTTCAACAATACCGTCTATGTGCTGTTTTGCCAAGAACGACGAGTGTATATTGTAGGCCTTCTTAATTTGTTTTTGATTTATAGTTAAAGATTGCAGTTTTTGACGAGCGATTGGCTGAAGAGGGAAACATTCTTCATCCAACCCTGATCATTGCCCACGTTAGCCGGGTGGCCGCTGGTGAGACGTAGTTTGTATTAGAAAATGCTATTGCAATGAAAATGTGGCGAGGAAGCCGCATAAGAAGGGGACTACTGTATATGCGTCAAGTTGCACAGTGTATAAAGTAACTGCAAAGTTCAATATGTACATATCGCGCTGTGTATTCATATATATATATATATATATATATATATATATATATATATATATATATAATACAAATGTTACATCAGCGTTCGGCGTGTTTGTAGACACGATCCTGATGCCTGATGATATTCCATGAGTCAGCATATCGAGATCGAGGTGTGAATAGATGCCGGCCGAAACAAGAAACAAACAATATATATATATATATATATATATATATATATATATATATATATATATATATATATATATATATATATATATATATATATATATAATACACATGGTTATATCAGCGTTCGGCGTGTTTGTTAACATGATCCTGTTGCCCGATGATATTCCCTGGGTCAGCACTTCGAGGTGTGAATAGATGCGGCCGGCTGAAACAAAAGACAAGTTGCTGCGCTGATCGAAGCGACATCGGTCGCTGGCACTCCCGTACATGTTGTGTAATTTTGTACCGGGCGACGTTCGTGGGGCGTGGCAGAAACTGGCTGTCCGAGCACGCGTGGCTGTCCGCTGAACGATCATGGGATGTGACGAATATGTTGCGCCATGCAAATCAAACTCGAAAGCAGCGCATTTAACATGTTCTAAGCTGATGCAGTTCTAAGTAATGCTTTAATTGGAAAGAAATGATCTTACTAATAACATTGAAAGTCGTCGAAATGGCATCGATTGATGGCTTGTCTCTTCAAATAGATTACCCGGACGTGAACCAGCACCATGACATTTAAGGTGGGTAAACGGAACATAACTAGACGCTCTTTGAGGTGTATACCCTGCCAATAGATTGCTAAGAAGTTCCACCTGGCGTTATGCTCTTTAATTAATTGCAGAACTTGTTTTGACAAATAGAGACTCTAGTTTAGTTCTAATATCTACAATATTAAGACCTCCGTCCGCAAATGTGTTCAATAGTGATTTTATTTTCAAAGCTTCGGGTTTACTGTTCCAAAGAAATGGAAATGCCAATTTTTCACCACCTTGTTTGGTATTGAGTTAAGACCCCCTATGTGCCAAATGGAGCTGCACAGCACAGATTGCATGGCAAACCTGTGCCCCTAAATTATAATTCCATCCTCCTATATAGTTTCACATATTTTTCGAAATTTGAAATAACTACCCGAAGTCTTTTTATCGGCTTCTTTTGTACCTGTATAAACGCCGTATTTTTTTTTGGGGGGGGGGGAATCACGAGTCAATTTTTGGCCATCAGGTTCAACTAAGAGGACCCGGGTTCGAGTCCTGTGCTGCGGTGTTGAAACATTGGGCAATTAATGTCATTCTACATTGCTCCCGTTCACTCAGCTGTATAAATGAATACCTGGCAATAGACAAATGATTGATATGTGTGCGAGTAGCCTTCGCGCATTATTTGCAGCATATGGCTGCAAGCTTCCCAGAGATGTTGTCTGATTGAATAGGACTGCCAGGGAAGTAAAGTGTAAAGCGCTTTGAGCAATCCTTGTCTAAATTACAGCTGTTCTTCTCCGATTTACACTTACACTATTGCTCTTATTCTGCAATCCAGATTCTTTCCAGCGACTTCAACTTATGGCTTAGCAACGTAGTGTCTCGATGTTTTCCCGGATCATGCACATATCCCTTTCTTTTTTATATTCGGACACTTAGCCCCGTTCTTTATTCCTCTGTGAACTTCCCGTCTCTCTTGCAGGTATTCAGTAATTTGTTTTTGTCGATCATCTTCCAACTAGCTCAGCCACCGGCACCGCCAGCATCTCTACTCGCACTTCACCAATGCCTGTTTATCTTTCCAAACAAGCCTACACCATAAACCGTACGAATTGCCCGGCTGTGACAAGTTTCACAAGGCTTACATTACTTTCCATCACTGTGTGCGTGTGTGTGCGTGTGTGTGTGCGTGTGCGTGTGCGTGTGCATGTGCGTGTGTGTCGTATTTCCATGTATTGCTTACTCTTATTAGAAAACCTACCCATCATTGATTGTCTGGTTCTGTTTTACATTTTACCCCAATAGTAAATAAAAATATTGGGAGTAACTGTTTTTTCTGTGTCTGTATTACTCTTTGGAATATAGGTCTATGATTCCTTCGATCTAGTGTTAGATCAGACGCAGACTGAAACATTATGCGATTCTTAAATATTTTAAATATCTTGCTTTTACGTGTTTGAATTAGTAATGGTTTATTAAAATAGATAACACCCAAATTAATTTACAAAACCGTTACGTTGCGGTTTGTGTACGTGACAATCAATTGTTGCACGTGACCTTCGTCAAGCATAACCTTTGCCAACAGTATTTATAATGGTAACGTATGGGCGGCATCATATCTGCTATATCAAACTGACCCCATATTTTATGGACACACCGGTGGTAGGCAAGAGGTACGTGACGTGATAACGTTAGAGTACGCTGCGCACGCATTTGATGATTGTTGGAAGTTGTCTTTAAATATACTATATTTTTGCTCTAAAAGCAGTAAGAAACTTGATTTTATCAGTAATGTCTATGATAATATAAAGTCTTCATCGGAAGGAGGGTACCGATTAATACAAAAAGAAATGTGACGATGACAACATGTATCCATACAACACAATCTCTTACACATAAAAGCACGCTCTCTTTTTTCTCCCGTTAATCTCTCCCCACAGCCTCCCCTATCTCCCTCTCCTTCCTTCATCCCTCTTCTTCCCTCCCTCCACCCCCTCACTGCATCATCAGAATAATGTTTGTTAGTGCTAATATCACCCATATATCTAATCCCGTATTTAGAATAACATTATAAAGTAGAAGTGCATTTGTGATTTGGCGCAGCAGCACATCGACAGTCGATTGAATTACCTGGGAACATTCTTGCATCCGGGACATTATGTATGTTTAGAATGTGTTTAAAACATATCTTTTTATTAGACATTTCAATTAATTAAAATTGTTTTAAAATGACGGACATTGCTTTAGATTTTCTTTTTAGTGTCATACACGTTTCAATCAGTGTTTATGTTTTAGATTAATTTATAGATTTATATAAATATATATTTACGTACACAGTTTTAGTAAAGGTTTTAATTTTAATTTGATATATATAATTAACATACCAAGTTTTAGTACTATACATCTTAAAAGCAGCGCTTAATTTATTTTAAAATAATTTATATAATTTACATACAAAGGGGTTTACTAGTACATCTTAAAACCAAAACAATAATTATATTAATTTATATTAATTTATATTAATTTATATTAATTTATATTAATTTATATCAATTTATATCAATTTATATCAATTTATATCAATTTATATCAATTTATATCAATTTATATCAATTTATATCAATTTATATCAATTTATATCAATTTATATCAATTTATATCAATTTATATCAATTTATATCAATTTATATCAATTTATATCAATTTATATCAATTTATATCAATTTATATCAATTTATATCAATTTATATCAATTTATATCAATTTATATCAATTTATATCAATTTATATCAATTTATATCAATTTATATCAATTTATATCAATTTATATCAATTTATATCAATTTATATCAATTTATATCAATTTATATCAATTTATATCAATTTATATCAATTTATATCAATTTATATCAATTTATATCAATTTATATCAATTTATATCAATTTATATCAATTTATATCAATTTATATCAATTTATATCAATTTATATCAATTTATATCAATTTATATCAATTTATATCAATTTATATCAATTTATATCAATTTATATCAATTTATATCAATTTATATCAATTTATATCAATTTATATCAATTTATATCAATTTATATCAATTTATATCAATTTATATCAATTTATATCAATTTATATCAATTTATATCAATTTATATTAATTTATATAATTTACATTTCGATTTATTAATATACATTCAGTATATTTCTTGTGCAGCGCATCGATCCGCTATGCGGGAATTAGCGCTATATAAAACCTTTATTATTATTATTGTTATTATTTAAACCGTCCAGTGTCCGTTTTTAGCAAATAGATGAATGAAATGCAGAAATGAGTAGCGCTGCAATCCTTTTTCGTTCTGATGCACAATGTGTCAGAGTTAACAAGTTTGTGAGGTTGTCTCACTTTATCCGTCTCCCTTCTGATTTACCTCTCCCCATCCCTTCCTTTAAAAATACTCAAACATTTTCTCCCTTCCTTCCTGCTTGGCGGCCCCTCGCCCTCTCCTTCTCCCACTCCCTCACTTTCTTTGTCGTCTACTATTTCCCCTCTCACGGTTCCTCTACACCCCTCTTCCTCCATACTTTCATCCACCAATCCTTTTCAACCCTCCCGTCATTCTAATTAAGCCGCAATTCGGTACGGTCATGGGTAATTGCACATTCGACAATAAGAGCGAAGCTACTTGTGCTATTCAAGGCAAACTTGTTTTGTCCGTGTGTAATACCTGTCATGTTTCATTGTCAGTTTAACACAGACAATGCAATCCTTCACTGCCGTGGACATTCTTAGACTGACGTGCGGCCTCCGACAATGGTATGCTCTTGGTCCCGCGCAAGAACGCACTGATTGACAACGTATAATTAGCAGCCTCTTTCGCGTTGAACATGATAGCTGCTACAAACAAATGACTTAAGCGTTCGATCGAAAGCATGGATTTGTCGAAATGCAGTTGTAGTCGAAATGCAGTTCTCCCGGTTTTCAGTACAAGACAAACGTCACGTGTTTATGGATGTTTCGTGTGCGGTCGGGTGCAGCGTATCGCATGCTATTCGGCAAACAATGTGACGCTCTACGTGGTTTGACAGTTGGTCTTGAATGAGCTGCACATGTTGCATTTTGGCAGTCATCAGACATTGGGATATACAACTAGACGCCGAAAAAGAGAGCGACGATTACTACAGACAATTGTTTTAAGGTAAGCTATGTATGTAATGTTGTTGTGTTATTTAGAACGGCAACTGTTGGTAGTACACTACATATATTGCCATGTGGTACAGTGTCGACATTCTGTATTGCTAACTTGCATAGTCAAACCTGCAAGGCATTACGGAAGTCAAACATCATCATCATTATACATAACTGTTAGCGTTGTTCTACTGTGAATATAATTACACAGATAATCTATTTCTCATTAATCAAAACATTATTTGGCAACATATTTGATATGTAATGAATGGATCCACTTGCTGATTTGCGTCGATATAAATCAAGCATTGTATTTATTAATTATATAAAATAACAAATAACTAATAGGTTTTAATCCACCTCGGTTTATTATCTTAAATTATGAATTCTCATATACCAATGCGAGTTATATTATTCACTATAGGATGTACTGTATTATGTATCTGCGTTTAAAAATAATGCCTTATTTAATTTTATGAAGGAGAAAACGTCGGCAATGTGTGCGCCATATTGTTGCCCAACTTCCGCTTCAGAACCATGAATCTGCATAAGTCAACATTAATAATTATATTTATGCATGTTAACATGTTTAATGTATCATATGATATAGTATGCCATATAAGCCAAGTTATGAAGTAATGCTGCAACATAAATAACGTCAGATGTATCAGCTTACGTGTCTTACAAGTTGACACCACAATTTCACCAGCTAAGGCTCGACATGGGTTTATAAGCAAACAAAATGGCTACCTCCATTGCAACTGAGTGTTCCGACCGCACGTGGCGGAAGGGGTTACCAGTGACGCTCATCCTATGGAGGTCACAACCGATCTGGCGAATCGGGGTTTGGGCTAGGTAATTTCCCTCCCATAGGAACACTTCCGGCGGAAGTCGGTCAGTTGTGAGGGAGTAAGGATTGTGACCAACCGTGCCAGGGAACGTTATGAGGAGCAACCGATGAGGTATCTCTGGCTGAACTAGTTACATTAGATTGTACTACAGGCTATATATCCAGTGTCTCCCACTTCCTCATTCCCTCTTTTTTTTCTTTTTCAAAGTTTTTCTTTAAAACAGTAAATGACATTGACATTGACTGTTATTTTTAAGGTATTAAGAAAAATATTAATTTAACTAAATTCAAGGCATGTTTAACTTTAAAACACATTTTGTTATGTTTTAATCGTACACAACATCTCAGCTTCACGACAAGCTTTAGTAATTTTTTTGCACGTACGGAAAACTATATTATTGAAAGTTACACAAATGCTGGAACTATTTTAAATTGTGAAAGAGTTAATAGCATGCATTAAATCATATATATAACGATCTTGAGAATATGTTGGATATTGTTAGACGATGCAACATTTTCTGGTTTAATAACCGTCACTAAACATTCATGCTTGTAGGACACAATTATTCTTGTTTTGTAATTTTTTTGGCAAAAACATTCTTTGAAATTGGCAGCCTTAGTGCCGCGATATGAAGTGCTCAAAACCACAATTAGCAGTCTCGTCCAGAAAAAAATTAGTTTGTGCATGCTTTTACAGATCGTGTACTGTTAATTATGTATTCCTATCAGACCATGTATATTAATTTTCTAACAATACAGTTGTGATTGGTTGCAGTTAGAATACTGTGTTTTAACGCAAAAGCACTGTCAAATGTTTCTCTAAACCATTTTGTTCACTTGCACAGTTTAGGGTAATATCGGTTCAGTGTTGTGTGTGGCAGGTTCATACCCTGCTGGTGTTCCTTATGCAAACACTACATGTTGTGTGCACACACATTGATTCCATTTCATACGTTTAGCTGGTTTTGTGATATTTTTGAAATGCATTAAATTATTATATCATTATAATATATATATATATATATATATATATATATATATATATATATATATATATATATATATAATATAAATGTACATAAGCAGGAATATGAATTCTTTCTTCATAAATCTCATGCATCTTGGTTGCCAAACAAAGAGGAATTAATACCCAACTCACACAAATAAGACGTAAGACCTACAAGTGGGCTGTAGAAGAAGGCAGATAGCATGTTTCTCGCTAGCAGCATCATACTGGTCAGTTCTACCAGGTTATCAAGTTAAGTACAAAAATTATAGCGCTTGTTGAGGTTAGCATAGCATATGCTGAAGACTGGAAAAATAGAGACTTCTATCCATCTTATCACGATTGGTTGGGTGCACATAAAACAGAGAGGGAGAGAGAGACGGAGACAGAGAGAGGTGGTGTCCACAACAAAAGTGAGTAAATTGTATGAGCATGGCTGAAGAGAGAGCAAAACAGTGAGAGAGAGAGGGGGGGGGGGCACCGATGAATGATGACTGATGACTGAGATGGTCCCTAATAGTCACCAGTCCATCAGAGAATTATGATTGAGATGGTCCCTAAGAGTCATCAGGGCACCAGTGAATGATGACTGAGATGATCCCTAATAGTCACCAGTCCAACAGAGAATTATGGTTGAGATGGTCCCTAAGAGTCATCAGGGCACCAGTGAATGATGACTGAGACGGTCCCTAATAGTCACCAGTCCATCAGAGAATGATGATAGAGATGGTCCCTAAGAGAATCAGAGCATCAGAGAATGATGACTGAGACAGTCCCTAACATTCACCAGTGCATCAGAGAGTGATGACCAACACAATGCCTAAGAATCATCAGCCCAGTACTAGAGAATGATGATCGAGATGGTCCCTAAGAGTTACTAGTGCACCAGAGAATGATGAGACGGTCCCTATGTGTAATCTGTGCACCAGACAGTGAAATCATTGACAGGGTCCCTAAGAGTGTCCAGGATACATTGAGTCCGTCAGACAGGGGCGTCAGAATGAAATGATTGAGAGCTCCCAAACTGTGCTCTCAAAGTATCAGTCACTTAAAGACTGAACCCATTCAAAGATTTCTGAAAGTTTTTTCGCTCCAAGTTTAGTTCCCTTAACAGAAAAATCTAATGTAACTATGCTATATTTATTATGACTTTGAGCAATAGTCTATAGAAAGTAGCTCTAGAAATTTAATATATAATCATATTGCACTGACTGGCACCATCCTATTGGATTATATGGGAAATTAATGAAAGAGAGGGAGGGAGGGAGGGAGGGAGGGAGGGAGGGAGGGAGGGAGGGAGGGAGGGAGGGAGGGGGGGAGGGAGGGAGGGAGGGAGGGGCAGAGAGAGAGAGAGACAGCGAGAGAGAGAGAGAGATATGGGGGTAGTGTACGTGTTTGAAGAGTGACAGTTAACATAGCTGAAGATAGACAGAGAGAGGCCGTATCTGCAATAGAAGAGAGTAAAGTGTGTGTGTGTGTGGCTGAAGAGAGAAAGGGGGAGTGAGAGAAAGGGAGGGAGGTGGTGTCCACAACAGAAGATAGTAAAATGGGTGAGCATGACTGAAGAGAGAAAGAGAGAGATGATGGGAGAGAGATAGAGAAAGAAAGAGAGCGAGAGAAGAAATAAAGGAGGTGAGCATAGCTGCTGGGAGAGAAAAGTGAGAACATGAGAAAGAGAGAGAGAGGGATAGTGTACATGTTTGAAAAGTGACTGTTAACTTGGAGAAGAAAGAGAGAGAGGGAGAGAGAAAGACAGAGAGGTTGCATCCAAAGCAGAAGAGAGTAAAGTGGGTGAGGGTGGCTGATGAGAGCGAGAGAGTGAGCGAGATAAAGAGACGAGCATGGTTTACATGTCTGAAGAGTGACAGTGAACGTGGCGAAGAGAGAGGGGGAGAGAGATACATAGGAGAGAGAGCCAGAGAGTGAGGTAGAGAGATAGATAGATTATGAATGTTGGTGAAGAGAAAGATATGAAGAAAAGAATGAGATGGTGAACACATCTAAAGTAAAAGATGTTGTGAATGCGACAGTGATGGCACAGATTATGAATATCGATTTTATTAACTTGGCTTAAACCATCTGCCGACAACTTGTGAAACTGTCCATCTGCACGAACGTGTAAGTATGAATCGTTTTTTCAGTGCATATGTATGTTGCTTCGTGCTACTAAGGTTATATCACACAGCAGTGTGGCACTATGGTATGCGTTTAATAATCTTTTTTTGTATCTACAAGGTAACGTTTGCCATTTATGAAATGTTTTGACAATTATATTTCAGTCAATTTGAATCTTTCTTCAAATGGAGTGGAAATATTTGTGCAAATAGCACGTAAACATTCACAGCAGAGGTTAGAGAATAAATATAAAACGAATAGTAATATGTTACGATTGATCTAATTTCTTAGTTAAAGTATTATTAATAACAAATATCTATATAAATGAAACCATGATCATACATTCTTAAATCCCCTCCACCTTTATATATGACTGACCTGTGTATCATTTTAACTTCACTACTCCTGGCATCTCTTCTAGCTG
Source organism: Oasisia sp. SBJ-2009 (assembly GCA_964017155.1). Taxonomy (NCBI): domain Eukaryota; kingdom Metazoa; phylum Annelida; class Polychaeta; order Sabellida; family Siboglinidae; genus Oasisia; species Oasisia sp. SBJ-2009. The sequence goes on from OZ024854.1 coordinate 27,123,227, forward strand.
TCCAGATATGCATTTGTTTATGGCATCTAGACTGCCTTGGGAATGGAACATAGCATTAATGTCATACTTTTACACACAAAAACCTATATTACTACAGTCACTACTCAACCCCTGGTACATATACATATTGTGCACAGATGGGAAATAGTATGTAATAGGTACATTAGACGTCACATGGTGCACACCCATGGTATCAAGCAATTGCCACACATATTTTATACACTTGTCAAAATGTCAATTTTCTATGTTAAGTTGCCAACGTATTTCTGTAGTCACTTCAACATGTGATATTCATGCAACATAAAATATACACCTGTAGGAACAGAGAGAGGGCACAACGAAGAATGAAAGAGAGAGTGAGTGAGTGAGTGAGTGAGTGAGTGAGTGAGTGAGTGAGTGAGTGAGTGAGTGAGTGAGTGAGTGAGTGAGTGAGTGAGTGAGTGAGTGAGTGAGAGACAATCCCCGAGAGCACATAACCAACATCAATAGATAAGGAATAAAACTTATGTTGACCGCAAGTTAATATCTAATAATTAAGTTAACACAATGTGGATGGCATATGAATTTTGTTATGATATTTGCACGGAAAAACAAGTTTTATTTGTTCACAAATTTATTTTCACCTAGATATCAATATACATGTATACATGGATGCTGGATTGTTAACCATTAATACATAAACACATAGCAAACTGTTAATTTTATTATCTCAGTATATAGCAATAAACAATATAAAGAAAAAATATGCTCACAGGCTATACATAAAACACTGGACATAGTTTATCACCTTACAATGTTGTTGCTACCATCTTGTCACATCAACTACAGTAAGTAATGAATGACCTGTGTCAGGTCATATTTTCAAGGGTTGACATGGTAACTCAATAAAACAAATGTATTGAAGAATGCTGTGCAAAGTGTGGACACACAACTTGTAACCAGTCACAAACACTATTTCAGTAGACAGTTCAGCAGAATAAAGACATATCAACTAAATAAAACAGCCCAACAAAATAAAATTAGCCCACCAGAATACTGATGGCCCACTAAAATAAAGATAATCCACCAAAATATACAGCCCAACAGAACAAAGATAGCCCACCAGAATAAAGATAACCCACCAACATATTAAGTCCACTAGAATAAGATAGCCCACCGGAATTTAGACAACCCACTGGATCTCGCATCAAGTTGGTTTTCAACATTAGCTAACACATGGACAACAGTGAAACCTTACTTAGCCATCGAGATTCTACCAATCCACTTAATGTGTAAATTAAACATACACTGTACAATGTCATCCATTCTGTGATAAATGACTCCTATATGCAAAGTAACACTTTTAAGAAACTGCAAGACAATCGCATGTTTATACAGTTGTATGTTAAATGAATGTTTAAGTTTAACCGTGCACGTCCTATAAGACATTTGAGTCAAGCAGCAGCATGATGAGAACAACATCTCTCAGCATGCCAGTATCAGCAGTACTCCAAACAATGTCCCTCACAACTGCTGTTAGCAATATCACTTTGGTTGTATTATTCAAACCATATCTCATCTCATGGCCAGTTGAATACAGTGCCCAAAATACAAATATTTACATAATTCTATTATAAA
>OZ024854.1:27129843-27137343 GCA_964017155.1 Oasisia sp. SBJ-2009
TGGTGTGGTGTGGTGTGGTGTGGTGTGGTGTGGTGTGGTGTGGTGTGGTGTGGTGTGGTGTGGTGTGGTGTGGTGTGGTGTGGTGTGGTGTGGTGTGGTGTGGTGTGGTGTGGTGTGGTGTGGTGTGGTGTGGTGTGGTGTGGTGTGGTGTGGTGTGGTGTGGTGTGGTGTGGTGTGGTGTGGTGTGGTGTGGTGTGGTGTGGTGTGGTGTGGTGTGGTGTGGTGTGGTGTGGTGTGGTATATGTATGGAGTGTGTGTGTAGACGTACATGTATATGTATGTGAAATACCACGACATTGCTTGATTGAATAATACAAAAAGTATTTGAATACAATGGCTACTTTAAATAGGATCAATGTAGAAATGCATAAAGTAGTGTCTTTATAAGGGTCACATTGTTGGTGTCAACCCGGTCAAGAGACTGACCAGCTGCAGATGTGACAATTCTTATTTACTTATTAACAAACATGTTTCTCTTGTTCGAGGGAAACGAGTTCTTGTGGGGCACTGTGAATGGTGCCATGGAGGTTGTCCTCCATTACTCACACATTCTACAAACACAGGCGAGATTCATCAGTCAACTTAGTACAGCATACCGTGTCACACTGTGTCACACCATGTCACACTGTCACTGCACTGGCTGGAAGCAGCCACAGTTAACAGCTTCCCTGAGAGTGTGACATCACTTTTATTCACCGAGGGCAGAAGGGGTTGTGAGATGGAGGGACACAATGATGGAAAGGGGCATAGAAAGGAACACTGAAAGGGACGGGGAAAGGGAGAGAGAGGGGGGGATGGAACGAGGTAGAGGAGTGAGAGAGAGTGAGAGAGACAGCGGGTGGAGAATGCGACAAAGATAGAGAGATAGAACAAGAGAGAGTGGAGAAGCTGACTGAAACAGAGACAGCGAGAAAGAAAGAGAGACAGACAGACAGACACACAGAGAGACAGACAGACAGACGGATGGACAGGTAGACGGACAAGGAGAATGACAAGGAGACGGACAGGGAAATGGACAGGGAGATGGACAGGGAAATGTATAGGGAGACGGACAGGGAGACGGACAGGGAGACGGACAGGGAGACGGACAGGGAGACGGACAGGGACACGGACAGGGAGACGGACAGGGAGACGGACAGGGAGACGGACAGGGAGACGGACAGGGAGACGGACAGGGAGACGGACAGGGAGACGGACAGGGAGACGGACAGGGAGACGGACAGGGAGATGAACAGGGAGACGGACAGGGAAATGTATAGGGAGACGGACAGGGAAATGTATAGGGAGACGGACAGGGAAATGTATAGGCAGACGGACAGGGATATGTATAGGGAGACGGACAGGGAGACGGACAGGGAGACGGACAGGGAGATGGACAGGGAAATGTATAGGGAGACGGACAGGGAAATGTACAGGGAGACGGACAGGGAAATGTATAGGGAGACGGACAGGGAAATGTATAGGGAGACGGACAGGGAAATGTACAGGGAGACGGACAGGGAAATGTATAGGGAGACGGACAGGGAAATGTATAGGGAGACGGACAGGGAAATGTACAGGGAGACGGACAGGGAAATGTATAGGGAGACGGACAGGGAGATGGACAGGGAGACGGACAGGGAAATGGACAGGGAGACGGACAGGGAGACGGACAGGGAGACGGACAGGGAGACGGACAGGGAGGCGGACAGGGAGACGGACAGGGAGACGGACAGGGAGACGGACAGGGAGACGGACAGGGAGACGGACAGGGAGACGGACAGGGAGACGGACAGGGAGACGGACAGGGATATGGACAGGGAGACGGACAGGGAAATGGACAGGGAGACGGACAGGGAGACGGATAGGGAAATGGACAGGGAGACGGACAGGGAGACGGACAGGGAGACGGACAGGGAGACGGACAGGGAGACGGACAGGGACACGGACAGGGAGACGGATAGGGAGACGGACATTGAGACGGACAGGGAGACGGACAGAGAGACGGACAGATAGATGAACAGGGAGACAGGCAGGGAGACAGACAAGGAGAGTGACAGGGAGACGGACAGGGAGATGGACAGGGCGACCGACAGGGAGACGGACAGTGAGACGGACAGGGCGACGGACAGGGAGACGAAAAGTAAGACAGACCGGGAGATGGACAGTGAGATGGACAGAGAGACACGCAGAGAGACACGTAGAGACACAGGCAGACACAGACAGAGAGACAGTGACGGAGTGACATAGAGACAGAGAGACACAGAGACACAAAGAGATAAAGAGACAGAAAGAGACTGACATACAAACAGACAGAGACAGACAGACACACACACAGACAGAGAGACAGAGAGACAGAGAGACAAACAGACAGACCGAGCGAGACAGACAAAGAGAGACAGCGAGAGAGAGAGAGAGAGAGAGAGAGATAGGCAGACAGACACAGAGAGAGAGAGAGAGAGCAAAATAGAGAGAAAGACAGACAGAGAGAGAGAGAGAGAGGGAGAGACAGAGAGACAAAAAGGGAGAGAGAGTGTGACAGAGACAGTGAGCGAGAGAAAGACAGACGCAGAGAGAGAGAGAGAGAGAGAGAGAGAGACAGACAGACAGAGAGAGAGACAGACAGACAGACAGACAGACAGCACAGACAGACATACAGACAGACAGACAGACAGACAGACATACAGAGAAGCAGAGATAGAGAGACAGAGAGCGAGAGAAAGACAGACAGACAGACAGACAGACAGACAGACAGACAGAGAGGCAGAGAGACAGACAGACAGATAGACCGAGAGAGACAAAGAGAGACAGAGAGACAGCCAGAAAGAGAGAGAAAGAGAGCGAGACAGAGACAGAAAGAGAGAGACAGAGAGACAGAGAGACAAAAAGAGATAGAGAGACACAAAGAGACAGACAGACAGACAGACAGACAGACAGACAGACAGACAGACAGACAGACAGACAGACATACAGACAGACAGACAGACAGACAGACAGACAGACTGACTGACAGACAGACTAACAGACAGACAGACAGACAGACAGACAGACAGACAGACAGACAGATAGAGAGAAAGGATCAGATCGGGTTTTTATGCAATATTCCCGGGTCTTTTGAGAGAATTGTCTTAAACGTGTTTAATATACAAGCACTGCATTTGTTTGTGAAGGTTAAACAATAGTATACGATGGACACAATAATGAATATGGTGGTCAATTACTATGGACAGAAATATGCGGAGCGTTCGTATGGGTATAAATATCTACTTCATAAGCGGGTCCGTAATCCTTTGAAATTCAGGCGTACCATGTCTGGTTTAGAAAACCGCGCCCTCTCGCGTTTTGAATCTGAAGTGACACCCCCTCCGCATAGATAATAATAATAATAATGACTTAATTTACGCCAATTTCCTCGAACACCAAGCTCAGTGGCGCGACAAGACCAAGGGATTAAGCAAATTCGTAATCGTAAAACAATGCGTGAGTCGTCAATGGATGGATGGATGGATGGATGGATGGATGGATGGATGGATGGATGGATGGATGGATGGATGGATGGATGGATGGATGGATGGATGGATGGATGGATGGATGGATGAAGAAGCTAGGAGGCTAAGGGGGATAGGCATGCATTAATGAGTTAGGTTTTTAGACGTCGGCGGAATGAAACTATTATTAACTTCTAATTTAACACAGGCAGAAGGCGAATTCCACACCGTTGGTGCGGCAAACGAGAATGCTCAACATACAATTTTTGTAGTTGTGAACGTCGTCGCGATCATATTTCAATAGCAATTCCCACTACCCGTCTTGTCTTCCGATATGAGTAAGGGCCGACAGCGAAAATGTAAACATCGCCGCAATTGTTTTTAACAATACCCCAAAATTGTTACCATTCTTCGCCATTCCGATTTCGCGTCGTGAAGACGCTTCGGCTCAGTCCACACAATTTCAAGTGAATGTCTCCTCCATACAGAATACACTGTCTTGTGTATTCATGGAGATGGTCGACCCTCCAGACAACTTCTCAAGACCCGCCCCTGTAACCTGTAATTATAACAGATATTAAGTATTCCGGCTCCAACTATAAAGAATTCTGGCTCGAATTCGGGAGGAGAGTAAACTCCTTTCACTTTTGAAGCACTGGGAAATCACATCTCCTCCTTCCCGAAATGGGTTGGAAGTTCGGTGGCCATCCCTTACCATCTCTTACTATACCTTCCCATCCTTTCCCATCAATACGTGTGTGTGTGTGTGTGTGTGTGTGTGTGTGTGTGTGTGTGTGTGTGTGTGTGTGCGTGCGTGCGTGTATGTGTGTGTGTGCGTGCGTACGTACGTGCGTGCGTATATGCGTGCGTGCGTGCATGTGTGTGTGCGTGTGTGTATATATGGGTGGGAGTGTGGGTGTTTTTTTTTTGGTATTTGTGTGTTTATATGATTTTGAGCTGTTTATAATACATTTTTGACTGTTGTTGCTAATCCCCATACCAGTGGAGTGGTAGAAATTGTACTTGTAAAGTGTATGTATGTAGTCCACTTCTTATATGGCCAACCCTTCAGCAAACCCAAAGTGATCTTGTAAGGCAGATGGCATGTGATGAGGGGAACCATCGATAAATGCCCATTTCAAGGCAAACTGGCCGCTCCTTTTTAAGCACGCACATACGTTGTCAACATCTGAGACCTCTAACATTGCAACAATACCGTCTATGTGATGTTTTGCCAAGAACGACGAGTGTATATTGTAGGCCTTCTTGATTTGATTTTGACTTGTAGTTAAAGATTGCAGTTTTTGACGAGTGATTGGCTGAAGAGGGGAACATTCTTCATCCAACCCTGATCATTGCCCACGTTAGCCGGGTGGCAGGTGGTGAGACGTAGTTTGTATTAGAAAATGCTATTGCAATGAAAATGTGGCCGTATAATCCGAGTGGCCGATGGCGAGGGAGCTGTATAAGAAGGGGACTACTGTATATGCGTCAAGTTGCAGAGTGTATAAAGTAACTGCAAAGTTCAATATGTACATATCGCGCTGTGTATTCATATATATATATATATATATATATATATATATATATATATATATATATATATATATATATATATATATATATATATATATACACATGTTATATCAGCGTTCGGCGTGTTTGTAGACACGATCCTGATGCCCGATAATATTCCATGGGTCAGCACATCGAGGTGTGAATAGATGCCGGCCGAAACAAAAACAAACAAACAATATATATATATATATATATATATATATATATATATATATATATATATATATATATATATATATATATATATATATATATATATATATCAGCGTTCGACGTGTTTGTTAACACGATCCTGTTGCCCGATGATATTCCGTGGGTCAGCACTTCGAGGTGTGAATACTGTAGATGCGGCCGGCCGAGTGGCTTTGTATATGCATCACAATTTTATTGTCTTATGAACGACGAACAGTGTTCGTCGTTGACGGAGCTTGGATAATCGAGTCTAGACGAATTTCTTCTCGTGCGAGACACAGCCACAACGAGACTCCACCTCTAGTCAGTAGCTCCAGCAGGCCGGGACCAGGGACTACTACAGACAACCCTACTGGTGGGTCCGAAACCATCGAAGAACTTCTGATATAGCGCTCTTTATGGTAATAGTTATCACCATGCTTGAACAATTTCTAAAAGTTAAAATAAATGTTTGCATGTAGTGTTCCATACATAGTATATAACTCACAAAACAATAATAATTATTGTTGCATAATTACAAATTACTAATGTTTACTAAATGTATCACACTAAAATAGATAACTGCAGTACTGGTAGACGGAACTTGTGTTAAATGAGGCTCCTCAATTCTAATTGTCATCGCTTGTCTCTCTTCAGTTTCATTTCACTAAATGACGAGCCTCTTCAGTACCCTGCAAAGGTACGGCCGGCCAAGTATTGAGAGTGTACTCTTCAACAGCTTCCATGTACTTGTCATGTTGTCCGTATGGAAGATAACAGAATCCCAAAGAAACAACGGCGACATGACCACGGAAGACCCTTCAAGGCAGGGCTGGTTCCAAATAGTATTTGTATTTGAATACAGAAATGTTTTGGTTTTATATATGAATTGGAAAACACAAGCATGTATGTATTTGTATATACTATTTGGTTTGTCTTTTGAAAGTATTTGCAAATACAATCATATAAACACACACAGATTTGTTATACTAATAAAAAAAAGCATTTCGTCACATAATCTGACTGGCTCAAAGATCAAGACAGAATGTTTTTTTCACACCTGTGGTAGGGCCAAGAGCGGGCAGGTGGCACTGAGAATGCGGCTATGTGTTCTTCCAAAACGATACGCCATAATTTTGACGTTGTATGGCAGGTTTAAGCTGTGCACCTTGAATAATACATTCAGCGACAAACTTCCACCCACTTGAACTAAAACTGAAACAGGGGCAATGTATTTGAATCGTATTTGATTAATAGATTGCAGTGTATTTGTAGGCGAATTTTTAAAACGTATTTGAATTTGAATAGAAATCTGGAAAACAGCGTATTTCATTTGGCTGAGTTGTATTTGTATATGATCCCAAAATGTGTATTTGGACCCAATCCTGATCATGGACACTATTTTCTTCGAGGACGCAGCTGAAGACAGGGACCGCTGGAAGCAGCTGTCATCAGATAACAAACGTTGTTTCGAACTCAACAGAGCAGTAGCCGTCCAGGAGAAGTGGGAACGACGGAAACAACTCAGGATTCCTTCCCGTGCATCCGACATTGGTCTTCACGCTCACACGAGGACACACCAGCTGATGTCCTGCCTGTTTACTCATTCGACGGACTGACAGGAGAATCCATCATCTTCGGCATCGTCATCGTCATCGGAAGCAACAGCAGCAGAAACAACACCATCATTATCATTATTATCATTATCATCATAATCATCATCACCATCATAATCACCATCCACTGCAGTAAACTATTTTATATGTGAACATTTTATCGCATTTCTGATTAGTTAAAATAATTAATTTACTTAATCTTCACCCAGAATGTAATTCAATTGTTCGTGAAAATGATCAACAAGTTGGAAGAACAGTGTAACAACGAGTTTTCTTAATACACAACAATAGATTCAAAATTAACAACAATGATCCGGTCACCGTCGGCGGCCTTCACCGGGAACGTCGTCTGCTCACCAGGTGGCGAAGCGAGCAGGATTACTCTCAATTTATAGTTGTGTCAAAGCCCCTGGATGTCACTCTCACTCGTCTGTCTCTGGTGTGACACCCCCGATTTAACAACGAAGGGCGTCAACCTGTCGCAAATTATTTGATTTTATGGCTATTAAAGTTGTTAGTGTATTAAGTTTAAAAGCCAGGTTAATTCATGTCTAAGTAATAGACGTTCGTATTTGGTGGAAAAAATACGAGAACATTTGGTGCATTTGCGACAATTTCTCGCAAGTCAGCATAGACTGATCATAGCTGATTGTGGGCAAATATATTGA
>OZ024854.1:27144843-27157343 GCA_964017155.1 Oasisia sp. SBJ-2009
GAGACAGAGACAGAGACAGAGACAGAGACAGAGACAGAGACAGAGACAGAGACAGAGACAGAGACAGAGACAGAGACAGAGACAGAGACAGAGACAGAGACAGAGACAGAGACAGAGACAGAGACAGAGACAGAGACAGAGACAGAGACAGAGACAGAGACAGAGACAGAGACAGAGACAGAGACAGAGACAGAGACAGAGACAGAGACAGAGACAGAGACAGAGACAGAGACAGAGACAGAGACAGAGACAGAGACAGAGACAGAGACAGAGACAGAGACAGAGACAGAGACAGAGACAGAGACAGAGACAGAGACAGAGAGAGAGAGAGAGAGAGAGAGGGGGGAGGGGGAGGGGGAGGGAGGGAAGGAGGAAGTGAGGGAGAGAGAGAGAGAGGAGGGAGAAGGAGAGGGAGACGGCGTGAGAGGGAGCGTTGATGGATATCGTTGTAATTACATTCGTGGAACGAATATATAAGAAAAATAGAAAGCCAAACATGCATTACGTAATTGTTCGCCTAAGTTATCCAGGTCCTCAAATGCAATTACCGTGTTCTTATCAAACATTCATAGGTACGGCTACGTACATTCGACTGGTCGCAGACGGCCGGATGCGACAACGGCGATGAACGGACAGATTAACAGCGGACTTAATGTGTACGTCGCCGTAACATTGTAATAAAACAGTTCGATGCAACCGACGCATAAACACAACGACGAGTCGTCAGTCTATGACGTCTGTAAGTGGAACTTGTAATCACGATAATAGCAGTAATAGGACCTACATCTATGGCGTCTAAACCCCCAGGGACCACCACGATGAACCTGGACATGAACATGAAAAGAAACAGTGCGTTATACGTCATTGGGGCAGGTATATGACGGACGGCGACATTTTATGAAATGTCATCACAGTAATGTCCATTACCAATATGAGCTAGGAACACGTTGCTGCACCCATGTGAACTAGCGGAAGCTGGTGTCACGGAGACTGGCGCAGAATTCGGATTCCGGAGTAAATGTCATCTGTGATAAAGTAAATCGCTTCCGTGCAAAGTTCGTTTATCGCTTTCCCTTCGTTCGGGTACACTCCTTAAATCCTAAAGAAACTTTAAACAGCGGTTAAATGTAGTACAAAAGATCGCACGCCACCCCGACACGCGCGCACAAAAACACACAGACAAGCACCCGCACGCACGGACATAAAAACGCACGCACACACTCGGAATAACGGTAGGAGCTTAGATTTCTTGCGAGCAGGAGTCGGACGCAATAAATCATTTTAGACATCATATTTCACGTCATGCAGATAACGTGATGGGCATTCTTGGCGTTGTGCCGAGCATTGCATGACGTGCTTACGCGAGCATGTACCCATAGACGCATAGATCTATATCACCAACTTGTCACGTGAGCACGGTTCCGTCACTGTCTTTTTATGTTAGGCCTATTCGTTTTAAGAGAAGCAAAATTTATTCAAATTGTTATCAATATCGAAACTGGTAATTTCTTATTTTATTTTATGAGTATTTCCGCGTTGCAGACGCGATGTACTTCACGCGATGTACTTCACTCGATGTACTTCACGCGATGTACTTCGCGCAATGTATCTCACGCGATGTACTTCACGCGATGTACTTCACGTGATGTACTTCGCGCAATGTATCTCACGCGATGTACTTCGCGCAATGTATCCCACGCGATGTACTTCGCGCAATGTATCTCACGCGATGTACTTCACGCGATGTACTTCACGCGATGTACTTCGCGCAATGTATCTCACGCGATGTACTTCGCGCAATGTATCTCACGCGATGTGATTAAGTTAATTAAGAAATTAATTAAAGAACTTAGCATCAGTGTTGGTGGTGCACTCATCCAAGCCGTTGATAAAGTGAAAAACCTTGGTGTGTACTTGGACAATCACATGAACATGTCTGCCAACACATCAGAAATTGTTCGATGCTGCTATTTCCACATCCATCATATCGGTCAAATTAACAAGTTCTTGCCAAGGCAGACGAGGGAGAGGGTGGTCAACGCACTCGTGACATCAAGGCTTGACTATTGTAATTCTCTTCTATATGGCACAGTTGACAAGAACTTTGCCAGACTACAGCGTCTTCAAAATACTGCCGCTAGACTGATCATGCGCGTACCAAAATACTCCAACATCACGCCTGTGCTGAAGGAACTCCATTGGCTTCCGGTCCGGGAACGTGTCTGTTTCAAAATAATGTTACTCGTCCACAGAGCGGTCAACTGTCGTGGACCAGTGTACTTGCATGACCTTATTTGCATCTACATGCCAACCAGAGCACTTCGCTCAGAGGGAACCAAACAGCTTAAAAGACCTAAAACAAATTGCAAAGCTGGTGATGCGAGTTTCCCCGCAGCTGCTCCGGACCTGTGGACTACCGTTCTCAATAAGAGAACTGTGCAATGAGAACTCTTTTAAGAATGCCTTAAAGACGCTCTATTTTAACCAATACTTTGGCTGATGCATAAATAATTAAATGAAGAGACAATGCGTCGAAGAGAACATTACTTCTGCCTAAATGACCTTGTGTATTTTTTTTTAGCCTTTCTATATTTATTTATTTATTTATTTATAATGTTTTTATTAGTCTGTCTTTATGCACTTTTATATAATATACAGTTAATTTTGTTTTAGTTATACATTTGGGTAATTCGTTTTAAGAACATGTTATCATGTACATGTAAAGCGCCCTGAATAGTTTTTAAGCTAGATTTGGCGCTATATAAGTTTAAGTTTATTTTATTTATGTACTTCACGCGATGTATCTCACGCAATGTACTTCGCGCAATGTTCTTCGCGCGATGTACTTCACGCGATGTATCATCATCATCGTCGTCATCTCGTTCCATCATCGTCATCTATAGCACACCCCGTTGAGATACATTTATTTACTAGCGTTAAGCAAATGACATCTTCCCATGTCACAGATATAGTCTCGCAAATGGCAAACGTCCGATGTAAACACAGAACATAAACGTGTTTCCCTACAAATAACCGCAACTTCAAAAGTTGGCGGTCGTTTACCAAGTTGTTAAATATATCATACGCTAATTGAATTGGCTAGTAGTTCCGTAACAGGTGTTCCGAAAATGAGATCCACCTCATAATATCCGCGCGTGAGAAGACGCACTGTCGAACACGAATTATTCATGTGACATTTAGAATCGCAAATAGCATGTGCACGGTGACCAAATCGATTCCTAGTCTGCTCGAATTACCGTCTTCGCTCACGCCTTGTGTACGTCTACAGATGCCTTTGTTGCCAATTTGCACGTGTTTAATATGATTACGTAGTCATATTAAGACACCAACAGGTAATGGGTTGTGAGTCTATCTGTACGTCAGTCTATTTATACCAAACTTATAAACGTCATAGCGTTACTTTCAACTAAACGCATGTATTACAACGAAGTCGTACCCATGCTTCAGAAGAAACGTGTATTGTCTCGCTGAATTAGACGCATATTTGAACATGTAAATCCGTTTATCGAGTGTATTTAGGTCTGTGCTATATGAGTTCTGGCTACGTTTGTACGTGTGTCAGCATAAACTGACGATGGCCTCATACGGGGACAGAAAGAAAGAAGCGAGAAACCCATAAAATGAGCTCTGAAAGCATCGCCCAGAGCACTTTACATTTGCATTATACGGCAGTGGTATGCGTTGATACTAGAACCCGGGTTGGAATCCTGGGCAATTTTGCCCACTCCACGTTGCTCCAGTTCACTCGGCCGTATGATATGTGAGCCAGATGTTTCCCGGAATGTCAAAGCAATCTTGTCCGCTCCGTTTCACGGAATCAATGCCTCAAACAAAGAATGGTAGTTATTAAACTGCAGCCTAGACACGACTAGACTAGACATGAGAAAATGACCGGGAAGATCGAGAGCGATGGAGATCCATTTACAAGATTGTGACATTTTGAAATTAACCGCTAACACAGAGGGAACCGAATCAAATGTAGCTACTGAAGGATCGTGTGCACGGCGGCTACACGTGACGACTACTGCTGTCATGTTTGCTGCCGATGCAGCAAATCTCGAACCGATGAAGGGAGGGAAAGAGGGAAAGAGAAAGGGAGGAAGGGAGGAAGGGAGGAAGGGCGGAAGGGAGGAAGGGAGGAAGGGAGGAAGGGAGGGAGGGAGGGAGGGAGGGAGGAAGGAAGGAAGGAAGGAAGGAAGGGAGGGAGGAAGGGGTGGAAGAAGGGAGGGAAGAAGGGGAGGGAGGGAGGGAGGAAGAAGGGAGAGAGGGAGGGAGGGAGGGAGGAAGGGAGGGAGGGAGGAAGGGGGGGAAGAAGGGAGGGAAGAAGGGGAGGGAGGGAGGGAGGAAGAAGGGAGAGAGGGAGGGAGGGAGGGAGGGAGGGAGGAAGGGAGGGAGGGAGGAAGGGAGGAAGGGAGGAAGTGAGGAAGGGAGGAAGGGAGGAAGGGAGGAAGGGAGTGAGGGAGGGAGGGAGGGAGGGAGGGAGGAAGGGAGGGAGGGAGGGAGGGAGGAAGGGAGGTAGGGAGGAAGGGAGGAAGGGAGGAAGGGAGGAAGGGAGGAAGGGAGGAAGGGACTGGACTGGACAGGACAGGACGGGACGAAGGGATGAAGGGAGGGGTGGAGGGATGAAGGGAGGGAGGGAATGAGGAAGGGAGGAAGGGAGGAAGGGAGGAAGGGAGGAAGGGAGGAAGGGAGGAAGGGAGGAAGGGAGGAAGGGTGGAAGGGAGGAAGGGAGGAAGGGAGGAAGGGAGGAAGGGAGGAAGGGAGGAAGGAAGGAAAGGGGGAAGGGAGGGAGGGAGGAAGGAAGGAAGGAAGGAAAGAAGGGAGGAAGGGAGGAAGGAAGGAAGGAAGGAAGGAAGGAAGGGAGGAAGGGAGGGAGGGAGGGAGGGAGGGAGGGAGGGAGGGAGGGAGGGAGGGAGGGAGGGAGGGAGGGAGGGAGGGAGGGAGGGAGGGAGGGAGGGAGGGAGGGAGGGAGGGAGGGAGGGAGGGAGGGATGAATGGATGAATGGATGGATGGATGGATGGATGGATGGATGGATGGATGGATGGATGGATGGATGGATGGATGGATGGATGGATGGATGGATGGATGGATGAATGTATGAATGGATGGATGAATGGATGAATGGATGAATGGATGAAGGGAGGGAGGGAGGAAAGGAGGGAGGAAAGGAGGGAGGAAGGGAGGAAGGGAGGAAGGGAGGGAGGGAGGAAGGGAGGAAGGGAGGAAGGGAGGAAGGGAGGAAGGGAGGGAGGGAGGGATGGAGGGATGGAGGGATGGAGGGATGACAGGATGGAGGGAGGGGGAGGCAGGGAGGAAGGGAGGGAGGGAGGGTATTAAACAATCGATTAACAGAAAAGGTCGGTGCAACGATGTCAGTCAGGGCCGTTCGTTGGTCGATGACTCCGTCAGATTGTCTCTGTAATGCGTAGTTAGCCGGGTTCAGGCGCTATCAGACAACCAGTTTAGTGCGGCTTTATGTACGTAGCCTCTAATTTCGTTGTCCAGGACATGGTGCAGCTGGTGATTATATTTTATGAATCCCAAACATGGTCCGTGATGTTTTTATTTCTGGAGACTGGTGTACCGATGTCGATAGGCATATACATGAACGCCACCCACGGTGTAAAAACGCAAGCAAATTGATGCACGCACGCACGCACGCACGTACGCACACTCCCCACACATACGTACACACATACGCACGCACGTACACATTTCCAATTGTAATGTCTACGACACCACGTGAATACCTCTGTTGCAACATTCGTGTAAGACAGTCACGATCACCATCATCATCACAATTATCAACATAAGCGTCATCATCATCTTCATCATCATAATCATAATTACTGGTTGGCCGGGATGAGCTGTATCCTTATGTGTCGGTTGTTCGTACGGCTGGACGTCTGTTACTCCAACATCGAGATGTTCACAGCTCACCTTGGCGTATGTTTCGTCTGTTTTATTCTTGTTTCTTGACCTCAGCGGATGTTCACAGTTCACTTTGACGTATGTCTCTCCTGTTTTCCTCTTGTGTTTCCTGACTTCAGCGGATGTTCACAGTTCACTTTGACGTATGTCTCTCCTATTTTCCTCTTGTGTTTCTTGACATCAGCGGATGTTCAGCGTGCAGGATGATGACACTGACTCAGTTGTGTTCCTGCAGCAATGAGCAGCTACTGTTGTAAGCACATCATGCGGATCTTATGTTTCGCAGGCAGTGACCAGCTAGTTATAGGCGCATTATAGGACCCTTATTTGTTAGTCTGTCTACATCCCCGTAATACAGGCTATTATACCAGTGGATGTTTAGATACATCCTCGACATTCTGGTGTAACTCTCGTCAAGGTTTTTTCCAGGTTGTGAGGTTCCAGGTATCAGCTCCGATTAGTAATTAACTACCAGCAGTGGCACTGAAGTTTGAGCGATCGTCTTACCTTTGTCTTCCATAATTGGTCTCGATGTTCTTACTGTTGTTTTTCATACTTGGTCTAGTTTATTCTATTTGCACGAATTTCTCATGAAAAACTCAACGATGCCGAAGTTAAAATCTGCTTTATGTGAGAAACCTGAGATGGAACCAAGATGTGGGTGAGATAAAATGATGTTAAAATGTCCAGTTCTGTCATAACCAGTACGACCAGTGCGACAGTGACCTGCCGCACAGATCCGAAACAATGACCACAGTGGTCTGCGAAAATGACGGATAGTGAGATTGTACTTTTATCCGGTTTAGTCTTTGTCCTGTCTATGGCAAAGCGCTGTTGAAATGCTTTCGTTGTACAGCGAATCCAGGTACATAGATCCCGGAAGTCTGCTACTTCCTCGTGTGTTTCGCCGTCAACTGTTCGTATTACTTTACATTGATTGGAAAAAAGTGGGCTAACAAATGTCAATCATAAATATCACATTAGCCGGTGTGTTTTTGTAGTTAGGATCCTGATAATTCATGCGTAAGGTCGAGGCCAGTCGTTGCCTGAAGCCATTCGTCTTCGTAAACCTTACGCTTGCATTAGCCTATAGTTCCTTCCCGTGTATACGTACGCGGCCTGTGACCATCCTTCAACGGCCAGCTTCAATTGGCGATAAGATACATTAAACGTAATTGCCGACCGACAAATTAACTGCGTTTTTATTTCTAGGACGCTTAAGTGGCGCTGTCTCACACGAATAATTACATTTTAGACTCGAATTGATCATCAGCTGATAATTGCGTTGATCGGGTCGAATCCCCTGGGGTATTATGGCGACCGGATTGCAGTCGAGACTTGTTGCTGTGAACGACTCGCGTGCAATCAAGTCTCCTGTTATGAACGACTAGAAGAATCGAGTCTCATAGCTGGAATAACTCTCATGGAATTTATTCTAGTGGAAGGAATGACTCTTGTGGAATTTATTCTCGTGGCGTGAATGACTCGATTGGAATTTAGTCTCGTGGCGTGAATGACTCGAGTGGAATTTATTCTAGTGGAGTGAATGACTCGAATGGAATTTAGTCTCGTGGCGTGAATGACTCGAGTGGAATTTAGTCTCGTGGCGTAAATGACTCGAATAAAATTGAGCCTAGTTGTGTAAATAACTTGAATGGAATTGAGCTTATTGGCGTGAACGTTTCTCGTGGAAATGAGTCTAATTGTGTGAATAACTCGAGTGGAATTGAGTCTCCTGAAATGAATGGCTCAAGTAGAATCCAGCCTCCATGAATGACGCGAGTGGAATTGAGTCTCCTGGCGCCAATGACTTGAGTCTCATAGTGTAAATGAATAGAGTGGAATCGAGTTTCTTGGTGTAAATGACACGAGTGGAATTGAATTTCCTGGAGTCGAGTTTTGACTGGAGTCGAGTTGACTGGAGTCGAGTTTCCTGGTGTGATTGACTCGAGTAGAATCGAGTATCGCAGTGTGAATGACTCTCGTGGAATTGAGGCTCGTGGAGTGAATGACTTGAGTGGAGTGGAGTATCCTGACGTGAATGACTCGAGTGGAATTATGGTTCTTGATGTGAATGACTCCAGTGTAAATGAGTTCCTGGCGGGAATGACTCGAGTGGAATTGTGGTTCATGGTGTAAGTAACTCGAGTAGAGTCGAGTCTACCGGTGTGAATGATTCGAGTTGAATAGACTCTCCAGGTGTGAATGGTCGGAATGCAATCGAGTTTCCTGGAATGAATTACTCGAATGGAGATGTCGAGTTGTTTAGTGTGAATAACTTAAACGACAACATCATTGCTACATACATCCACCGTTACAGATGTTATTTGAAAATACACTCATTACATTACGAATAGTGTAATTATTCATATCAATTAATTAAATGTAATTATATGTGTGTGTATATATATATATATATATATATATATATATATATATATATATATATATATATATATAATATATATATATATATAATATATATATATATATATATATATATATATATATATATATATATATATATATATATATATATATATACACACATTTGACTCGCAACGTACGTTTCATAAGACTCGTTCAGTCCAGATAAACCGTGACAGTCTGTGTATGTCTCTTCCGAATCTGAAACTAAATTGGATACATCGTAAGAAGCCAGTATTGGCTACGGCATACATCACGGACACACCATTGTTCAACCAGCTGTGTTTGCGGTGAGCACCAGCTGTCTGCTAGATGTGTCTGTAGATCAAATCTGAACACCAGTTGATCGTCGACGTGCTGGGTGTCATAAAACACGAATGTCTCACGTCCACACAAATGAGACGTCGGCCCAACGTGGCGCTCGATAATCGGGACAGACGTCAAGCGTTTATGACTGACCTTTTGGCAGAAAGCTGGCGTTTTGTTCGGGAAATCGATACAATATGCCTACGTGGACGTCAGAGTTGTGACAAGTGTAGAGTTATTGCCGTCGCCTTGCGCGCTCTCACATAGCGATGCTCCTCGGAGGAGGCGATGGTATAAATGCCTGTGTTGATGTGAACTGGGTGATGTTGATATATCTGTTTCGTATTTTGGTTTGTAAATTGAGTAATGTTAAGCGATCTTTTTCAGGGTGATGGCGCATATCATGATCTGAATTGAGTGTTCATATGTAAACGCGTTGAAATTGATTATATATATATATATATATATATATATATATATATATATATATATATATATATATATATATATATATATAATTATATAGATATAATTATATATATATATATAATTATATATATATATATATAGATATATCACATATATATACACACACACAAACACACACATACTGTCACACGCACACACACAAACACACACATACTGTCACACGCACACACACACTCGCACGCACGAAAAAACACACACACACACACACACACACACACACACACACACACACACACACACACACACACACACACACACACACTACATTCGACAGCGCGACCTCCACCAGGAAGTGAAACCCGGGTGTACGTGAGACTCCGACGTGTGCCCTCCTCATGGAAGCGATGCCATGTTTACGTACGTTGACCAGACGTCTGTTATCCCGTATAACGATCTTCCACTATCTGTATTGCGCACTGATTGCTGTTGATCAGTGTATAGTGCAGTTGACGACATACACACACGTGTACTGAATGATAACACTGTGTAGTGATCGCCGACTAAACGCCGCTTGTTGTTGCAGCTGCTGCGCCTAACGGGGCGGGACCTCTCGCCAAAAAACACAGCTGCTACCGCCAGCCGAGGCGTCGACCGTCCGCTGTCTCTCCTGGTTGGCGCGCCGCCTGCAAATCACGCCAGAATTGCATTTTTTCCACGCCGAACGAGCACGAGGATTACGAGCCGACGGCGAGAAGTGACTACTGGCGCGTGGAGTGATGCGCTTTGAAGCGGCCGCGCCTCGTTACTATTCACCCGCGCACCGGCAGCTGGTGCGGTTCCTGTCGGCACTTCTGTTCCGTGAAAGCAGTCGATTAACGGCCAGAAACGATGAATGAAAACGTCTGCGCTTCTCAAATCTGCTCCATTCGACGTCCGTAGGCGGTGGGCACGTCAGACCCGCCGGCGCGACGCGGGCGTGTTTTTGCGTGCGCTCTAATAAAACTAGATTTACGTCAAATTTCATTGCGCGTAACTCGCTCGCGACGGCGCGGATCCGGAACGGATTAACGGAACGATCAACAACTTGGTGACGACACCGGAAGTGACAAATCGGGGTAGTGTCAGGGTCACCGATGGAGACGGAACTCGCCGCGACGATCTGGCCGTGTCTGGCTGCCGTGCACAACTGCACGCGGCCGTCGCTTAACAACGACACCGCCGTGAAGACGGAAGACGTGAAGCGTGACCACAATGCGACGTCGGACGTTCTGTTGCATGCGCCGCTCGAGATGCTCGACAGCGCGTCGACGTTCGTCATCGTCGTGCTCAGCGTCGTCGTCCTGTTGGCCGTCGTCTTCACCATCAGTCGGCTGTTCGTCAAGGCCGAGGCCGTCGCCAAGGCGGCCGAGGTGAGCGAGGTGTTGTTTGAGGGCGGCGAGGGCATGTTCACGTTGGACGGCGACGAGTGGCCGTCTTAAAACTGGAGACGTGACGTAGGAAGGCTTACTAGTGTTGAAGTGGCTTTCTTAATGAAGGAGAAGGCATGTTTACGTTGGACAGTGACGGGTGGCTTTCTTAATGCAGGAGAATGCATGTTTACGTTGGACAGTGACGAGTGGCCTTCGTAATGAAGAAGAAGGCATGTTTACGTTGGATAATGACGAGTGACCTTCGTAATGAAGGAGAAGGCATGTTTACGTTGGATAATGACGAGTGGCCTTCGTAATGAAGGAGAAGGCATGTTTACGTTGGACAGTGACGGGTGGCCTTCGTAATGAAGAAGAAGGCATGTTTACGTTGGACAGTGACGAGTGATCTTCGCAATGAAGAAGAATACATGTTTACGTTGGACAGTGACGGGTGGCCTTCGTGATGAAGGAGAAGGCATGTTTACGTTGGACAGTGACGACTGGCCTTCGTAATAAAGGAGACGGCATGTTTACGTTGGACAGTGACGAGTGGCCTTCGTAATGAAGGAGAAGGCATGTTTACGTTGGAGAGTGACGAGTGACCTTCGTAATGAAGGAGAAGGCATGTTTACGTTGGACAGTGACGAGTGGCCTTCGTAATGAAGAAGAAGGCATGTTTACGTTGGATAATGACGAGTGACCTTCGTAATGAAGGAGAAGGCATGTTTACGTTGGATAATGACGAGTGGCCTTCATAATGAACAATTTAACTTCGTAATGACGTATTTACGCTGGACAGCTGCAAATGCCCTTCTTAAGGAGGGAGAAGGCATGTTGGGTGTTGTGACGAGTGGCCTTATCATGGGAGGGAAGGGAACATTTACGTTGGTCAGCAACAAGTGACCTACACAAGAAAAGATAACCCATTTAACATAATGTTGGACGGGAACGAATGGCCTTGATAAGAATGTCAAAAGAGACAGGACTTTGCTCTTCACCTGACTGGACATCGTCCAAATTTGATGCGGCAGCAGCTGGCTTAAGACCTTGCTTTTTGCATTGTTACTCGCTATGAGAGAGGTTTTCGTACTGGATTTATTTCGGCGTTCGTGTGGTCCTAGTCGTTGTTCCTCACACCAAACGTTTGCTGCTACAAGTCTCTATAAGTCTCTACAAGTCTGCAGCCAACGCGTGTCTCTGACCAGCACCACACCAATATCCGTTCTTTTAGCCAATTATTGCGTCTTACGCACGCTCACGAATGCATATCTAGCGACAGGCCATGTGACGGCATTGCCACAGCTAATTGACGTGGTCGGCAGGATATACAGTAGGAAATTACGGAAGCGAGGTCTTGCACAACCCGACGTAGCTGTCTCCGTGTTGAAATGAATGTGTCTTGTTAAATGTGCGACGTAATGACAGTCCAGGGCCGTGTGGTATGCAATGTAAGGAAGGCGTAAGGCATCAGTCGTAAATCGGCGGCCGTTTGGGTAGATGGTTGAGTCAGGTCTGCGCTCTGTAAATGTTGACGCGTACATGGGGGATATGTTATATGCCTAGACCATATGGAGCCATAACTGGTTTCTCTTACGTATCAGACGCTGAACGCGCTATTCCGATTTCACAGCGTACCTGTCTAAAAACTGCAACTGTTGTAATAAGAAAACAAAAGACTTTCGAAATGTTTCTCTCTCTTATAATAACAATAATAACAATAATAATTAGGTAGCTTTTATTGCGCCTAAATCTTTATAAACTAAGCCAAGAGGCGGATCAATACAAAAGTGTTAATCGATCTCAAGAGTCGATACACAATTTCAGTTGTCATCAGATTGGTTGATACGCCAAGTAATTTTACACAAGTGAAAGACCTAGCGTAAAACGGCGTTCCGCCTCTCGAATTGCAACCTTGGATTCCTAAGTGACATGTGCTGAATCGAAGAGAGAGAACCTTCGTTTGCATTCCTCAATGG
>OZ024854.1:27162343-27177343 GCA_964017155.1 Oasisia sp. SBJ-2009
GTACTAACGTTTAATTCTTTGCGTGGCCATGGACCAGAATATGACTGAGAATTGTTGATTCCTAGAAGCTTCCATTATGGATTAAGATCATAGGATGGTATAGCATTTGTCGTGCCTAGGACAAAGAGAAAAACTCTGGGAGATAGGGCATTTAAATTTGCTGCACCGAAAGTGTGGAACTCATAACCGAAAGATGAGCACAGCCGCAACGATGTCAGCGTTTTAAAGAGTAATAGTCGAGTTGCCACACTATACTCTACTGTAGGGAACCTGGAAATGTTTGGTCGTCTAAGGTTTTTTTGCTGAATCATATAGATTATGTGTCCCTGAACTCAAATATAAAGCAGACTCACGATTTTAGTGCAGCCTACCATTAACTTATAGTTATATATTTTACTATTTTTTATATAGATTTACACCTATTAGATAATTATTAGACTATGTCTGATGTTTATACTTAAATTATTAATTTATAATTATTATGTATTAAATATTATTATTTTATAATTATTTATTGTAATTTATTAAATAATCTGTCTAATTTACTTTACTTCTTTACATCACTAATTACTAGTTATATATTGGATGGTTTCTTTTCCATATTAACATTTTGGCTGGCACTGGACCGAATTCCATAACCGTGCATTGTGCAACCATGTCAATATCGTCCCATGCTAGCTGATCGACGAACTTGTGGATAACATGATTACTAGCGACATATGTAGGGAAGGAGAATGCATAAACATACCATCTTTATCGCTCATCGATACATCAATTATGTACTCATTACTGACATGCGTGATTTATATACTGACTGTAAACCGTGGTGATACTTAAACGCCAACTACACCGTATTCCGTTGAAAGGAGTATCAATAAACACAAACATAAGACTGGTATTGGTAAACATTAGTAGGAAAATAACCGGCTTCAAACAATCCTCTCTCACTGCTTTGTATGAAAAGCAGGTACTGCGTCAAGCCAATAAAGTAATTAATGACAATACACACAATCTACATAACGAGTACATCCTTCTGCCCTCGTCTAGAAGGTTCAGAACTATCATATCCAAAACAAATAGGAAGCGTGATTCATTCATTCCAATGTCTGTACGACACCTCAACAATAAGCACTTCTGACGTTATGTGTGTATGTTTAATTTTTTCTTTTATTTTGTGTCTGAAAGGACGACCACAATTATATTTATAACTATAATTTTAAATTATATTATAGATTAGTATTGTATTTTATTATGATTAATATTTACATACTGTTTTAATAATGAATTTATCTGTATTTTTATTTCTCTACTCCTGTGTTTTTAGTTTTTATGACGAAAGCTGCAAAAAGAATTTCCCAGTCCGTGAAAATAAAGTGTTATTGTATTGCATTAAATCGATGAAAAAACACATAAATATTTCTAGTAATAATCACGATGACCGACACAAAGGTATATATGCTCCCACAGCCCGTCATTACCACTGCGTCTGATGTTTCAATGACGTCCATATGAACCCATTTGCTAATTAGTATACGACGTTGATATGCAATATTTAGCACTAAACGACAAATATAGACGAGGGAGTATCCATGTATGTAATATGCAAGCTATTTTAATAGGACACGTAACACATGACGCAATAGTTGGAATACGCACGAGTCGTACATTGCTGTATATGCATTCATTAGTTTTATGTACACCGCGTAAAATGTATGCAAACTCTGTATCCGTTTACAATATCGTATCGGCGACCGTAAGCGTACAAAATACCAGCGTGAGTATTCCTGGACAATCGTGTCGTTATACACGTTTGTGTGAAAAACGCACATGTACTTGATACCACACATATTTCAATATACGCCCTTTGGTATTCATATCGGCACCAATCAAAGTACGTGCTGTGAGTATTGAATTAATAGTTGATGCCATATATTATAGTGCATGTCATTGTGTCATTCTATGATTTTTTTCATACAGATTTTAAATAATTGTTTTTTTCTCACTTATATTGACCCTAAAGGACAGAAAAATTCCATTTTTTTCGTCCACGTTTTCGTGGGAAAATTCAAAATGGCCGCTACCGGTCACCCAAATTCTTATAATCGCTATATCTTTGTCAATAAACGGTATAGAAACTTGAACTCGGAATCGATTTATATGTTTTGACGTATGAGGAATCCAATACATCTATTATATTGATGAAACAAATGAAAATAAAGCTATACCACCCAAAAATGCTTTAAAATGACGGTAAATGATAAAGTATACGCAATTATGTAGCAAATATACGTCCTGTGATTTTGTCTTGATTTTTCTACTTTTGCAGCAACTTTTTTTAATAAAGATACATTACACATTACATTTTGTTTGTTCGAATTGAATTGTTATCGGAAACTAATACTGTACTTCAGAAACACACACACACACACACACACACACACACACACACACACACACACACACACACACACACACACACACACACACACACACACACACACACACACACACACTCATACACACACACACACACAAATATATATATATATATATATATATATATATATATATATATATATATATATATATCAATTAAATAAATATTTAAGAAACAAGTGTATGTACATTCACTCCATTGTCATTTGTCTTTCAAAACTGGTGAAGTCCGCATGTGATTATTCGCATTAAGTGTCAATCTACATAAAGCTGCGGTTACTCTGGGATAACTTTCATGCATTATGGAGGGACACGTGACAGGAAAAGAGACATGGTCATTTGGTCCTACTGGGGCAATTTCGTCACATCCGGTCTCGTAACCTAACAGTACGCAACTGCGCGTCAGCATCTATAGAGAACCCGAAATGTGACGTCACGCTGCCGCGCTGGTTCCAATTCATGCTTCCCGTCACATCTTTCAAAATGGTATTGTGTTACGTTCCTGACTTTAACCACTACTCTGATAGTCATAGTTGTCGTTTTTATCGGTTTCCCAAAGTGGAAAGTGAAAAGAAAAGGTTGATTAAATCAATCATATATTTTGTAAATCTTTGTCAGACAAGAGAAACAATCCACTATTGCATCAGCTGCATGTTTAACCGGTAACGACAAGGACTGATGTTACCTCGTACTGTCAGGTATCGGAGATGGAACTATCCATCAAAATGCCACTGCATCAGCAGGTCCTGGACAAGGTAGACATTACAAAGCAATCGATTGTATATAGTCAAGATGGTGTGTCACCTTGGTGCCCAGTTATCGTTTAGAATACGCGAGAAGCCGAGACAAATATCACACCCTCTCAATGTGACAGTAAATTATACAGTTTTCCAACTTTGAGCGTATTCACACATGACTATACTAAGAAGCACATTGACGTCCACGACGAACGCCTTAAGCTTACGTGCACACGTAAAACATCAATAATACTCTCGAGAAACAACGTTTTGACCACGCTGAGAAGCTAGTAGTCGTCGTCGTAGTCGTCATCATAACTGGGGGAGGGAACTCGGAAGTGTAGTTCGCCACAGAAGAATTGTTCTCCAGACGTGTCGATCATTTCCACTCGCAGCTTGAACTTCCCCTGTTGGACACGCCGTTACAGAATGATTACACGAAGTAACGAATAGATAAACAAGCAAGTATGTCAGAATGTCGATGTTCGATATTAGATGCAGTTTTGTTTGGCGCCGTACATCGATATTTCATGATCCGGACCGATTAGACACCTGATGAAAGTGCTCTAAGATTATATAAGAAATTAACGTTCTGAGTTGATCTTTAAATATGATAGTGTTAATAATTCGTAGTTGTGTAATAATTATAAGTTTGCAAAGAAACCTTCGTGGCACTGCTACACAAAATTAAAAAAGTTAGAACTAAAGCTACTAGAAAAATACGATGTCTATTTTACGGAGTTTTGAATTGAAAACAATTGCACCTTTACGAAACCAGATATTCTGTTAAACCAATCCGAACATTATACGTGACATGTTGATAACACTTACCTTACGACTTTCCCATCTGATAGTTACTTAGAGCTATTTTTATCTGTTTGTTTCTGACGTCCATCAAACTTACCACAGGAACGAATGTTGTAACTTCTTTTAGGTTAATCTCTACCGTCCCTTTTGCCCTAGCTGTACAAAACGAACAATATGCTTCATTGACAACCGCCATGTTTACAGAATATCAACAGTTATACTTAAAATAAGTTGCATTCCTTTTAACAAAAATTTACATTTCCTTACCGATTCAGGAAAACGTATTTACAATGTGAGCAATATTTACTCATTAATTTAAATTATATTTTATGTATGTCACTTTGGCTTATGATACTATAAGTGCCATGCTATTTCACCAGAAAATTGAGTATACCAGATGGACGATATTTGAATGTAACTTCAACAAAACGCGAATGAAGAATATCTGGAAGAGTAAGAGTAAGAGTAAGAGTAAGAGTAAGAGTAAGAGTAAGAGTAAGAGTAAGAGTAAGAGTAAGAGTAAGAGTAAGAGTAAGAGTAAGAGTAAGAGTAAGAGTAAGAGTAAGAGTAAGAGTAAGAGTAAGAGTAAGAGTAAGAGTAAGAGTAAGAGTAAGAGTAAGAGTAAGAGTAAGAGCAAGAGCAAGAGCAAGAGTAACAGTAAGAGTGTTCTCCCGCCTGTATCCTCAGCATGTTGAGGCTAGGCGGTATCCGGAAGAAGAAGAAGAAGAAGAAGAAGAAAAAGAAGAAGAAGAAAAAGAAGAAGAAGAAGAAGAAGAAGAAGAAGAAGAAGAAGAAGAAAAAGTAGAAAAAGAAGAAGAAGAAAACAAGAAGAAGGAGTTATGATTCTATGATTCATCCCAAACAGTGTACGACAACTTACCGCCTTTACGGAAAGGACACATCTTCGGGAACAGTTTGTTGATTTGTCCACAGTTGAATGGACGACACCCGTCATACAGCTGGTCAGTGTCAGGACCCTGGTCCAAGTACAACTTGTAGCAAGCTTTTCCTTCCTTGATGTCAGTCACTGCAAGAATCGTGGTCGTTCAGACGATGACGATGATTTTGATAACGACGTGAGCAAGCGGTCATGCGGGTGTACGTGTGTGTGTGTGTGTGTGTGTGTGTGTGTGTGTGCTTGTGTGCGTATATATATATATATATATATATATATATATATATATATATATATATATATATATATGTGTGTGTGTGTGTGCGCGCGCGCGCGAGTGTGTATATGTATGTGTGCGTGCGTGCGTACGTGCGTGCGTGCGTGTGAGTGTGTATGTCGTGCCTTCACTGAGTGTGTACATGTGTTCGCTTGTCTGTATCAGATTGAACGCAAGTAATATCAATCACAACATGGGAGATTTGCTCGTGTCAAGCCCAGGGTACGCCGTAGGTTTGCCTAGTTAAGTTGAGGGCATGCGGTAAATATTCAGTTATCCAGATGCTAACAAATTACGTTATCATATTATACTCAGTGCAACGAATAATGATATCGAAATTAAAATGCTTTGACATGACGCTTGCTCAACATAGTAACTGTCGCATTTGGATGCTGACACAATCAGACTTGATGTTATACTATATCACATATGTCTTTACATTGTGATGACATTGTAGGCTCTCCGGAGCCTTGACAAACAGTCTGCATTAACAACTACCTTGTTACTATTAAACAGCCGTCCTGTGTATGCCGGACTCCAATATCATCAGAATGTAGCCTACGGGAATATTGACGATATCCCTCAAAGGGGGACTGAAACGCTGTAACAACTAATGTACAAACGTAAGAACATGCCATTTTGAGGATATGTGATTTGGATACATTTTACCACTGGGCGCCGCCAATTTACGTTAAGCTGCATTTGGTTTGAGTAGCTCATATCTACTCAATGTAATATTTCTACATTGTCTTATCTATTTAATCAATAGACATTTCTGCGTGAAAACAAGAATCTGGTGCCATACAGTATACGGTGTGCTTCATGTAGTTCAACAAAACAGATATATGTGTTCGAAATATATATATATATAAATTAAATTATGACGATTTATAACAAACGAAAACCTTTTAAAGGGCACGGTGAGAGACTTGCGGAATGGTGAATTCCTGTGAGTTCAGCATTTCCTAACCGATTCATGTGAGCTATATAATGCATACCATAAATATTATGACACCACATTCTTGTTTTCGCGCAGAATATCCATCTTTGAAAAATCTTAACATAATATACCGTGTGCCGGTGCTCATGAAATCATGATCACATATCCTCTAAATAGTATGTTCTTGTGATGTGGCAATGGTTGTTCAAGTGTATTAGCTCCCCTTTAAATTAGTAATTAAATAACGACGATAAAATAGCCTATTTCCACACTTACGTGGCGTGACATCAAACGAAATCTTCAGCGGCTCGCTAAGCGTGATGCTCGTGGGGGAAAATTGCAGCGTAAAATTCTGTTTCGACCCGGCTGGAACACAAGAAGAGTGAAACATTCTGCACATATATTCGATGCTAAATCACCCATCATAATCAGTTTGAAAAGCTCATTAAGATTGAAACATATGTTGCTTTCAATGCTATCAACGGTGGCAAATCTATTTGTTTTCTGGATACAGCAAGAAACGTCGACATCGATTGATAACACAGTGCAATTAAATCGGCTGATATTGGGACGTTCATTGTATAATTTAAGAATATCTTTCGCAAAACAAGAAACTTGTGCCAACATACAAAGTTATCCAGATATAGTAAGTTCAAAACACCACCAAACACTACGGTGGTGTTTGGGTAATACAGTCAGAACATACTAGAATGGTTTCAACTATTGTGAGAACACACTCAGTGCTTGTTTCAAAACTGGTCACGTTTATAATAAAATATGGATTTATATCTTACAAACTTCCTACGAAGTTTCAGTAGCACTGATTTATATTCCGGGTTCTGAAATATTATTTATTTTTAACTTGTCTGGTTAGACTTGTGTTCCAATGCGGTGGGCAATCGCTATAATATATATATGTTTTGAACGCGGGAAGTGTGTTTTTTATTTTATTTGAATTCGTTCTAGACTGCATTGAACATAATTTGAAAATAGTCTAGGTCGTTTTAACGGCGAGTGTGTTTTCAACGTTCCCCACAGACGTATTTGACGTCAAATGATCTGTTGCTACCAGCAGATCCGGTCGATATTTCAATCACATGTAGTCGGGAATGTCGAATTTGTCAATGTCCCAATTTTGTTACAAAGGAATTAATACCCTTCCACTAGATCCAATTCTCCGGATGTAAACATCAGCAACAGATAAGAATTTTATTTGGTAGATATTTATCTATACTAGCTTACTCGTACCCGTATAGCAAAAAACAGGCATATAATCTTCATTACAGTATTTTGATCTTTAAATCGTTGTAACTAATTAATATATGCTGTGGAGAACACCTATCAAATGTTTGCTTATAGATATACTTACAGCACTGTTGAGCTCGTCCACTGTCTCCGCCGAGATATCGGAATTTCTCAGGTTTAAATTCAGGCATATCTAGACGAGCGACTGTCGTCACGACACACGCAGCTAGCAGAAACAGCGCCCCGAACTCCATGGTAACAACCTGTAACACAGCTTGATGGTAACAGATAAAGACAACGACCCAGACATTCGTTGCCTGCCAATTGTCTGGGGTCGATTATTAATATTACTGTTCTTTTCTTCATTTTTATAACATTTATACATGCACTTGTGAATAGAAGAAGCATCATTTTATCATTTGGTGGAATCCACGGTTATATTGGTTTGTAAGAAGAAATTGTTATTATTGTTCAAACATCTTCGCCCTATACTGCAACATGCTTTTTCTAGCTTGGTTTCAGTGTCAGCAACGGTTTCATTTAGCATATTGAACGATTTCTGTTTGTGATTCTACTTTATTTATATCCCCCTCAGGAATACTTAAGAGTAGTATAATTATGTACATTAGTATACGCACAGAAAATGTCAGTGTCAGCTATGAATTTCCAACCTTCTACAGACTTACAGATTGCCGTGAGATCGCCTGGCCGATAGGACAAGGATTGGAGTAGTGTTAAGGAAATATGTTGCGACGTAAATGAAAGTGATGAAGTAAAAAGTTTACTTACATTAGATAAAAGTACTTCGCTACAAAATAAAATTAATATAATTACGTTGCCTATGTGAAATCAGCTGCACTAATTATGATGGTGTTTTAACAAAACCTTGAAGAATCATTTTGAAAAACATTCTGGTACATAAATGCGCAACTTAATGTTACTAATTTCAAATGTTTTAGGTTTATATATGCATTTAACATCCGTCACCGAATCACGATGCATGGACTGATATGTAGATTCCGCAGTAATTATAATATACGTGTGTCACAAGCGATCTCGACTGACGTTTGTTGCAGCAAACAATGACGTCACCTCTAAAAGATTCAAATCCCTCCGCGCTTGCTGTCAGTAATAATACTAACAGCGAATCAACGAGTCGTCGCTCTGCCGGGTAGGCAATGCAACATCGCCTCCCGGACTAGCCTCGCTTAACCGACTGTCGGTCGGCTGCGGAACTACGCCGAGAAGACAGTCTGGTACCATTTATGGCTTTTGTTTGGTATCCGCGTGATCAATACAATGCTGCCACCTCACGGACACTGCCGTAATATATATTTTTTATAAACAACTGCAAATTTGTATTTCTATTTATTTTGTGTTAATATAAGTTTAATTCTGAATAATTTTTATAATAAAGCATCATTTGATAAAAAGGTATCCTTATTTCACCGGTAAGCTATCCATGTGGGGCTAGACAATGCTGCCACCTCACGGATACTTGTTAATCCTGCCGTAATTCTTATTTTATAAAGAATTGTAAATTTGAATTTTTACTTACTTTTGATTTAATATAAGTTCAATGTTGAATACTTTTCATATGATATTATTATCTTGTAAAAGTATATCGTTCTTTTAATTTTATTTCCTAGTTGGCCTGACAGCCAATCAGCGTCTCTACCCTAATCTGGGGTAAAGCTACCCGGATGTAGAAACTTAAGCCCATTAATGTCCCAGGCGGAGTTGAGGAGTTTAAAAGTGCTGCCACCTCACGGAGTCTGGGCAACCGAGGCTACTCCCGGACATCCCAAACACTCCCCCGACTTCCCGCTGATACACTAATGCACACTGTAATTTCTACGCGAAGATTACGCGTCGACAGACGGGCACCTCTTCTGCTGCCGCGTGACATTCGCACACACCTGAAAGAGCAGGGGACCATTTTACTAACTTAAGAGCTCTTTTTCATCTAAACATTTATTTTGGTCCTTAACACTGATCTTGAATACGTGACAATTCTAACACCATGACGCATCACTGCGGCACAAGCGGGACGCACGTATCAATTGACTCACCAGGTAGGTTCCGCAACAGGGCATTTTTCGACCAATGAGTAACGAGCATGTGTCCACGTGGACAGCCTCTGTTTACACGGTTCACGTCACAATGCTTCCACGTGGTTTTGCTTATGTTCATTTGCAGAAATTCTTCAAAATGACCTGACCATGACTAAATGATGGTCAGATTGCCCAGAAATATGGTTGATTTGTAACGTACATTCATGATTGTAACCTAATACACAACATTTTACTTTAACATTATCATGGACAAGTCAATTTCACCAATGTTTGGCACGATGTTTTACACATACATGCACACACATACGCACGCACGCACATCGCGTACGCACACACGCACGCACACATAGCACACCGGCCAGCACACCATAACATCAATTTGTGGATACTGGATAGTAATGGTGATAACAGCAACAACAACATCTAGATTGTTAGCCACCGTTTGCTCTATTATGACTGTATTTATTGGCCTATATTTCAGCATTAATGCGGTGCCAGAAATGTTTTTAACATTCACAACTCCGGAATTATTCAATTGCGTACGATAAAACTTCTACAGTCATGAATGTATATTACAAAACAACTATATTTTGGTCAATCTGACCACCATAATTTTAGTCATAGTCAGGTCATTTTGATGACCTCTCTCCAACACGTGTACAACATTAACACAAGCAGAACCACATGGAAACATTGTCACGTGGACACATGTTCGTTACTCATTGGTCGAAAAATGCCCTGTTGCGAAACCTACCTGGTGAGTCAATACGTGCCAGCGGGACACACAGTCACTCGTGTGTCATGGGAATAGTGTCCTCGGTAATGCGACGATAGTCACTAGATAGAACTAGTCACACAGTTCTGACAGTTTTATTAAATGGTGATTATATTTTATGTTGGTCGACACAATGTGTTTTTATTACTGTCATTTTATATGTGACTAAAGAAAATTTTCCGTTTTTAATATATTTTTAAACGGATAATAAAGTTTTTTGAATTGAATTGAATTGAATTAGATATTTACGTTTTTGAAACCGCGTTATTTCGGGGATTTTGTTTAAGGATGAATGCTCCTTTAAAGCTATTTTATCTCAGTGAAATAGTCCCCTGCGGCGCCATAGTTTAAACGAAGCTTGGGTTCGTGACGTCAACGACTGCGACAGAACTTCTTGTTTATCGATTGTGAGTTAGGTCCTCTAATTACCACGCCACCATCACGATAATTGACTCATCGCCTGAGTACAGGAGAATAGTCTCCCCAGTGTTACCAGTAGTTACGTTTTACGCCTACGAGTACCAACCTACCTAGTTGATGATAGTATTTTATAAATGCATGCCATATAACAACATTTAGAAAATAAAGTAAACGTATATTACCAACATTATTGGTCACAAATAATATACAGTGGACGTTGTCTCCCATAGGACAGGCCTATATACTACTCACTTCGACATTCAGTGAATCAAACAAGTGTTAATTATTACATATTATACAACTCTTGATTTTTTATGGACACAACAGTAAGCAATCAGCATAAACCGACTGAAGAGAATTATCTTAAACACTAGACAGGGGAGACCGGGCTAGTTGTAACACAGGTAAGTTGTAATAGACGGCTTGCAGACAAAACTGCTAAAGTAAATTATTCTGCAAGACAACAGCATGTTCATCAATAGATTTGAGCATGCCATGTTTAATATCACGTGAATCTGTCGACACGCCATACAGTTTTAATAGAAAAGAGGTACTACCGTGCCGGGGTAACTTGTAACACTTTAGGACACCTCATATAACTCAATATACCACAAATATGTAATAAGCCAGACATTTAATTATGCACCGGTTATCTTCGGGAGATATGTTGGGAACCTTTGGCATGACACAAATTTCGATCGGTTAAGAAACCTACCCGCAATCCTGAAATGTGTTGTTTTTGTTACAACTAGCCCCGGTCTACCCTAACCTCCTTGTGTAGCCGTAGCCTCACACAACCTACACTGACACTGCATATGGCTGAATCCGATTAACGCATTTCTTCCTTGGCGCGGTCTAACTAGCATCACACACTTATAATATAAAACATGACGATCTCATTACGTCACCGAAACGCTCGAATTGACCCCAAAATAAAACTCACTTTCAGCGTTGATCTTCAGCTGACAGTTGGTGCAACAGGCCTGTGTTCATAGGTTGAAGTTGATCGAGAAGAGACGAGGCCAAATAACGTCCTACACGAAACAGGACGTAGACGGTGTTTACTTGAACTTTGAACCCTGCAGACGGGTGACACGACACGCGCCGAATGAGTCAACGTAGACGTGTATGTATAATTGGCTCGGTGTTACGGGGAACATCCCAAAAACGAACATTCTTGTGTGTACGAATATTCGTCGCGCATTAATTACATTTACAGTGTGTGGCTGGATTCTCCCCAGAGAAGTCGATTTGTGTTCGATTTAACATGTATGTTAGGGAATACGAGGAACGGCGTGTAAAGTGGACTCTTAGCTATTATATGCAGGATTCTTCATAACTTAAGGCGCTCTATTGTATAACTTGTAATTTTTGTCCCGCTATAACGTGCGACAATAACAGGTCTTCAGCACACAATCAATATAAGTATATGCATGCATGCGTCTCGTGCTGTAGTGTATTGGGTAGTATGTAGTTCTGCTTCATACTATCAATTTCAGCTACAGACGCTAGATAGGAGCGAAAAGGGAGCCGAGTGCGCAGTCTCCCCTGCCTCTCCATAGACAAGACTCAAGCACAACTTCCTTGTAGTACACTGCGGATACTGGGCACCTTGCGGCACCAGGCCAATGTGTTAGGGATCTCGGAGCAGATTGGAGCCATAGAGGTGTTGTGTGCAGGGCCCACCAACGTGTGGACACGTCCCGACCTTCACATTCCTACCCCCAACTATGGGCAATGCTAAGTACACACCTACCGATTTTCAGCACACACCTACCGACTAGTCGGCGTAAACCCAGTCGGCCGACTGCAGTCGGTAGCTCGAAATTTAGGCCGACGGTCGGCCTTATTATTCCGCCGATTAATGCCGATTCAAATGTTGAATCGGAAGTCGACGCTAGTCTGCAGTCGGCGTTAGATAAGGACATATCCGGTGTCGGTTGTGACGAATCGACATATATCCTATGACGAGTCGGCTGGTTTGTGCTGGCTATTTTTCCATAACTCGACGGTCGGCGGTACCTTGGCCAATAAGAAGGCAAGGCGCGATTATGTGACAGATCTCGACATAATTTTAGTTTTCAAGCCAAGTCGATCCACAACATTTCATTTTAATATTTTGTTTTCATATTTTAACTAACATACCGAATAATTAACATTTTAGAAAGAGGTAAATTGTTTTCTATCCTATAAATACTTAGTCATTGTTCATCATCGTTTTATATCGCTTATTTATAAAGACGGCGCCATAAATAAACGTAATTTCTGCATGATTTCATTTCCCGCTTCCGATAGGAATCGCCATTTTGTCTTACGAAAAACGCTACTGCTCGTAGCACCGCTACCGGGCCCATATGTAACCTTAAAATCCGCATAGCGGCGCTAGCGGTAAATCTATTTTTAAAGAATTCATTCGGTGCGACTTATTTGACTTCAACATAACGCGCGTTTAAATGTAAGGTTGTTTGTACTAATATAAAACAGTGTTCAAAGCTGTGCAGTTCTTCGCTGGAAAATTACATTTTGTTAAATGCGCTAGCCATATAATCGTGAAGGCTGTCGTCGAAGCTCCGAGTTATTACGATGTAGTGTAACCTGGGGCAGCCCGGCCCCCCTAAGGGAAAGGTTATATATTTTTGTATCCATAACTTGTCGATGCATAATTAGGCAGTAATATTGTTGAGGTATATACACTTTGTGTATGACCCATGTCTCTGAACGATTGAATAACCAAAACGTAAGTTATAACAAGTTTAAAATGTGCTTCAATAAAACCTTTTTGCCCCATACCTGGGGTAAAACGGCCCCTAGCCTGGGGTAAAACGGCCCCGAGCCTATTTACTCTAATATTAGGTTTAACCGTGTTTTATTCATTATTTATTTAACCCGTCATTAACTACTACTATTATCATCATTCATCGTGAGCAGAAATAATCACCAATCCGCATCACTCATCGTGATACATTATACTCATCATTGTTATGTCTGTTTTCTATTGCTTCTTCGACAATACAACACGGTCACATAATACTGATACTATTTGTTGCACGTCTACAGTTCTCCCGCTCTACTGATCTTACATCCGGAACATCCGGGTTTCCTACCTATCAGCTCCTGTCTGTATTACTCGACACTACGATCACCTTTGGCATCTGCATCATCACAGGCCTTAAAATCATTATAGTGTTGAACATATTATACTAAAGTAATGGCATGCAGATACTTCGCGGCAGATACAAAAACCTAATCATCAGTTGAAACCACTCATCATTAATTATAATATTTCAAAAAATTACAGCAATATTTTGCATTATCATTACACTCGTCACTGAAAATATTTATCAGCTTTGGAATTTGCGTCATCATAAACCTTACAATCATTAAGATATTGTATTAACAAATGGCTTGCAGATAATCTACTGTCTAATCACAGTCTGACTCGCAGTTGGGACACACGAAATACGGGAGCCCTGGTGTACACTCACTGCGAGCCCAATTCTTGCATTCTTGGCATTGAACCCAGACTCCTCGTGGCCGACTGCAACTAAACTCTCCCCACACCAAACAAGGCCATTCCTCTTCATCGCTGCATTCGTCGACTATCTTGCCTTTTTTTATTTAAATTATTGTGTGTGCTATAAATACATCACAGCTTTATTGCGTTTACATACCATATTCGTACTACATGGCGGGGCAAGACGGCCCCGGGACCGTTTTGCCCCGTTCTGACAGGGCCGTCTTACCCCATACACACCAGTGCCAACTTTTTTCACCTTCACATGTAATCCTTTAATATCGCACCCATTTTGATGAAAGTCATTGAAAACGTGTATATATGCGAGTGCATTAGTACCAGTCGCTGGCTAATCATCACACGGTGGACATATTAACATCGATTTTACAAAGGAGTGATTATTAGATCGTAGGGTATGCACAACTTTAAAAAAGGATTATGAACTTAGTTTTGATAGCGTTTGGCCTTGCGGTCGCTATGAGTATTTGCTAGGTAGCAGCATCATGTTCCACTATTCAACGTTAGTTTGTGTTCACTCGTTTGACAGAAAAGACGGGGGGCCGTATTACCCACAGGGGCCGTTTTGCCACACGTACACACTTGTGGGCGCGCACATTCACGCGCACTCTCTCATAAAATCAAGTACACTCTCAATTTGTTTTCTGTATTTTCCCTGGCGGATAGTGTCCCAAAGGTTCACCTTCAAGGGTAAAAGTATAATGTTTTAAAATAACACGAATACACAGAGAAATACGCGAACGCATCCGCGAACATCCATGCACAGGAAATAAAAGAATAGACGCATGCGCAAACGTTCATTGCTTTGCCAGGAAGTTGCGCATTGCGCAACTGCGGATTCGCACAATTAGTGGTCACGTG
>OZ024854.1:27182343-27267343 GCA_964017155.1 Oasisia sp. SBJ-2009
TGTCACAATGCCAGTGTGTTGCAAGCTCTAACAGTGTCAGTGTGTTGCATGCATTAACATTTGTCAGTGTGTTGCAAGCTCTCACAATGTCAGTGTGTTGCACGCATTAACATTTATAAGTGTGTTGCAGGCTGTCACAATGTCAGTGTGTTGCATGCATTAACATTTGTAAGTGTGTTGCAGGCTGTCACAATGCCAGTGTGTTGCAAGCTCTAACAGTGTCAGTGTGTTGCATGCATTAATTTGTCAGTGTGTTGCAGGCATAAATAATGTCAGTGTATTGCACGCATTAACATTTGTAAGTGTGTTGCAGGCTGTCACATTATCAGTGTGTTGCAAGCTCTAACAGTGTCACTGTGTTGCACGCATTAACATTTGTCAGTGTGTTGCAGGCATAAACAGTGTCAACGTGGGGTAGGTTCTCACATCTCTCATGTTGTTAAGTAACGTTGAAGTCTGAATGCAAAATATATATATTGTCCCATTATAGTTTTGTGTAATGGGCTTCATGCTACAACCATTCTTTGAAATTATTAATTCTTTAACATTTGATAGTCCTAGTACTAGGGAGGTTACCAGCTCCTAGGTTTTTTCATTTATTGTTTTCTCCTTATGACTACAACATGCATGTTGAAGGTTTACTCCCTGATTTGGCTATCTTTGTTCTGGTGGGCTGTATATTTTGGTGGGTTATCTTTATTCTGGTGGGTCATCTGTATTCTGCTGGGCTGTCTATATTCTGGTGGGTTATCTTGATTTTGTTGGGGTGTCTTTATTTTGAAGACATGTCTGTATTCTGCTGAACTGTCGACTGAAACAGATGACTATTTTTGTGACTGGTTACAAATTGTTTGTCCACTCTTTGCACAGCAAACTTGAAAACATTTCTTTTATTGAGTTATCATGTCAACTCTAGATAATATGACCTGCCACAGGTCATTCATTGCTTACTGCAGTTGATGTGACAAGATGGTAGCAACAATAGTGTACGTTGATAAACTATGTCCAGTGTTTTATGCATGTCACATGTGAGCACATTTTCTGTTTATATTTATTGCTATGGACTGAGATCATAAAATTAACAGTTTGATATGTGTTTATGTATTAATCATTAACAACCCAACATCCATGTAAGCTGATACCTAGGAGAACGTAAATTTGATGTGAACAAATAAAACTTGTTTTCCATGCAAATGTAATAATAAAATTCAATGTGTTAACTTAATTATTACATTTTAACTTGCGGTCTACTTAAGTTGTATTCCTTATCTATTGATGCTGGTTATCTGCTTTCAGGGATTGTCTCTCACTCCCTCTCTCACCCTTCTTCTCTTTTGAACTTTTGACATGTGTATAAAATATGTGTGGTGGCTGCTTCATACCATGGATGTGCACGCATTTCACTGTACTTAGAATGCTGTTATAACCATGTAACACCTAATGTATCTATTACGTACTATTTACCATCTGTGTGCAATGTGTCCCAGCGGTTGAGTAGTGACTGCAGTAATATAGGTTTGTGTGTAAAAGTACAACATTAACCTGTGTTGAACCCATAAAAACGACTATTTCATAAACATGACATCCTGTTGCTACGTTACATTCATTCCCAAGGCAGTCTAGATCCCATAAATAAATGCATATCTGAACAGCTAGAAGAGTTGGCGGGTGTAGTGAAGTTAGAATTATACACAGGTGAGCTACGTATAAAGGTGGAGGGTGATTTAAGAATGCATGGTCATGGTTTCATTTATATGGATATTTGTTATTTATATGCAACATAGAGTAACTAAGAAATTAGATCAACAGTAACATATTACCATGTAGTTTTATATTTATTCTCTAAACTCCGCTGTGAATGTTGATTGCTATTTACACAAATATTTCCATTCCCTTGGAAGAAAGATTGAAATTGAATGGAACATAATTGTCAAAACATTTCATAAATGGTAAGTTAAGTACTTTATAGATACAAAAAAAGATTAATTAATGCATACAACAGTGCCACACTGTTATAAAGCCTTAGTAGCACAAAGCAGTGTACATACACACTGAGAAAACGATACATACTAACAGTTTGAGCATATGCACGCGTTCACTAATTTGTCAGCAGATGGTTTAAGCCAAGTTAATACAATCCATATTCTTAATCTGTGCAATCACTGTCACGTTCACAACATCTTTCACTTTAGATGTGTTCACCATCTATTTCTTTTCAGGTACATTCTTCAACTCTTTCTCTTCACCAACATTCATTCCCTACCGGTATCTATCTCTCTACCTCATTATCTGGCTCTCTCACTCTTCATCTCTCTCCCTCTCTCTCTTCAGCCACGTTCACTGTCACTATTCAGACATGTACACTATCCTGTATTTCTTTCGATCTCTCATTCTCTCTCGCTCTCTCTCTCTCTCTTTCTCTCTCGCTGTCTCTCTCTCTCTCTCTTTGTATGTCTCTGTCTCTCTGTCTCTCTGTCTCTCGGTCTCTCGGTCTCTCGGTCTGTCTGTCTCTCACTCTCATCAGCCACTCTCACTCACTTTACTCTCTTCTGTTGTGGACACCACCTCTCTCTCTCTCTCCCTCTCTGTCTCTGTCTCTCTCTCTCTCTTTCTGTCTCTCTCTCTCTCTGTCTCTGTCTTTGTCTCTCTCTCTCTCTCTCTATCTCTCTATGTCTCTCTCTGTCTCTCTCTCCCCCCAGCCAATCATGATATGTCAGATTGAAGTCTCCATTTTTCTTATAGCAGCAGTCTGAAACATGAGGTTTCTTCAGCACATGGTCCACCACTGGGATATGGGCTTTACTTGCATCCTTGACTTCTTGTAACTACCATACTTTGATATGCTACTGCAGTCCTCAACATATTCTACGCTAACCTTTACAGGAGTTATGATTGTTGTGTACTTGATAACCTGGCAGAACTCTGACGTTGGCCATATGATGCTGCCAGCGAGAACCATGTTATCTGCCTTCTTCTACAGCCCACATGTAGGTCTTATGTTGTACTTGTGTGAGTTGGATATTAATCGCTCTTTGTTTGGCAATCAAGATACACAACATTTACAAAGAAACAATTGATATTCCTGCTTATGTATACAAGTAGTTCATTGCATTTCTAAAATACCACAAAACCAGCTAAACTTATTAAATGGAATCAATGTATGTGCACACAACATGTAGTGTTTGCATAAGGAACACCAGCAGGGTATGAACCTGCCACACACAACACTGAACCGACTTTACCCTAAACTATGCAAGTGAACAAAATGATTTAGAGAAACACTTGACAGGGCTTTAGTGTTAAAACAGTATTTTTATGTTTGCATTGTTCTAAGTATTTTTTTAATATTGTTTTGAAATAATGGTCAAATATGTAGGTATAAGATATCTTCGATATTTTCGTTATGTGTCATACTGTTAGTTGTTTACTGATCAATGCAGGTACTTTTTCACGTGTTGTGTACACGTATGAAAGTAAATAAATATTAATTTAACATTAATGAATATCTCATTGAAAAGATTATAACCAAAGGTTATACTAGATAACATATACATGTATAAATAAACGTAACCACATTTTAACAAGTATCTTAACATTGAACGATCGCAATTATTTATTCATACATTGAATGTATTATTATTAATATATTATAGTTCGATTTATTTATTTAGTGACGATTAAAGATGCAGTAGTATATGTAAATAGTAACAATTATTGTATCTTAGCTATTTACTATTTACGTACGTGCAATAAATTATCTAAAGCTTATCGTGAAGTTGAGATGTTGTGTACGATTAAAACAAAACAAAATGTGTTTTAGAGTTAAACATTAAAAGCCTTGAATTACATTAAATTAATATTTTTCTTAATACCTTAAAAATAGCAGTCAATGCCAATGTCACACATTGACTATTTTAAAGAAAAACTTTGAAAAAGAAAAAAAAGAGGGAATGAGGAAGTGGGAGACACTGTGTACATAGCCTGTAGTACAATCTAATGTAACTAGTTCGGCCAGAGATACCTCATCGGTTGCTCCTCATAACGTTCCCTGGCACGGTTGGTCACAATCCTTACCCCCTCACAACTGACCGACTTCCGCCGGAAGTGTTCCTATGGGAGGGAAATTACCTGGCCCAAACCCCGATTCGCCAGATCGGTTGTGACCTCCATAGGATGAGCGTCACTGGTAACCCCTTCCGCCACGTGCGGTCGGAACACTCAGTTGCAATGGAGGTAGCCATTTTGTTTGCTTATAAACCCATGTCGAGCCTTAGCTGGTGAAATTGTGGTGTCAACTTGTAAGACACGTAAGCTGATACATCTGACGTTATTTATGTTGCAGCATTACTTCATAACTTGGCTTATATGGAATACTATATCATATGATACATCAAACATGTTAACATGCATAAATATAATTATTAATGTTGACTTATGCAGATTCATGGTTCTGTAGCGGAAGTTGGGCAACAATATGGCGCACACATTGCCGACGTTTTCTCCTTCATAAAATTAAATAAGGCATTATTTTTAAACGCAGATACATAATACAGTACATCCTACAGTGAATAATATAACTCGCATTTGTATATGAAAATTCATAATTTAAGATAATAAACCGAGGTGGATTAAAACCTATTAGTTATTTGTTATTTTATATAATTAATTAATAAAATGCTTACCTACGATTTATATCGACGCAAATCAGCAAGTGCATCTATTTATTACATATTAAATATGTTCCCAAGTAATGCTTTGATTAACGAGAAATGGTTTATCTGCGTAATTATATTCACAGTAGAGTGACGCTAACATTTATGCATAATGATAAAAAAAATAGTCTTAAGTATGCTTGCTGGTTTGACTATGCAAGTTAACAATATAGAATGTCGGCACTGTACCACATGGCAATATATGTGATGTTCTACCCACAGTTGCATATTGCCGTTCTAAATACAATAACAACATTGCACACATAGTCTTCCTACCTTAAAGCAATTGTCTGTAGCAGTCGTCGTTCTCTTTTTTGGCGTCTGGTTGTATATCCCAATGTTTGACGACTCCCAAACTGCAACATGTGCAGGTCATCCGAGAACAACTGTCAAAGCGTCAAATGTGTATCGTTTGCTGAATACCATATAATACGCTGCACCCGACCCAACACGAACCATCCATAAACACGTCAAAGTTGGTCTTGTATTGAAAACCATACAATGCACTTCGACGAATCCATGCTTTCGATCGAACGCTTAAGTCATTTGTTTGTAGCAACTCTCATGTGCAAAGCGACACAGGTTATTAATCATACGTTGTCAATGGGTGCGTTCTTGCGGGGGACCAAGAACATACCATTGTCGGAGGCCGCACGTCAGGCTAAGAATGTCCACGGC
This sequence comes from Oasisia sp. SBJ-2009, assembly GCA_964017155.1. Classification (NCBI taxonomy): domain Eukaryota; kingdom Metazoa; phylum Annelida; class Polychaeta; order Sabellida; family Siboglinidae; genus Oasisia; species Oasisia sp. SBJ-2009. The sequence goes on from OZ024854.1 coordinate 27,187,734, forward strand.
AGTGAAGCTTTGCATTGTCTGTGCTAATTGACAATGAAACATGTCAGGTACTACCGACGGACAAAACCCGGTTGCCTTATACAAGTAGTGCAAATACCCATGACCGTACTGAATTGCGGCTTAATTAGAACGATGAGAGGTGTGAAAAGGTTTGGTGGATGAAAATATGGAGGAAGAGGGGTGTAGAGGGAAAGTGATAAGGGAAATAATAGGGATTAAATGAATTTCCCGGTTCGGGACAATAAAGTTTTATTGTATTGTATTGTAAAGAAAGTGAGGGAGAGGGAGAGGGAGAGGGAGAGGGAGAGGGAGAGGGAGAGGGAGAGGGAGAGGGAGAGGGGGAGGCGGAGGCGGAGGCGGAGGCGGAGGCGGAGGCAGACCACACCACACCACACCACACCACACCACACCACACCACACCACACCACACCACACCACACCACACCACACCACACCACACCACACCACACCACACCACACCACACCACACCACACTACACCCGAACGCACACGCGCACGCGCACGCACACGGACACGCACACGTACACGCACACGTACACGTACACATACACATATATCTACATATATCTACATATATCTACATATATATATATATATATATATATATATATATATATATATATATATATATATATATATATATATATATATATATATATGGAACCTGGAATGACAGGAGGATATGGCAATTAAATTCATAGACCTGTAGAAGGCCTATGCTACAATCCCAAAAGAAATGACGATGTGAACACTGGGGTGGGTGGCGGTCCCAGAGGCGGATGTCAGGATGGTGGAGGGGACGTATGAGGACACGAAGAGTAAGGTTCCGTGTGGACCGGGAGTGTCAGGAGAGTCCAAAGTAAATGTTGGCCTGACACAGGGAAGTGCTTTGATCCCATTGTTGTTTATCGCTGTGGTGGAACTGATAAGCAGAACGATTTGTACAAAAGACATACTCCGGAAACTAGTGTACGCTTATGGCCTGGCAGTAGTAGCGGATGGGGAAGCAACTCTCCAAGGCAGTGAAAAGTAAACCGAAACTTTGAAAAAAGAATCACTGTTAAACACATTTGCTGACGAGATCTTAATATTATAGATATTAGAACCAAATATATTTCTCAAACAACTTCTGCAATAAATTAATTAAAGAGGACAGAGCCAAGTGGACTTTCTAAGCAATGTATTGGCGGGGTATACACCTTAAACTGTATGTAGTTCTGCTCCGCCTTTACCCACCTTACATGTCATGGCGCTGGTTCACGTCCGGGTAATCCAGTCGGAGTGAGAAGCCATCAATCGATGCCTTCTCGACGACTTTCATGTAATTCATGTTATTAGCAACATCGGTTCTTTCAAATTAACCCATTACTTAGAACTGTATCAGTTTAGAACATGTTAAATGGGCTTCTTTAGTGTTTGACCTGCTCAGCGCAACATAATCGGCATATCCAGCGATCGTTCGACAGACAGTCACACGTGCGTGGGCAGCCAGTGTCTGCCACGCCCCACGACCGTCGCCCGGTACATTATTATGCAACATGTACCAGAGCGCCAGCGACCGATGTCGCTTCGATCGGCGCAGCAACTTGTCTCTTGTTTTGAAAAGTGGGGGGACGGGGGACCAATTTATATAGACATATATGTATGTATAATATATATATATATATATATATATATATATATATATATATATATATATATATATATATATATATATATATATATATATATATATATATATTATATGTCATATAATATATAGTATAATATGTTATAAGTATATTTTAATATAAATCCTAATTTATTGTTGGTCTGGTGCTAATTCAAAACTAAAAAAAGCCTTGGTGTTATGTTATTTATAATAGTTATGTTGACAACATATATTTGAAGAGGGGCCATGGCCTACCCCAATCACTGAATATTTAGGGGTAGACTTTGGACCAGGTCTTTATGCAGGATAACATTATTGCCAGTCACACGTTTTGGTGGACACATGAATGTTAACTGTTAAGCTAGTTTACAAACTTTCAAATGTGCCTGATGACCTGAAATGGGCTAAAACACACATATGACAACATTTACACTCACTTTCAAGGAAGGCATAACTAACGATATCTATGGTTTTCGAAGAGTTTTTTACTCCGTCCACCACTCGTCCACCCATATTTCTACCCATCCACCCATATTTCTACCCACCCATATTCGTTTTTACCCGACCAAATGACGGGTGGACGGGTCTCTACATAAAGCTATGCTTTGGACCCAACACTGCTTGCCTGATTCATAGAGTGAAAAGATGCAGAGCTTACAAATCCCACCTTTTGGCAAAGAAATTTGTCATCACTAAAATGAGATGAAATTACATAAAGTGTATAAATCCTTTGGTTCCGCCGTAGGCGATATAACAGGCGATATAAATATCCACCAGGGCTACCAGGCTGCAATCCAAGGGGTCACAGGGCAAACAAAATTTAATAATCTATTATGTGCTTGATGGCTATATATAAATACAAGAGTGCAAAATGACAGAGCCCGGCGTGATGAATATTTACTGGACTTAGATCAAGTTGCGGGCTGCTGCCAACCAAGCAATTTATCTAGTGATTTTCCACTAGGTAGTCGGAAGTTTAGTTCTTATTATTAATTTAACTACTAGACCGATGTAGGGTTTTTAAGAGAAGGGAGTGATCAGTCTCGTTATATATGCCTATAAATTTGTTTTATGACCTGAAAACGTATGAGGACATTTCTCCCGTGCAAAGCGAGAACCTAGTAACTCAGTTTTTGCTTGTTTTGAGAAAACGAAGGAAAACATAATTTCTGAATATTAAAGTATGTTCTATTCGTGGAGAGGTACTAACTGCTTAATATATGTCCACTAAGGTTCACAATTTTCACCAATAATTAATCTGACCTAATTACCATTTTTTTTGGCGGGAAAATGAGTTACTAGGTTTTGGTATAGCAAATGCTAAAGAATCTCGTATATATTACCAAGGCAAAACCTAGTATGAAAATTACTCATTTATTTTCCAAAACATATGTATACAAATGACAGGAAAATATAACAGTGAATTATTGCTATGAATGGGCCACCACAATCATATCGTTATGTGACAATTTGTAACAGTCCTCTGTGTCACTGCAAATGTATGTTGATTTCGCTCTGTTCCATGCTGCCATCATCAGATGTGGTGGCCTATTATACAACGAAATCGAAGTAATGGTTTGGTAATTGGGCAAAGGCTGACTAGATTGATATAGTACAGTAATTACATATAATCATGATAACATGTTTAACTTTCTTACTAGGCCATACTTTCTTACTACAGATGCAGAAACAACGAACAATGCAACAGTGGAACCCCTCAGGTCGACCACCCCTCTACATCGACCACCCTGCTAAGTCGCCCGCTTTGTGTCGGTCCCAAATAAAGAAATCCTTCACCTTATTTTTAGCTAAGTCCATTGCGTGGTCGACTTTGAGGGGTTTCTTTGTGATAGTAACACTAGTTAAAGTAGTTATGAAATCTGCAATAGCTGAAAAGTGGTCAAGTGGTTTATAAACCCGGACTATAGGTTTGTGAGGTCAATTAATTGCTATTTCAGCGGATGGAAATTGCCAGGTCACTGACATCTCTCTCGGGTATGTCCAACCATAAGTATAAGTATAAGATTACCGAAAATTGTGCCTAATTTCGGACAGGTATTTTTCACCAAAAATGATGTTTTAAAACCAATCCCAACCCGGCAAACCTTCGAATAGGCCTCATTAAGCCTTCCTTGGGTGATTATTAATTTATTATACTAAAACGCCATTAGAATGGTCAGATAATGGGGTCTACATGAATGTTGAATCCGAAAACGGAATAACATTGCAATGACGGAGCTGATTTTGTCATTTTTGCTACACGTTTCCTAGTATTTGTTTACTCACCTAACGATCTTCAGGCCCATGGCTAGTATTTCCTTTCCTCTACTTGTCCAGGCCATACTGTATTGTGACTATGCCGTCTAAAGACACTGGTAAACGATTTATTTACTGACACTTTCTCACTTTCCCGGGCTCTGCCATCTTGTTATGGGCTTCAAAGCTGGCATCTGATTGGTTGGTTGAGATACTAGGTTTTACTGTGGCATCCTCGAAAAACGGAGGAGTTGCTAGGTTTTGCCATGGTAATAACTTCGTAATGAAAGCACATATTGCCATACACAATACATTAAAAGGAAGTCATATACCTAGTAACTCCAAAAATAATATTTATTCAATTTTGGAATAAATTGAGTTACTAGGTTCTCGCTTTGCACGGGAGATTTCCTATGGCTATGCTGACCCTCTCAGACCGTGGGGTGGTCAGCGTCCCCCTCGTCCCCCACTGATCGACGCCAATGCTGTGCCTGTGTAGAACTTCCCAATCCAACATTTTGGCAAAGAAATTTGTCATCACTCAAATGGGAATCTGTTACACAAAGTGCACGAATCCGCCGCTTCTGTCGTAGGCGATAAGCATCAAGCAGGCGAGGGGTGAAAGTTCAACACAAATGTCATCATTTAAAATGTGCTTGATGGCTAGAACCTATTAATAATATCAACACAAGGTTGTTAGAGCCCGGCAGCGGCTTACAATTTTCCGGTAGTTATAAACTTTCCGATTGGCCTTTCTGCGCGACAAATTAAAAATCATCAATGTGCAGCGAAATAACAAAGCCTTTTTGGTATAAATGCCACCGGCTGTTCGATAACTGTCCTATGATAAGTACTGTGAAGAGTTGTTTAAAATTTCATTCAATACATTAAAATATTACGCTTGTTTCAATAACTATCACGGATTATGGCGCACTGACAGCAAAACTTGTTTGCCTCGTGTTAATTTGCGATAAATAACTTTGCTGAACTTCATATCGCGAGTCTATTGTCTATGTACCGGCATTTAAGAGAGAGGAGTGTTGAGTCAGGCTATATGCTTCGCAATTTTTCTGAACTGAAAAGTGGGGGAGACAATTCCTATGCTGTCCCCCCCGCCCTGAAAAGTGGGGGGGGGACGCGTCCCCCCCGTCCCCCACCGATCGACGCCCGTGAGGCCTACCATACACACTCGTCGTTCTTGGCATATAATAATAAATACTGCAATAAGAGAGGTTCAATTGTGCTATAGTAGAGACGGAGCAGAAATGTTGGATCAACGTTGAAAGCACAAACGACACCTAAAGGCTACACATACTCTTGCACAAGATCGACAACAGTGGAGGCAGGCCACTCACAAAGGAAAAAGCCACATTGAACAAAAGATATCACAAAATTACCAACATCATCACAATCTCCGCCATGGCTTTCCTGATGCTTCTGCCCCTGTCATGTTTTGTGTCAACTGCGGGAGAGGCTTTACATCTCAAACTGGACTATTCTCTCACCAACCAGCAAAGCATGTAACGGACGAAACCCTACACTGTTGTCATCATCGGACACGATGGACAGCAAAGAAGAAGATATATATATTGATTGTGTGTTGAAGACCTGATATATATGTATGTATGTGTGTATGTATGTATGTGTGTGTGTATATATATATATATATATATGTAATTAATATATATATATAATATATATAGAGAGAGAGAGAGAGTGCGAGAGAGAGAGAGAGAGAGGGGGGGGGGGAGAGAGCACAACTCAGCCCATCACCACGAATTTTGTTATTTCACAAACTAACTGTTCACCCTCATAGTCCTTGCGTTGTCTAGTTTGTATTCATAGCTACGTGTATTTATTATTTGTTTTATTATAATCATATTAATTCTGCTATTTTGTGACTGGGTAATGCAAGATGCATGTAAATTGCATCACGTACCTGTAGTAGTGATAATGATGTGGTGAAATACATGTAGAATGTACAAACTACTCCTAGCGTTGCCTGCGATTGATCGACAAGTAAGTATTTGTGAGGAAAATTGTACACACCTGAGCAGACACTCTGGGCTCACATAGAGCCTACACCAGAATTGTCACTTGTTTCAGTGTGAAGAAATGACAGTGTGCCATTTTAAAAGCAGTGTGATTTAAACAGAAAAATATGGACACTCTTTTGGAGAATTCACCGGTTAGAATTCCTGCTCTGTGGGTGACTATGAAGTGACAACACCGATTTTACAATAAATAATACAGTAAGTTGAAATGGGCTGGGGCAAACTTTGGGCAGGGATTCGCTTTGCGTGTCTTTCCTCTACAGTGTGAAACGTTTTGAGTAGTCCCAATGGCTGGACACCGCTCTACATAGAAACTTATTTTACGTTTAATTATGCTATTATACCCTGGATATATTGTGGTGCCTTTGTTGTGAGACGATTGTATATGGGCCACACACGCCCGCACACACGCACGCACGCACGTGCACACACACACACACACACACACACACACACACACACACACACACACACACACACACACACACACACACACATACCCACGAACGCATAGTCTCTCCCCGATACATAATAGCACAACAGACGTGGTGTTATAGCTGAGAGCAACTTCAATTAAGCAAAAGAAACATAAGTTTTTGTAACAAAATGTTTATGCACTACATAAACATCTAAACCATAAAACATTCTCAGTTCAACTTGTTGTACAAGACAGTAGTGAACATACCTGAACAAAAAAGCATAATAAAACGTAAACATATGAAATGTGACAGCTAACAAAAAAATCAACTATGCATCTATCGGATGTAATTTCTCGTTCAGTAACGCACAAGTGTCGGGCACTTTGAGAAATTGAATACTGCGCTGTGTAAAAACATAGCTTTGCTTACTTTTATAATAAACCATTCGTGCAAATGTTTGTTCGATATATAACTGCCAACCCGGACCGAAGGAGATACAAGGAGATATGTGTTTCTTTCTTCAGCTCTGTATGATTATAGTTCCGTCTTGACGTAAACATGATACTTTGTCAAATGTCAACATGATACTTCGTCAAACTCTGCACAACAGCTAACAACCAGCAACACCAGATGCTTCATAGTACCCACAGCACACACAGACCAATGATATTATTTAAGAATTCGTTTTTTTAACTGGAATTAACTTGACGAGTTGCAAATATGCAATAGCCAATATTAGATTCTTATGACGTACACCAATCAGATTGTCATTTTACTTATTCTCGATATTATCTTAACTGCGTATGCGAACAAAATAAATATATAATGTCCTCGTATTTGTTTGTTCATATCGTTATGTTACACTCACTCGTTCATTCGATCGATCGATCGCTCGCTCGATGGCTCACTCCCTCACTCGCTCGCTCACTCTCTCACTCTCACTCTCATTCACTCATCGCAAGACCTGTCATATCGTAGAGGAGACCTGGGGGACGCAGACGCACGGCAGCAAATGTTCTCCAGGGGGAGAATCTAGTGTTAATCTCAGTTGCGTTGGTACATCAAAGTGGGTCCACTCGAATGTTGTCTATTGGGGTCTTCCTTAGCCCGCCTGTCTGTCAGCCGCCACCCAGACCCCAGTGTGCCCTGCGTGATTGTTTTCACAAGAGTCCTGGCGTGTGTGATCTATTGTGATATACAGCGGGTGTGTTGACGTCTTGACACTGGTACTTCTGCCGCTCTGTTCTTCATAGATACATCGTAGTTTCAGTCAACAATTGTTGTTCATTGACACCGAATCTTAGTAGTCATTAGGGTAGTCCGAGTAGTCTTGTATAGGAACTGTAACACGTAACTCCGCGCACACAAATTCAGCGCCCTCCATGTCGAATATTTTCACTTTCACCCTGTACTTTCCCTGTTGAAAAATAAACATCCGATAAACTCAATAGACATAGACAACATACGATAAGGGTTCATCCAAACAGATTGTTTGCCATACATTACAGGATGACCCATTTAAACAGGCTATGAACATAGTTTGCTCTAGTGATCACACTGCACCAGTTGACAGCTGACTGTCTAGTGATCACACTGCACCAGTTGACAGCTGACTGTCTAGTGATCACACTGCACCAGTTGACAGCTGACTGTCTAGTGATCACACTGCACCAGTTGACAGCTGACTGTCTAGTGATCACACTGCACCAGTTGACAGCTGACTGTCTAGTGATTACACTGCACCAGTTGACAGCTGACTGTCTAGTGATCACACTGCACCAGTTGACAGCTGACTGTAAGAACGAAGACAGATGTTAGATTTCCACTGTCTTGGTCGTGTTGTGATTCTGCATTTTAATATAAAACACTACATATTTAATCAGACTCCTATATGGTTGTATGTTGTATGACTTACTGGAGGTGGGAAGTACGGAAGCCGATTCAGTTCAATTTCAGCTGTTCCCCTCGAAATCACTGCAATCACCCACAACATCTTAGAAACCAGCGATCGCCACAGTCAAGTATTGCATCAGTTAATGAATTGTAAATGATAGTGAGTGACGGTTACTCACCTTAGAATTGTTTCACAGTGTGTGTGTGTGTGTGTGTGTGTGTGTGTGTGTGTGTGTGTGTGTGTGTGTGTATGTGTGTGTGTATGTGAGTGTGTGTGAGTGAGTGTGTGTGTGTGAGTGTGTGTATGTGGGTGTGGGTTTGAACGGTGTATCCATGGGTGTGTGTATTCGGTGCCCGCGAGTTCACGTGAACATTTTATATATATATATATATATATATATATATATATATATATATATATATATATATATACAATATCATACATATCATACCCTACTTCAGTATAATAGGCATCGTATGTTGTGTGCGGTGCATCTGTACGGGTGTTCGTGATGGTGTGTGAAGTACGTGTGTGTGTTCTCGAGTATGGGCTCAGTGAATGTGTTGTGGGGTTCACACAGTCCTGCAATTATATTTAAAACTATTAAACTCACCGCCTCTGTGGAAAGGACACATATTGGGGAAATATGTGTTAATAGTCTGGCAATGAACGTCCGAACTAGAGCAGCCTTTATACATCGCCGTTGACGACTGCTCTAAGTACACACTGACGCATGTTTTTCCTTTCTTGTGATCCAGCACTGCAAAATTAATTAAAGATGTGGTGAATGCAATGACAATGACTGTATTGCTGTATTGCTGTATTGCTGTATTGTTGCGACAACACGGACAACAACGACACTAGCAATGATATTCCAATATTGTATTATTTCGGCAATGTCACGTACTTTTAACAGTGATGTTTAAAAAAGGTGTAGGCCTGTAGGCACGACATTTTATTAATCCAACAACTTAACTTGTTCAATTGAGTTAAGCATAAGTGTGTGTGTGTGTGTGTGTGTGTGTGTGTGTGTGTGTGTGTGTGTGTGTGTGTGTGTGTGTGTGTGCGTGCGTGCGTATGACAGTATGTGTGTGTTTGTGTGTATTTGTGTGTGTGTATATATATATATATGAGTGTGTGAATGTGCGTGTGTGTATACACACACACACATATATATATATATATACATATATATATATATATATATATATATATATATATATATATATATATATACATATATATATATATACATATATATGTATATACGTATATACATATATACATATATATATATATATATATATATATATATATATATATATATATATATATATATATATATATATATATATATATATAAATCGATTGTATGTCACAATTATAAAGCTGGTATTTCATGAGTTGTTTGTGTCAATAATGACACCACTCACGATAAAAATAAACAATATGATTCGCCTTCAAGTTATGTATCTTTATTCACTAACAAATTGAAGCCATGCTGCTGTTTTCTTTATGGAATTAATAATAACATATATTTCGACAATAGTTATACAAATACCGTTGTCTGACATCTGGGCATGATTATACCATTTTGTCATTCGATTAAAAACACTGCATCCGCCTTTTACACATTTAAAACATCATATTTTAATTCTACCTTCTTTAATGACTTTAGGTTTGTGTGTTTTAGTCTTCTACAATTTTATTTGTTTATGTATTAATGTTATGAGTCTGTTTTTATGACTCATTGATAATGCAGATATAATTTTAGTCACATGTTTATGTAATTGTTTTAATTCATACATGCTATATGCACATGTAACGCGCCTTGAATAGTTGTACGTCGACTTGGCGCTATATAATAATACTACTAATAATAATAATACAGTTTTTATATAACACTAATTCCGGCATGGCGAATCTATGCGCTGCACAAGAAATATACTAAATGTATATTAATAAAATAAATAGAAATGTAAATTATATAAATTAATATAAATCATATTAATTGTTGGTTTTAAGCTGTACTTGTAAATCGTTGTATGTAAATTATATAAATTAACTTAAACTAAATTACACACTGCTTTTAAAATGTATAGTACTAAAATTGGTATGTAAATTCTATAAATTAATATAAAATAAAAACCTTTACTAAAATTGTATACGTAAATATACATATATATATATATATATATATATATATATATATATATATATATATATATATATATAAACTAATCTAAAACATAAATAGTGAATAAAAAGGTGTATGACACTAAACAGAAATTCTAAAGCAATGTCCGTCGTTTCAAAACAATTTGAATTTGAATAAGTATATTTATTTATTATTACATTTAATTTATTTAGTAATCTATTCGACTGACCTGAACATCAGAACCGCACATTGTTACCGTAGGGAGATACTTACGTGGACGAATGGAAAATGATATCTTCAGCTTATCACTCTGTATCACGTCCTTGGGCGACCATTCCATCGTGAAGTTCTGTTTCGATCCATCTGCAATTATTATCAATACATTTCGTTACCTAAGACATCAATACGTAATGTAGGCAATACCTAGTTTCATGATCATTAGGTAAAGCTACAAAAATGATTAACACTGACTTCTATCTGCAACAGTGAAAGTCGGTTGTTTAATATCAGAAGAGAAAAACAAAATAATAAATATTTCAAAAATTCGTAGAACATACATTTAAATAAGTAAATAAATCGTAAAAACATCCTTCTCTGCTGCTTGTGCAATATTCCATGGCTCCCCTATGAGTCATGGTTTCTATCTGCATGTGCGCACATATCAACATATAAATAAACACACAGTTTAATGAAAAACAGGAATAACTGGCAAATTAATATTCCACAGAAACAAAATGCCATAGTCTTGTTTAACCAACTCTCGCTTGGCTGCACCATTTCGCTGAGAAGATAGTCTGGTAAACACATGCTTTGCTTATGCAGCCCTTATGTAGTGTCATTGATCGAAGCCGTCAGACGGCACCACTGGCTTGAATTATTTCACATATTTACGTGTATAATAATAATTAATGTTTATATAGTAAATGCTTTTGATAACATAACAGTAGACATAAGAAACAAAGGGGAGGGGGCGGGGAGGGGGAGGGGGTGGTCTGTCGTGGTTACAGGTGGGCAGCAAGCCTGGACTTGAAACAGTCCAGGGACTTGGCTGCCACTATTTTCTGGGGCAGGCTGTTCCATTCAGGTATGGTCCGGGGGAAGAATGACATCTGTATATACTGTGTCCTGCAGTAGGGGATGTTGTAGCTGTATGTGTTGTTTTTTCTGTGGCTCGATCTGTTTTCTGTTGGCTGCATGTGGTAGGTATTCAGAATCAATGCCAATGGTGATGAGGCGGTGGTGAAATTTGAAAAACATTTAAAGTCGATCTTTTTCGAGAGAGAGGCTTTAACAGTGCTGCCACTTCAAGGAGCCTGGATCGTCGAGACTAAACATGCCAGTGCAATATACGTACGGCAAGGCTGTGCTCTTCCGCTTTCTCTGCCGAGGTCGCTGTATGGTTCAGACTTAAAGTTTCCAATCAGGTCTGACGACGCCGTTGACAGGACAAGTGCTGCCACCAGGTGGAGGCATGCCAAACTCGCTGTGCTGAGCATAGTCGCTAAGTTGTCGCTACAATGGGAACGGAAAGGTGTGTACAGTTTATCGCAGCATGTTAAAATCAGCGGTTCTCAACCTTTTTGTCTAGATGACCCAGTGTCTAATACAAAAATGCGGGGACCCTCACATAAGATGTAACATTCCACTCGTTTTCGCTGTAATTATGACAACAGCTATTTTGTTGACCCCTAAGCGTGGACAGAAAACGTGTTCACTGTTATGCGTATTATTACGCAGTTTATAAAATACTGGGATCTTGCTGGTATTTTCAAAGCATGGTATTTCAAAACTGTTCAAGACTGTTCTCACGATAGCCTAATTACAATGTCCAGTACCACTCAGTGTGGGGACGGCTGCTTGAAGATCTTTGACAAACAGACACGCATGGCTGACCTTGGTAGTTCTCTAAGCCTCACCCCCCCCCGGCGGCTGGGAGAACCGCTGTGTTAAAATATCCAGTTACGGATTTGTAAGGTCACTCTGGATCGAAGTTCTGACATATGTTTCTCAAATGCGATACATCAGCGCCGGATGTAGGATAGTGGAGGCCCTGGTCAAAGGACAAACGGTCATCCTATCATATCGGTTATCTCTCCTACCTGCCCACCGCAACCAGGACGTCACAGCACAACTCCATTTGCCTGCCATTTAGAACACGCTGCGCGCGTGCGTGCGTGTGTGTGTGGTGTGTGTGTTCATGTGTATGTGTGTGCGAGTGTTTGTGTGTGTGTGTGTGTGTGTGTGTGTGTGTGTGTGTGTGTGTGTGTGTGTGTGTGTGTGTGTGCGAGTGTTTGTGTGTGTGTGTGTGTGTGTGTGTGTGTGTGTGTGTGTGTGTGCGTGCGTGTGTGTGTATGTGGTGTGTGTGTGTGTTTGTGTGTGTTGTGTGTGGTGTGCATGCGTGCGTGTGCATGCGCGTGTGTGGTGTGTGCGTGTTTGTGTGGTGTGTGGTGTGTATGTATGTGTGGTGTGCGTGCATGTGCGTGCGTGCGTATATGCAATTACGTATGCATACTTATGTATGTAATACTCTGTGTATCTCCTTATGTGTGTGTTTATGTTTGTGCTCCTGGGAGCAGTTTGTGTGCCTCTTGAGCACACACAAGCATCTGGGGCCGGTTTCATGAAACGTCCTTAAAATTACGTGTGCGTTTGCGTAATCTCCTATGTTATAAGCATTCATAGCAGCTTCATGACGGTTTATCCATTACAGCTCAGACGGAAAATATCACCATGTTGTGTTCAATGTATTCAATCTAGAAAACAGAAGATTGGGAGGAGATCAGATTGAGGTGTTTAAAATATTGAATGGGTATGAAAATATTGACAGAAATATTTGTTCTCAGTCAAGAAAGAGAGAAGGACTAGAGGACATGGAGATACATTAGCAGAGAAGCAGTATAGACTAGTTATTAGAGTTTTTGTTTATTTTCACAAAGAACAGTAAATGAATGGAATGATTATGTAGGTGCTAGTAGTGTTGATATCTTTTAAAATAAAATCAACTTATACCTAAGAAGGGCGGAGTATACTTAGATAGATAGGTTGGACTCTCGATAAGCCAAAGAGCTTCCTAGTCCACCTGCCATCTAGAACTGAATCTCTAGGTGGTAGTCTTGTTAAATCTCTTGTTAAAATATATGCTGCCCCCTGGTGATTAACATGAAACTATAAAAGTTTTACAATTATTGTTATCATTTTGTATCGCTTTTACAGTTTGCTCCGGACACAATTGTCCACAGCACATGTTATTTGCGACGATCGCCCCCTTTAAACGCAGTACTGTGCTGCGTCCTACTCGACGTCTTCACGTTGTTTAAACGCCTACCTATGAGCCTATGACGACAGACCGTACAGGAATCACTTCCTGGTCACCGACCAACGGTTTGTATTTTAGTCACGCACACCGCATTCAGTTGCATGGATCTACACGATTATAGCTTACCTTGCCAAAGTACGGGTCACAATACTGTGACCAAAAGATGTTCGATATCAGATTGTTCGTGCAATATAAACAAACCTGCCGAGGTAGGTCTACCAGATGTGTCGGAGTAGTCGCTATACCTGTTTCATGTTTGCGGCGCTACCTGTATGTCTGATGTGACGAATTAAACTTCCTGATTCATCACAAAAGAATCACGATTCACGGGTCTTTTGGGGGGTTTCCCCACAGCAGTAGAATACAATAGAACGCATTGCCATTGTGAACCCAGGTCCGGTTTGAATCGGCGTTACTCGGCGGAATAAGTCCGACTGTCGACCTAAATTTCCGCACACGCCTACCGACTGCAGTCGGCCGACTGAGGTTACGCCGACTAGTCGGTAGGTGTGTGCTTATAATTAGTCACGCTAGGCGTTGTATATCACCGAACTGACATTCATTTCGGCGCAAACCATTGTTTGACAAGACAGACGGATGCCATTCATGTCCTTAACGTCAGTGTGTGTTCATTCTCCATGATCCCAGGTTCCGACGTCTGTGGTTATGCTTTGGCATCTTCTTTGCTACGCTTGGGACTGCCATATATAATGGTCGACCCCAAACATTTCATTTTGGTCAGCACAATTGGGCTGAGAGACGTTTTCATTTAACTCTTCACAATAACGACTTAGCTTGACTCGTGTACATTCACAAGCAGTTGACGAACAAAACTATTACACTAACTAACTGGGAGTGGAAGAAGATGAAGAAATCTACCGACAGACATCCGTTCACGTTTCACAATGGCACGTCGCACGTCACGCTATAACGGACAACGTGGCATCCGCTATGTCTTACGTTATCAAAACCGCGGGAGTTTTCGACATGCGTCTATGACGTCATGAAACGTTATCGTAACCACGAGTTGGCGGTTAGAAATTACATACATCCGTAGCAACCAAGAAGTGTCGAGACCGCAGCGAAGACCCGTAGCGGCCACGGGCAAGAAGAACTGACAAAGGGACACGTGAAGGCACTGCAGGAGTGTGGAGTGCAGCCGTTGACGACATTCAAAGGTAAGATTATCTGTAGAAGTCATAGCCTAAGTCACAGGGCTAGCTATATCTGATTGTCTTTTCAGTCTTGGTAGTTATAGAGAGGCTTACCATGGCGTTAACAAAACATAACGTACACAACGAAACCTCGTCATTAGTGTTACTTGTAATTATTTGTAAACAGTTTTGTCTCGATATCCTTGCCTCAGTCTCAGAGCGTTATGTTGTGCATCGTTTGGCTTTGCAATAGCAGTGATTTTCAGCGCTGTTTATATCACGTATAGAGCGTTAAAGATAAATCTCCGCTTTTTCATGACATATAGATATCTCTGTTCGTTTGGGATGTATGTAGGCCTAACTGTCTACTGGCGTGAACACGCGCACTAAAAAGTATAGTCTGCAACGTAGGGAAAAGTAGGTCGTCGCTACAGCGCGCGGCGAAAAAAATGATTATTATGTAACACAGTCGCCGCGTGGGTTATGAACTCAGTCTCGACATTCTGGCACGGGGTCAAGAGTTGATCGGCCACCTGAGGTCACGCCAGTCGCACATGCGCATTCATGGAACGACATTTTAGTCCAGATTAAACCTTATTTGGCAGTTTGCAGACCAACATACAATATCTGGAACATACGGATATGTATGTTTGCACCTATAACCCATGGCCATGACCGTACAGAATTGTGACTTAATGGAAATAAGGGGTGGGGGAAACGAGTGATGGCGGAAAGTATGGATGAAGAGGGGTGTACAGGGAGAGTGAGTGGGAAACAGTAGTAGCGTGTGGGTACCTTTCATCGACAGGGTCCCTAATGATCGACCGTTTCATAAATGCAATACATTTTGTGATATGGTGTTGACTGTTACTGTACTAACGTAATTGTATATATGTGTAAACAAAAACGCGAACTGATGTCATGTGCGAATAAAATCATTGTTGACACATCATTACTGAAGTCTATGTGCTGAACGGTCGATCATTAGGGACCCCCCTGTGACCTATTGGGTGAGAAGGTAAACAGTGCCGGTATTTTGTCACCAAATTGTATCAAACTTTTTTTTTGTGTTTGTAGAAATCGTCAATGAATATGCTTTGAATAGAGAATAATTTAAATTGCGTAACTTTACATCAAATGCGAATAAAACGCGGAAAACTACGCAAAACGGTCGATCATAGGTACCCCGACGCTAGGGGAATGAGGAAAGATATAGCGAGGGAGAATGAAGCAGGCGGCAGGTAGACAGGCAGGCAGGAAATATACAAAGGATGGGAACGGCTGGGGAGATGTAGGTGAGACAGGAGACAGACAAAGAGAGATGGCCAACCCAGTCACACACCACCTTGTCCTCTCTCACACATTTTCATCAGAACGAACAGATTGCTGTGCCACTTGTGCATTCGTTTCATCCACTTGGTGCTCTACACACAGTTCTAGATATATGGGAGATTTTAGCATTAACATTATTGTGAGCATGTGTGTGTGTGTGTGTGTGTGTGTGTGTGTGTGTGATTGGGTGCGTCCGAAAGACTTGATATTATAGAAATTTCCGTTATTATAGAAAACAATCATCATCATTTGGTTTTCGTTGCGTGTGCAGCGAAAACCAAAGTGATCATGTTGCCCCCCACTGGTGCGTCCGTCAACCCATCAGGGAAGGGAAACGTTTATATCGCAGATGTCACGGCACCCAAATTATGCAACGCCCATACATTACCGTTAAAAATACTGTTGGCAAAGGATTGTAATAATACAATGTTTATATGTGTGTTGATAATCTATATCATTAGAAGTTTGAAGAATCAGGGGAGAAACAGTCAACCAAATTAACAGTTTCTAACATTTTTGTTTCTAAAATTTTTGATGGGGACCTTTTTATACCTTGACTTAACACTGACTGCACCACTTGGCCACTACACAGCCTAATGATGACAGGCAGATGCAGCGCTTCCCAATGATGTAATATTTAGGTGTGTGTGTGTGGGGGGGTCATGCTCTAATTCTAGAGAAGGCAACTCCGAAAACCAATGACAATAATGATCAGCCACATGACCGATGGTCATTAATGGAAGCAGATATCAACATCCCAGACGTTCATTCAGCTTCCAGCCACAAACGTACACAAATGAAGACACAGTCCTTGTTTCTAGCACACCTCTGTCTTGTGTGCAGTAACGGTTTATTAGGAAAATACTACTCTAAAAAGCAGCAACAAGTATATAAAATTTATACCACAGCACCAAAGTTGACTAACCCTCATTTTGTAATGGAAGACAGTTTCTGTGAAACACATAATTTCATTATAATGACTACACAATTTGACATGCTCTGAAACCATGCCGTCTATTTGACACATCACATAATATCTAATATATACTTCATAATTACACATCTGTTGTGCCAGATGGCATATAACAATAGCACTAGTAAACTCACACACAAAAGTGGAAGACTCATTGACATGGAAGACAATTGTCACCATCATAAATGCTTTTCCAAAAATACATGGTCCTCTACCGTTGACAATTCCTGCAGTATGGCACTTGTGTAGTATTCCGGATACTTGTCACATGATGATATGTCACACAACTAGTATAAGCACCCTTGCTGTGATCCGTAGAAAGATCAATCACACAACAAGTTGGCTAGTTCTTCACGTCACTGTGTGTAGCTGCCAGACTTGGAATCAATCCCAATATACCCGCATACATATTCCATCTTAAAAACATGGATTCTTATACCTATTCCAACAATCAGTTTCGTTTTCAAATATCAGTGTTACATCAACCAAGGACCAATCAATACCAACAATTTAAATAATAGTCTTGCAGAAACTTACTATAGAAAAAAATACTTTCAAGCATAATTTTCCAGTCAGTGTGACTACAATTGAAATCTTTAGAAGTTTAACTCGACATGACGTGAAATTCAACAGCATTTACACCAACTCCTAATATGTTTTAAGCAATTCTGCATATTTTAATAAAAATAAAACCAATTCTGAAATTAATTACACTTAACTGCATTGCATTTGATCCCAAGTCTAACAGCATTCAACACTCAATCACGGACACATTTGTAGTACAAGGATATACATTAAACACAACAGAGAAACTGTAACAAGTAACACAAACTACAGATATACAGAAAAATCATATGATAAGTTATAAATAATAATGATACCAAATGCATAATATATATATATTGAAAGACAGCATTCAATTTACACAATTCTCTTGTATGTGAAAGTTTAAGATGTAGATCGACAACACTTCATAACAAGAAATCAGGCGTCATGCACACAGTATGTTTACATAATTAAAAAATATCATCCATCGAATTTAGAATGGCATTGAAATTGAACACAAGTGTTTGATGAAATCAACGAATAGCAATTACACTATACACATTGTATACACAGGTAGAAAATATCTGACATAATCAGACGATTGTTTGAGCACTGATTCCGACTATAACAATCAGCTTCGTGGACACTAAACCAGGCTAAGAAAGTGGTACAACTATCACACTGAAGCTGGACTAGAAACTATCATTGTGTTCCCTCTGACCCTGTGCAATCACTGGACAGTCCGAACAGGTGGTCTGACTGGCCTTTCATTCTACAGCAAAACACCTTTCACAAGACACTTCTGATGGTAGTAAAATGCCACTACCTCACTGATTTGTATAACTGCTGTTGAATACCTAAAACCTTGGAAGTCCATTTTGGTCTGCACAATTGGGCTGAGAGATGTTTTCATTTAACTCTTCACAGATAAGCAAAACAGCCAGTTCTGTTGGTCCACTAACTGAACTCACCAGGGGCGATCACGACCTAGCTTGACTCGTGTGCATTCACAAGCAGGTGACGAACAGAACTATTACACTAACTTTAACACATACCCTGGAGTTCCCTTGTTTTAGCTCATCAACGGTGATTCCATTTCCTGTAAGCTTGGCTATGTTTCCTACATGTGCACATACAGGTGTGACACCTAGGGCCAGCAGTCCCTGGGCCCTGTACAGCTGTGACACCTAGGGCCAGCAGTCCCTGGGCCCTGTACAGCTGTGACACCTAGGTCCAGCATTCCCTGGGCCCTGTCTTCTGTGCTGGGTCTCTGTCGCCACTGTGCTCCGAGCTGCTGTCAGAGCTGTAGGCGTCGTTGTCAAAGCCCAACTCGTCCAGTGCGGGGGTGAGGCAGCCCTTGCCCTTGCCGCGGGACTTGGTCTTGCGGAGGCAGCGGGCCTTCCCCAGGTGGGGGAAGGATTCGTGCTCCGAGCTGGAGGAGTTGTGGGCGAGACTGCGATGACTTCCCTTGGTCTCCCTGCTGGGCACTGTCAGACTGTCTCTACTTAGAGACTCCTTGCCAGCGAGACCGTCTCGACTTAGAGACTCCTTGCCCGCGAGACTGTCTCGACTTAGAGACTCCTTGCCCGCGAGACTGTCTCGACTTAGAGACTCCTTGCCCGCGAGACTGTCTCGACTTAGAGACTCCTTGCCAGCGAGACTGTCTCGACTTAGAGACTCCTTGCCCGCGAGACTGTCTCGACTTAGAGACTCCTTGCCAGCGAGACTGTCTCGACTTAGAGACTCCTTGCCCGCGAGACTGTCTCGACTTAGAGACTCCTTGCCAGCGAGACTGTCTCGACTTAGAGACTCCTTGCCCGCGAGACTGTCCTGACTGTCGTGACTGAGGATGGAGCAGACCTCGGCCCCGCCGCTCCAGCTGGTGGTGCCCCCTGTGCTGTCCGACTGGTCCAGCGTTGTCTCGGTGCTGCCGGGCCAGCTGGTGGTGTGACCGGAGAAGTCTTCGAGTGGGATCGAGTCCTGGGGGTGCTGGTGGGAGGGGAGGAGACACTGTTGGAAGTCAGGGCTGACGGCAATCTCCCCCTCGTCCCTCTCCAAGGCCTCTTCTGGCTCCATCCCTGTCTGCCTCCCCAGATCCCGGCCTGGACACAGACGACATGTGTTAGGACCAATGTTTGTGTTGTGTTTATTCTCAGAACTCCCTGAACAAGTTCGTTAAATTCCATTGACTTTTTACATTGAAAGTAGTGTATACACAATGTTACAAGTTTACAACATCAATGTTAACAATTTTAATGTTGTGTTTGCTACGGTTGTGTAAGTGTTATGTGCCACTATCACCGTTACAATCAATTATTGTGTATGCCGCTAGTGTGAATGGAAAAAAAGGAACACTTCCGCAAACATAAAATTTGTTCAAATTTAACTGGGGAGTTTTGTGATAATCCAAGACACAGCAACACCAATTAATGTCTCCCAACATCACCTCCTTCAGTAAACTACATGACCCCCCATCTCAGCAGACTATAGTACCCCCTCCCATCTGAATAGATCACCCCACAGTAGAATGAATCACACACACCTCCCAACTGAATAAGTGAGACCTCTTTCCATCTAAATATATCACACCTCCCAGCTGAACACATCACACCCCTCTCACCTGAACACATCACACCCCTGTCATCTGAACACATCACACCCCTCCCAACTGAACACATCACACCCCTCTCATCTGAACACATCACACCCCTCTCATCTGAACACATCACACCCCTCTCACCTGAACACATCACACCCCTCTCACCTGAACACATCACACCCCTCTCACCTGAACACATCACACCCCTCTCATCTGAACACATCACACCCCTCCCAACTGAACACATCACACCCCTCTCATCTGAACACATCACACCCCTCTCATCTGAACACATCACCCCCAGTAGAATACATCACAAGACATCCCACAACCACAACTTTAATATCTTAAAGAGTGACAACACTAGACACCAGAAGATTGAGAGGAGATCAGATAGGTGTTTAAAATATTGAATGGGTATGAATATATTGACAGAAATATGTTTTTCTCGGTCAAGGAAGACAGAAGGACTAGAGGACGTGGAGTTACATTTGCAAAGAAGCAGTGTAGACTAGATATTAGAACATTTTCATAAACAACAGTAAACGAATGGCACCAGGATTATCAGCTGATTGTGTAGGTGCTAGTAGTGTTAATATATTTAAAAATTAAATCGACATATACCTAAGACGGGCTGGGTACATTTAGATAGATAGGTTGGACTCTCGATAAGCCAAAGTGCTTCCTAGTCCACCTGCCATCTGGAGTTGAACCTCTAGGTGGCAATCTTGTTTAATCTTGTTAACCCTCCGTACCTGGCTCCCTGGCGCCCCTGTCGTGACTGCTGTGGTCAGACGAGGCGTGTCCACTGTCGCGGTCACTACTGGTCAGACTGCTGGGAGTGGCGTCCGAGCTGCTGTGACTGTGACTGGCGGACACGTTGGAGCTGCTGGAACTGAGGGCCTTGTGGTAGGTGATGTGGCTGGGGTAGGGCACCTCGCTGGGCCGGGGCGGGTAGCCGAGGGCGCGGGAGTACGGCAGCAGGCCCCCCGCACACTGCTGCTGGGCCATCTGCAGGTGACACAGCGTCTCAAACTCCAGCTGGGACCTGGCAACACAAACACACACACACACACACAGTCAGATGTTGTTTTACAGGGACGTCAACACTGACCGCAAACAGTTAGAACACTATGGTCGGGGTGGCTTTTCACTGACGGCCTGTGGAACGATCTACCGGACAGTCTGCGCCTAATAGATTCACTTGAACTTTTTAAGTCCAACTTAAAAACACATCTTTTTAAGGCCGCATTTGTAAATTACTTGTAGGGTACTTTATAATGAATGTATTTTAACTGTAATTAAAGTTTTGCAATTTTTTTACTTACTTTATTATTAAGTTATTAATATATTTTATTATTTATTTATTATTTTATCTTATCTATTTATTGCTGATAAGTTTAGCCTATGAACTGGGACTTTTAGAAGCTTTATTTAATTATCTATTATTATCATTTAACATTTCGTCAAGAAATTCAAGAAATTGAAGAGATTGGTGAGGAGTAGGTTGAAATGAGTCGGTCACATGAAAGAATGGGAGATGACAAATTTGTGAAGGGGGCAGATGCCCAGAAGACGGAGTGAAAAGGAGGTGAGGAAGACAGGGAATGTGACGGGAGGGCTGTGTTAAGAGAGGTCTGGCAACAGTGGAAGGGCAGTGGAGAGCAGCAGGAGAAGTGGGAGACTGGGCATAGAGAACAGTGAGAGAACGTGAGGAGAGAAAGATGAAGAAAAACATGACGGTAACCATAGCCAACCTTACTCGTGACAACAGGGATGCCAATAGGAGAACAACAACAACAACAACAACACCTGCAGAATCTTCCTTGTAAACAATGCATATTTATCCCTGTAGTGTTTAGGCCTATTACACTGTCTGCTCTGTGAGACATACAAAGTGAGCTTAACAAAACTACCCACGTGTTAACTAAATGAACAGAGGTGGACTTGAACGTCCATCATTTCAATGGCCAGTCCAGTGGATGTCCAGTCCACTCACCTGAGTTGTTTCTCGCTGATGTCCCCCAGGTCCCCGCGCTGGATCAGGTGACTGAGGTGGTGGTCAAAGTGGTACAGGGCACCGCCGGTGTCGTGGTGTAGGTGGTGCAGGTGGTGCTCGTATCTGTCATCATCATACGGCTGCATCTGGCAATGTCAAAATGTTAGTACAGTTAGACCAGGCTGTTTGGTATTATTTATTGTCACACTCACAGTGTGTGTGTTATGTTGAATGACATGCCTTCTTCAGGGGAGAGGCAGAGGTAGAGGAAAGGCAGATGGAGTGGTAGAGGGTGCGATATGTGGGTAGGGAGAGAGACGGGGCTGGTTGGAAGCAGAGAGGGAATGAGAGCAAGAGAGAACATACACGAGGAAGTGAGTGAGCATGAGGATGGGGTAAAGGGAGAGAGGGAGAGGGGGAGAGAGGGAGAGAGGGAGAGGGGGAGAGGGGGAGAGAGGGAGAGGGGGAGAGAGGGAGAGGGGGAGAGAGGGGGAGAGGGAGAGAGGGAGAGGGGGAGAGGGAGAGGGGGAGAGGGGGAGAGAGGGAGAGAGGGAGAGAGGGAGAGGGGGAGAGAGGGAGAGGGGGAGAGAGGGAGAGGGGGAGAGGGGGAGAGAGGGAGAGAGGGAGAGGGGGAGAGGGGGAGAGAGGGAGAGAGGGAGAGAGGGAGAGAGGGAGAGGGGGAGAGAGGGAGAGGGGGAGAGGGGGAGAGGGGGAGAGAGGGAGAGGGGGAGAGAGGGAGAGGGGGAGAGAGGGAGAGGGGGAGAGAGGGAGAGAGGGAGAGAGGGAGAGAGGGAGAGGGGGAGAGGGGGAGAGAGGGAGAGGGGGAGAGAGGGAGAGGGGGAGAGGGGGAGAGAGGGAGAGACATCGCCAGAGACAAAAAGAGAGAGACAGACAGAGAGAAAAAGGAGAGAGGGAGGGGGAGTGAGGGAGGCAGGGAGGGAGGGAGGGAGGGAAGACATAGAACATGAGATAATGAGAGGAGTGAATGATCACATGGATGTGTACCTCTGAGCCGGTAGAGAGGGCGTCCTCCCCCACCCCGTAGGTTCCGTCTGAGTCAGTGAAGTAGATCGGTGGCTTCTCAGGCAGGTTGCTGGTGCCTGCGAGAGCATTCATCTTGAAGAGCATCTCATCCACCTGGTACTCTATCTCCGCCATCACAAACTCCTGCAACACAACAGGGCACTCTGTGTGGACAAGGACTCAATCACTGTGACTTTTTACATTAAGAATGGTCACAAGATCACTACAAGTGATTCCATCAGGATAACACTCTACAAAACAAAAGAAAGACCATAAGAACTGCACAAATGTCTCAGGATACCAGGATAACTTTCTGTATAAAAACGACCATAAGAACTGTACAAGTGACTCAGGATAACTTTCTGTATGAGAAAAAACATTAGACTTCTACATACAACAGTCGGGATGACACTGTCAGATGGAATGGACCCAGCAACTAACAAGTCACTCACAGGTGGCAGCACAACACTGTCCTCGTCGTCCGAGTACGAACGTCTGATGTGAAGTCGCAGCAGCAGGTGGCGCCAGTAGTACCGCAGCGTCTCGAGGGGTGTGAGGACGAGCTTCGTGCTGTGTTTGTACATGCGGATGTGGAACGTGAGAGCAGCGATGATCTGGAAACAGAGACGGTCATGACACGTAAAAGTGGAGAATGTTGGACGGGCAGCACAGTGCTGGTCCGTTTGTTGCATAGACTGCAGTTAAAATCCAACTACAGATAGCTCTTTAAAAACTTGGGCAATTTTGCTCACTCCACATTGCATGTAGGTTTCAGAACACATTAAAACTAGGTGACTATAAGATCTCACCTCACAGGGGACACATTTGTAACCTATACTGGACTCATTAACTGCACTGAAAGATACTCTCGGTGCAATATTTTCGCAGGACGTTACTGCTAAAGAACTGCAGAACATCAATCATCTTCATACATTTTAAAATGTATTTTGGTTTTGAAAATGCAGATATATATTTGTTTACCGTATGTTTACAGACAGCCGGTAGTTAAATTATTTTAGGTGTTTGAGCACAGAGTTATTACAGTATTGAACTGGTCAGTTGGAATGACTTTAAGAAATAAGGCACTACTTACATAGGCGGTGAGTGAGCCGAGGGCCAGGAGGAGGAAGGACACGACAAAGAGTCTCCAGCCAAGCACACTGCACAGGTCATGGAGGCCGGCCATCTCCTTGAAGTCGTAATGTCCAGTCAGCAGGCCAGTGACGGACTGCAGGGCCGTGGCCACACTGCTGAAGTTGTGGGACACGCTGCCGTACAGGGCCATGCCCATACTGACATAGGCACACACCCAGACGACAAAGACAGCCTACAGACAGAGAGAGGACAGTGAATACAACACACACACAGACGACAAAGACAGCCTACAGACGGAGAGAGGACAGTGAATACAACACACACACAGACGACAAAGACAGCCTACAGACGGAGAGAGGACAGTGAATACAACAGACACACACACAGACGACAAAGACAGCCTACAGACGGAGAGAGGACAGTGAATACAACACACACACAGACGACAAAGACAGCCTACAGACGGAGAGAGGACAGTGAATACAACAGACACACACAGACGACAAAGACAGCCTACAGACGGAGAGAGGACAGTGAATACAACAGACACACACAGACGACAAAGACAGCCTACAGACAGAGAGAGGACAGTGAATACAACAGACACACACACAGACGACAAAGACAGCCTACAGACAGAGAGAGGACAGTGAATACAACAGACACACACACTGACGACAAAGACAGCCTACAGACAGAGAGAGGACAGTGAATACAACAGACACACACACAGACGACAAAGACAGCCTACAGACAGAGAGAGGACAGTGAATACAACAGACACACCCAGACGACAAAGACACCCTACAGACAGAGAGAGGACAGTGAATACAACAGACACACACACAGACGACAAAGACAGCCTACAGACAGAGAGAGGACAGTGAATACAACACACACACACACACACACACAGATGACAAAGACAGCCTACAGACAGAGAGAGGACAGTGAATACAACAGACACACACACAGACGACAAAGACAGCCTACAGACGGAGAGAGGACAGTGAATACAACACACACACACAGATGACAAAGACAGCCTACAGACAGAGAGAGGACAGTGAATACAACAGACACACACACAGACGACAAAGACAGCCTACAGACGGACAGAGGACAGTTTCATGATTTTATATTGAAAGTGAGTCAGTGTAGCTTGAAAACATATCTCAATATACACGTCGAATGCTGTTAGGAATCTGAAAAAATGTCAAATGAAAATAGTTACTATTTTAAGAAAACAGGTATTCATTTATTCTCTGTGACGCAGTATATGCAGAACATAAAACATATCCTCTCATAAATCTGTTCTTCCTTAAAACGTATCCTAGTGGTGAGTGATAATGTGGTAGTCCCAACTGTGTACATCGACTCACCCCAAAGACAACGATGTCGGCCGCGGCGTGTTTGAGGACGCTGCTGTAGGTGACGAAGGGACGTTGGTGACACAACAACTTGAGCACCTGCAGGATGGTGAGGAAGAGCAGGAGGCCGAGGAGACTGCGCAGGATCTGGAGGGAGACAGACACCGTGTGGGCAGTTGACAACAGAATCAGACTGAGAGGAAGCCGTTTACATGACTATAAGAGACATGTAAACAAATCCAGACAAGTCATGGATTATAGAACACATACAAAATATATGCAGATGTGTTTTAACAGAAATCAAATACACACACATATATATATATATATATATTAAGATATATACATATATATATATACATATATATATACATATATATATATTAAGATATATACATATATATACACACACATATACACCTATATATATTATTAATAACAAACAAGATATTCTGATAAATGGCAATCCATATCATAGCATATGAACAGCATTTCTGTTACAATTTACTTAGCTTGTAAAACACTGTGGGATGAAATTTTCTATAAATATGGAGCACAATTCATCCCAAACACTCATAAAAAGTCACTGTTGGGTCAAATAAATTCTACAGTTGTTACTTACATGGTCCCAGAATGCAATGTGTGAGACGTCTACGTAGCGACTGTGGTAGGTCGCTCGTAGTTCCTCCACCTTCTCTTGCACAAGGATGAACCGGTAGATGAAGCAGGCGATGAAGGACAAGGCCACGGTACACAAGGTCACCTACAAGCAGGGTCAAGGTCACAGACAGGTCAAGGCCACATTCCAGAGCACTGACATAGAATTCGGACGAATTAAAGTTTTGTAGTCAAACAATATAACGAGGTGCTAGATACATATCAACGGTAGAGAGAGATGCACAATTAAAGTATGAGATAAATTAATCAGGGCTATTGTGAGTACATGTTTATTAATATTTAATAAGACTGTATTTGTGCCAGCCACATGAGCCCGCAGAAGAGACAACAGTCACTAGACATACATCTACTCCACTTTCATATCTACTTGCAGACAAAAAAGGGTAGTCACCAAATCCAATTTGTTGTCTATACCTGAGAGTTCACTGATGCGTGTGACCCACCTACACTTGGAGTCATCGACCAAGACCCACCTGGACACAGTTCCAGACGTTCTTCAGGTATTGCTTCCTCTGCCACACCGCCTGCATCACCTCCGACCTCACCCCCAGCAGGGTGACGATGATGAACAGCAACTGCAATTAAACATCACCTCAATAAAATCGCCACCTCATTTTCCCATTTATCCTACTAGTTCCTTCCAGTTCTCCCATGTTCTCCCAGTACGGCATTCTCAATTGTTTTTCAAGTAAAATGCCCTAAAATATTCCCTAATTCAATTTCCCCCAAGTAACGCCATCAACTATCCTCCCAATGATACACCCAAACATTGTCTTTCTGTATAAGACACCTTAAAACTGACTCCTTCATTAAGACATCTTCAAATCCATCCTCGGTAAAACACCATAATGACCCCACCCATTTTTTTAAAGTTAAACATCAAAGGGTATTGTGGTTAACTATGCTCTCCATAGCATTTTTGCCAATCTTTTTTTAACTGGATGTTTTGTTTACCATATAAACGTGTTGCAGCCGAAATCTTTCAAATTGCAGACCCTTGTTCTGAGTTTAATACAGTAATTAAACAGAAACTGGCAGACAGTGGACATTCATCACACACGTTGTAGTCATAAGAACGTAATATTAAATGAACAAATAAAACCTACAGGTTGGCACCCTCGTTTAAACAACCAACCCCACACCCCTGGGCAGTACTGACCTCACAGGCCAACACTACATTGTCCAGGACCCCCATGTAGCGGTACAGATAGGTCGAGGTCACGTGGTAGTGTGGCGACACCCCGCCAGAGGGAGGCACTTGTAGCCACAGTTTCACGGAACTGCAACGGAAGGAAACAAGGTCACTCACTCACTATGGGAGTGTCTTCCATCGCCCTTTTAAAGGCCGTTACATTTGGCAGTTCTTAACATGTGTCTGCTAGTCATAAACACTTACAATACATCATAAAACTGGTATTTATACTAGCAAGAACTACCATATAACATGCACAAATGGGAATAAAATGGTATAAATTAAAACAAATAAATTAATTAAAAACAGTATGGAATATATTGTTCATGGCTACAAGATTTGGTTATCTTGTAAGATGTTTACTTATTTTGGAATGAAACGTACAAAACCTGAGCCATATCACATGACACCACTGCGTGACCAAGATTCACAGTTGATGTGTCAAAATGTATATTTCACAAAAATATGCTCCAAAGAAAATCAGTTTCTATAGAATACTGACCTGAAGAGATTGGAAGGGGGATAGAAGAGGGTGAGTTCAACAGTGAGCTGTCTCGTGTACTTGTTCACCCAGTTCCCGCGGTGTAGACGTTGCAGTAGTTGGTACACATCACTCCTGCACGTACAGTTTCAATTCCGTGAAAAAAGATGGCACTGATATTGTTCAAAATGGCTGTGCTTACAAACAAACGCTTACATATTTATCAAATATATTATTAAATGCATTACTTTTTTATGATTAAACTAATGTGACATCATTGTTTGTGACACACGGAGAAATCGAGATCGACACCCAATTTGTAATATTGCAGCAAAATGGCACGTAGGCCTACATCAGGATTGCCACTCATGGAAGCTTTCAAAATTCCCTGACTTTTCCCTGACCCAAAGTTTCATTTTCCCTGACCATGCTGGCTGAATAATCAAGAAAATGTATGCGCGATGTACATATAATTAGCAATTAACTGCCAAAAGAACAATTATGGCATTATTACAACAGCCAACTGAAGAACGTATGGTATCCACATTTTTAACAGCATATGTTTGTGGTATCAAAATTGTTTCACGGGATCATTACGCGTAATGAATTCGAGTTCACGCCATCGCGGCGTTACGCGTATGACATGAGAAAGTCAAATTTCCCTGACTTTCAAGGGATTTTCCTGTATTTCCCTGACTTTTCTCAAAATCTCAAATTTCCCTGACCCAGCACAAAATTCCCTGACTTTTCCCTGACCTTGAATTTCCCTGACTTTTCCCTGACCTTGAATTTCCCTGACTTTTCCCTGACCAGTAGCAACCATGTACATTCGATGATTTTATGTGGGAAGTGGGATGTTTAAGAATTAACTGATCAGACAGCACATCAGGCAATACGGAAAGAGAAAGGCTGATAAATATTTAGATGCAAGACGTCACAAGAGTTTGTACTGACCTGTTGTCCCCAAGAGTGACGAGGTAGCCATCGCCTTCATAGTAGCCGTAGTTCTCATACACAGTGGACCCCTTCTTGCCCTCACCGACACCATCTGTCGCACTGTCGGTGCGCTGACGGTCGTAGTGACACAACTCCGACATGTACTGGTATGGTAGGTCACATGGCTGTGGCTTCATTCGCTGCTGTCGCACAATCACTTGACCAATCAGCACGCTGCCGCCAATGTGGCCCTGAACACAACAGCTGTCCGTCACACTAGTACTACTGACCATCCCTCGCACAACATGTTGCCTAGCAACAAGGTTCATGAAGCCTCAAACATGGACACTAGAATGTTCAACATCTCATTGTACAGTTGGTTGAAATTTTTGCTTTGAATGGTTTACTTTATGAAAAAAACATAAACTATGTGATGCAACACATTTATTTTTGACATAAAATGTACACGTTGAAAATGGGAATAAAGCTTTATTATTATTTTAAAGCAAAATTATTCAAATGAAAACTCCATGCAAGGAAAGCTAATTTAGCAGATGTCATAATAATGTAATGCACACATATTAATCATTCAACAAACCTTGACATAACAGTCGTTTACACAATGTTTTATGATGTAGACAAATGGCAAACTACTGAAACTATCAATTTGAACCATGCAACATTTCTGCTTTTCACACGTGTTGTTTTATAATAATTTTGTGAAACAAAACCCAGCCAATGAAGCGGGAAGCCGTGGTACCTTCTCGACGGCAGCTGTGGCCTGTCCATTGTACCACTGGTCCCAGTAGACGGTGTCGAGGAAGTCTGTCTGCAGCCACGTCCACCAGGCCGGCACACTGCGCACCGCAGTGAATGGAGTCTCACCCGACCTGAAGCAGAAGGGACAGTGAGGCACAGTGGTTAGGGCATCGCTCTTACAACCGACATATCATGAACATGAGTCCTGTCCTTCTCTTTCAAACCGAGTAGTTTGTTGACTTCACACTGCACCAGTTAGCTCGGCTGTAGATGTGACTGCCTGGCAGTGGTGGGTAGTTGTGAATGGATATTATTTGTGCAGTACTTGCAGCTCTGCTTACTACTTCCCAGGTGAGTCAGGATTGTGTTTGGTTTAACAGGGAGTGAAGCACTTTGAATGTACCTAAGGACTGTATGCTGTGCTATGTCAGAACTCACTTTCAGCTGGCTGGTCTCAGCAACAAGCAACTGTTTGTTCACACATTTAAAAATAAATATCTCAATACTTTCACATGTGATTCTACTCATGCATTTATTAAGAACGACATTCGAAAGGGAATGCTTTGGGTGAATTAATTACAAAAGGTTTTGTTTTTATATATTAAATGTGTTACATATGGAAGAAAGAACACTTAAATTTACTACAGTAGTTTGCTGTAAATACTACAGACCATGTGTACATGTTAACTGTACACTACTACAGACCATGTGTACGTGTTAACTGTACACTACTACAGACCATGTGTACATGTTAACTGTACACTACTACAGACCATGTGTACATGTTAACTGTACACTACTACAGACCATGTGTACGTGTTAACTGTACATTTCTACAGACCATGTGTACAAACAAATGTACTAACTGTACATTTCTACAGACTGTTCTCTTACTTTACACAGCACACATGGAAAGGACAGTCTGAACATGTGGCTAAGACAGGGAAGCCCCATCTGGCTTTTGAGAATTCTGCTCACTGTAAAACCAACCTTTTCTAAGTCTACCAAACAGCACTCAGTTTGGACACAACTTCCTGAAGATGAAGAAACAAGTTCTCACCTGACAAACGTGTTTGACAGCGATGTGTTAAGGTAGTAAGGGGTGCCTGTGTCCTTGCCAAACACCATCAGCATCAGCAGCAGGAACTGGAGGCCAATGTGGAAGCCCTCACTGCAACAATGTCCACTTTATCAATATATTTTGCTACTTAATAGTGATAACATCTAATGAAAACTGTCAACACCTCTACAGTGTGTCACTGAAATAATGTCCTGTGTGTTGGCTTATGCAGTTTAATTTTTTAAAGCTCTTTAAATGTCTTTACGTTCAGTTAATTTAAGTTTAGTTTTAAAAGATATTTTGTTCAATGTCTGAGTTTCCGTGAGTACAATATTTTAGACATAACTTCTTAACGCGAGGCCTACCTGAGGGCGTAGGACGCCACCTTCTCTTTGATGATCTTCTTCCTGCTCTCAATCAGTTGTTTCTCCTGGGGTGGTCTCGCAAAGCGCAGATAGCGGGACCTCTGTCGCGCCGCCACGCCCTGAACACACAGCACAGTAAGTCACTATGTGTGTCACTATATGTCACAATGTGTGTCTCTATATGTGTGTCACTATATGTGACACTATTTATGTCACTATGTGTGTCACTATTTATGACACTGTGTGTCACTGTGTGTGTTACTATTTATGTCACTATGTGTGTCACTATGTGTGTCACTATGTGTGTCACTACTTGTGTCACTATGTGTGTCACTATGTGTGTCACTACTTGTGTCATTATGTGGGTCACTAGATGTCACAATGTATGCAGGCAGGATGGATGAAGGTTCTGATTGCTCAAGAAACGTCAGTCTTTCTACAGAAACAGTTCTACCTCCTGTTACCTGGTAGATCCTGTCAAACGCTGATCTAGCTTTTACAATTTGACAAGAAATTACACTATTTAATTGCGACCATGTATAAATCCAAGGATAGGGTAAAATATACCTCTGGCTCCTTGACTCAATTACTACTGTAATCTGTTCTCTCATTTATATGAAGAAACTGTGGTTCACATATTCACACACACACACACAAATTACAAGTAACATATTCAAATGCCTACCCATCCAAAGTGTCCATCTAGGATAACACATTGTATCATATATTGTATGTTCCAGCCAGGTATACGGCGTGTAAGTCTCGCGCGCGAAAACGAGGCTGGGGGCAGTTGGGGGCAGGAGGTCCATATTCTCCATGTTAACGTATAGGTCTTCGTTTTGTTTTTGGTTGTAATAATCGAACGCTTCCAGTCTAACTATTTCAGTTAGACTGTCCGAAGGATTATTACAAACAGAAGCAGTGGAACACTTTGCCGGTGACAATGCTCACAGAAATCATGAATTTTAATCGATTATAATGGTGGTTGCCATGGCAATAGCGGCAAGTACTTGCGTTTGGCGATCTTGACTAATAATGAAAAGTGCCATTTTTCGCGTAGTACAAACTGTTT
This sequence comes from Oasisia sp. SBJ-2009, assembly GCA_964017155.1. NCBI lineage: Eukaryota > Metazoa > Annelida > Polychaeta > Sabellida > Siboglinidae > Oasisia > Oasisia sp. SBJ-2009. The sequence goes on from OZ024854.1 coordinate 27,220,137, forward strand.
GGGGCAAACGTACACATGTGTTATGATTATGTGCATTTAGACAACTTGTCAGATATAAGTGATTATCGAAACCACAATGTACAGCAATGTAAAATGCAAATCCTGTAAACTATTTTATTGTGTATTATTATTGTGACCAGTCCCCAATTGTCTCGCTTAGACCCCAATGAGCTCCAATCGCGTGGAGTCACGCCATTTATCGTGACACCCTTCCGGGCCCTATTGGCTGACCTAGGGGAGTTTGGTCTGGTGCAACATTTGTAGACTTTGCAAGTGTGTGAGAGCATTGGTTACCATGGTGAGGTCGAGTTCTGCCTCCTCCGCCTTAGAGAGGTGGACGTGGGACGACGACTGCTCTGCCTCCTTGCTCCGTCGGTGCACCACGATCCAGCCGTCGTCATAGTGGTCAAAGATGGCCATACTGTTCTTGTACTTGACTGCCACATAGATGGACAACAGCAGAATCTACAAACAGTCAGACACCCCAATCACCAAAGCTCTTAATGAACACAGAACACAACAACACTTTTAGTGTTAACCAAAATTACACTGATCTACAAGAAATGCCAAGCATGTTCTGAGGCTTGCACTCCATCCTAAACGTGTACTGTTAGGCATTCACATCAAATCTCACTTAATAAACTATACATTTCCTCCAAACAAATTTCATAATTACACAACTTGCAATGTTCTACTTACTTCTACATTTCGACCACCATCGGCGGCCTTCTTCAGGAACGGAATGTTCAGTGGTCACTGCTAGCTGAAGAAGGCCGCCAATAAAGTGATTGATTGATTGATTGATGGTGGTCGAAATGTAGAAGTAAGTAGAACATTGCTAGTTGTGTAATTATGAAATTTGTTTGGAATAATATACTGCCAACTTGATGACCATTTTCACGAATACACATTTCCTGCAAGGATGGATAATTTCCTTGTTAGTTTTGAAAACAAAATTGTGAGATGACATAACATTAACTTACTTTCACTACATATTCAGAGAGTCATCCGACTTGTTTTGTAGGACAAACATACAACTGTAGGACAGACTAAGGGCAAGACAGACTGGGGGGATGACCCAATTACCAGGAGGGGGTGTGTAAGAGCCACTAAGGGGGTGATCTACATACCAGTAGGGGGTGCGTGATGAACACACATTGGATGAAGCTGAAGACGAGAGATTGCAGCCACAGGATGCTCTTCGTGCGTCCGAACCTGGAACACAAGGGAGGGAGCACTCTTCATGTGACCACACCTCAATCACACGTCTCGTGTAACCAACATTCTGAACCTTAAGAACAGGATTCCACATACAGACGTGGACGCTGGTTGCCAGGAAATTAATTCATCTTTCACAAGTGCTCACAAAAATGGTACCAAGAATTTTTTACATTAAGATGTATATATATATATATATTATATTAATTAGCTGCATGTTATTAACTAAACAAAAGAGGTAAACTGAACATTCTAACTGACTCTGTCATTAGCTCTATTACTTTAAGAGTATTACACTCCAAACAACTAAGAAAACAAGAATGGTTCAAAAATATTAAAATGAAGACTCAAAACAAGGAATATCTAGACAGAGGATAGATATACATGTAAGAAACTATAAAGCAACGTTTTCAGAGCTCACACCAACCTGAATCCATAGAGAATGGTCACTGTTCCACAGCCTACAATGACAACCCAGGCTAGCACCCAGCCAAAGTAGGTGAAACAACAGGGTAGAAACACACGCCCCGGCTTGGCAGAGCGTCGACCCTCATCGTAGAAACCTACAACAGGTGGAGCTGTCTAGTCAAGTCTGCAAAGTAGATTCCTTTACAAAACAACAACCAGAACTGGTCCAACTATTGGTACTAGGCTGACACATGTTTAGTTGATTCGCAGCGGCTTCATTTTGCAAATATTTCATTGAAATACAAAATGCCAGCATGCCTAATCAAGTGCATACATTTGCGTGTAAATGCTAGTGTGTAAAAATATCAAAATGACAGATCAACTGATATTTGTGATTTCTTGCCAAAACTGTGATTTGTGGTAAAATATCGATATACACATTTGTTACGATGTATTTTTTTCCTGATTTACTACCAGGTAGGTTTGGGCACTTGTTGTCTACGATATATTACTGTGCTGACTGTAAATTTATTTACTGTAGAAGACTACATGTCGCATACCCGTCAATGCATATGAACACGATGTGCCACATGTTATTATGGGCAGTTTCTGCCTCTAGAGTTTTAACATGCATTGGAATTAGTGAAGAAACTATCTGCTCAACACATTTACAGTGTATTTATATTTTATAATAAATAGCTGTGACAACACACGAGGTATACTGTGACAACAAATTGAAAGTTACAATTGTGAGTAAGCCAGAAAGCTGTAATAAACAGGTGACTGCAATAAACAGGGAGACACTGACTTTTCTCTGAGAACCTGTCGTCACTGCTCTTGTCAGAAGATGTCTTCGTCTTACTGTGGTTATCGTCGTCATGAGTCTTCTTTTTATCATGTTTGTGGCTGCTCGAGTCTGTACACAACAACACATACCATCACATCATGTCTTCGGATAAGGGGTCATCTCATGAACAAAATTGGCAAAAGGTTGATCTAAGACATCTTCTCACAAACTTGTTCTAAGTGGTTGTCTCACAATCCTATTCTAAAGACAGTATCTCATTACCAAGATTCAAGGTATATCGCACTACTTAGTTTGACCTAAAGGGTATCCTCGCTGACATGACCTAAAGGACCATATCACTAACCGATGTATTCACCATGTCCGGTTTATAAATGTCATAAATAGGCATGTAACTCTGTCAAGCTTTGCCATTGCCACCAATGTGAATAATGTGAATTACATTGCTACTGTGGCATGACAACTTGTCCAAACATTACTGTTGTACGAACAGTACTGCCTACAAACAGTACTGCCTACAAACATTACTGCCTACAAACATTACTGCCTACAAACATTACTGCCTACAAACATTACTGCCTACAAACATTACTGCCTACAAACATTACTGCCTACAAACATTACTGCCTACAAACATTACTGCCTACAAACATTACTGCCTACAAACATTACTGCCTACAAACATTACTGCCTACACCCGTTACTTCAACAACTGTTCTTTATGAGTTTATCATAATGAAAATCTTCTGAGACCAAAATGTCAGCAAATTATACATCAACACACGCAAATGATGAAATGAGTCACGTGATGGTCAGGTCAATATCTTGCTCTAAGGAGTCAACTCACACACTTGATCTATGGGGTTGTCTTCAGGGGTCACGTCACTAACTTAGTTTAAAGGACCCAAGGGGTCATCTCATAAATGAACTACCTGTGCGTGACTCGTCGGAGGTGTCGTCCAGGTGCTCCGTGTGGTCAGTACTCAGGCCACTGTCGCGGTTGGTGTGCTGACCAATGGTCAAGCGGTCGTCGTCGGGCTTCTGCTCGTAGATGGGCTGGACGCCGCTGCTGTCGACGGAGTGCTGGTGGTGCTTAGCCCACGTCTTCTGGGCCCACTCCTGCAGGCTCTGCCAGTTGAGGATGGACTGGTCAAAGATGGACGGCGACAGGCCGGGCTGAAGCAGGTCAGACTCCAGCGACATGATGCTCTCTCGCTTGGAGTAGTCATACGACTCCTCCACTGGCTCCACCTCCACCCGCTCCACCTACAACATCACTCACTAGGATGACATACTCATTACGACATCACTCATTATGACAACATCACTCATTATGACATCATTCATTATGACATCACTCACAATGATGACATCACTCATTACAACAACATCACTCATTATGACAACATCACTTGTTACAACATCACTCACTAGGATGACGTCACTCATTACGACAACATCACTCATGACATCACTCATTATAATGTCACTCATTATGGCAACATCACTCATTATGACATAATTCATTATGACATCATTCATTATTACACCACTCACAATGATGACATCACTCATTACAACATCACTCATTATGGCATCACCCATTATGACAACATAACCCATTATGACCACATCACCCATTATGACAACATCACTCATTATGACATCATCACTCATTATGATGTCATTCATTATGATAGCATCACTCATTATGACAACATCACTCATTATGACAACATCACTCATTATGACGTCACTCATTATTACATCACCCATTACGATAACATCACTCATTATACCATCATTCATTACAACATTGTCATTCTTTACAACAACGTCACTCATTATGACAATGCCACTTTTTACAACAATACTACTAATTAAAACATAATTCATTACAACCTCACTCATTACAACAACAACAATGTCAACCATTTCCTCAGCATCACATTGCATCTGTGTCGCACTTAGTTGTTACTCACTGTACTCTTAGTTACTCACTGTACTACATCTGTTACAACAACACCTCTCATGACACCACTGTGTCACTGTGTCACTGACCTTGCTGCGTCGGAAGAGCAGGACAATGAGCAGGTTGACAGGCAGCACCAGGAGACTGTTGATGACACCGACGACAACCGTCCTCCACGACACGTCAATCAGACCAAACTCTCCGCGGTACTAAACAGACAGCAGCCACCACTGAGAGCAACACACATGAGACAGTTATAATGAATAGTCATCGGACAACAGAGGGAACGTGGTATTATTTAACAGAGTTGCCACTCATGGAAGCTTTCAAAATTCCCTGACTTTTCCCTGACTCAAAATTTCATTTTCCCTGACCATGCTGACTGAATAATCATGAAAATGTATGCGCGATGTACATATAATTAGCAGTTAGCTTACAAAATGTAATCAGTGTTCGATGCCCACTCAGATTGCCTAGTTCAAAACCTATGTGTATGTTAAAATTGCCAAAAGAACAGTTATGGCATTATTACAACAGCCAACTGAAGAACGTATGGTATCCACATTTTTAACAGCATATGTTTGTGGTATCAACATTATTTCACGGGATCGTTAAGCGTAATGAATTTGAGTTTGCGGCGTTACGCGTATGACATAAGAAAGTCAAATTTCCCTGACTTTCAAGGGATGTTCCTGTATTTCCCTGACTTTTCTCAAAATCTCAAATTTCCCTGACCCAGCACAAAATTCCCTCACTTTTCCCTGACCTTGAATTTCCCTGACTTTTCCCTGACCAGTGGCAACCCTGATTTAATCAAATAACAAGGCAATACCAGTGGCACCAATATGTTACAGCAACTAAAAGTAGTGATTGAGAGAAGAGAGAAAGCACAGAAGTAAAGTAAGTTTGTATACAGCGTTATATTCAGGGCTCAGGATTGCTCAAAACGCTTTACATTTCACTCTCTGGCTGCCCTACTCAGTTGAACTCCATCTCGACTTCTCTCGGAAGCATTCAGCCATGTCACACACAACAGGCGCAACTAATGCATGAAGACTATTCATACACATAACCACCACTGTCTATAGCCAGATACTCATTCATACAGCTGAGTGAATTGTAGCAATGACATGTAGCGTGAACAAACTTACCCAAGGTTTGACATGGTAATACAGAATTTGAACCCAGAAAGAGGAACAAAGGAGTAAGACAAGGAGGGTAATACATTGAGAGATGGGATGGAAAGAGCGAAAGGGAGGAAATGAGGTAAGGGGGAGAGAGAGAGAGAGAGAGGGAGAGAGGGAGAGAGGGAGAGAGAGGGAGAGAGGGAGAGAGGGAGAGAGGGAGAGAGGGAGAGAGGGAGGGAGGGGGAGAGGGGGAGAGGGGGAGAGGGGGAGAGGGGGAGAGGGGAGAGGGGGAGAGGGGGAGAGGGGGAGAGAGGGAGAGAGGGAGGGAGGGGGAGAGGGGGAGAGGGGAGAGGGGGAGAGGGGAGAGAGAAAGATGGGGGGTATCTTCGAGAGCCAATGACGGAGGGAAGGAGGGAGGAAGTGAAGACTTGGGAGGGGGGAGTATCAGAGAGGTAATGACGGAGGGGAGGGAGGAAGTGAAGACTTGGGAGGGGGGAGTATCAGAGAGGTATTGACGGAGGGAAGGAGGGAGGAAGTGAAGACTTGACAGGGTGCGGAATGTGAGAAGTAATGGTGGAGGGAAAGAGGGAGGAAGTGAGGAATTGAGAGGGGAATGTGAGAGAGGTAATGGTGGAGGGAAGGAGGGAGGAAGTGAGGAATTGGGAGGGGAATGTGAGAGAGGTAATGGTGGAGGGAAGGAGGGAGGAAGTGAGGAATTGGGAGGGGAATGTGAGAGAGGTAATGGTGGAGGGAAGGAGGGAGGAAGTGAGGAATTGTGAGGGGAATGTGAGAGAGGTAATGATGGAGGGAAGGAGGGAGGAAGTGAGGAATTGGGAGGGGAATGTGAGAGAGGTAATGGTGGAGGGAAGGAGTGAGGAAGTGAGGAATTGTGAGGGGAATGTGAGAGAGGTAATGGTGGAGGGAAGGAGTGAGGAAGTGAGGAATTGGGAGGGGAATGTGAGAGAGGTAATGGTGGAGGGAAGGAGGGAGGAAGTGAGGAATTGGGAGGGGAATGTGAGAGAGGTAATGGTGGAGGGAAGGAGGGAGGAAGTGAGGAATTGGGAGGGGAATGTGAGAGAGGTAATGGTGGAGGGAAGGAGTGAGGAAGTGAGGAATTGTGAGGGGAATGTGAGAGAGGTAATGGTGGAGGGAAGGAGTGAGGAAGTGAGGAATTGGGAGGGGAATGTGAGAGAGGTAATGGTGGAGGGAAGGAGGGAGGAAGTGAGGAATTGGGAGGGGAATGTGAGAGAGGTAATGGTGGAGGGAAGGAGGGAGGAAGTGAGGAATTGGGAGGGGAATGTGAGAGAGGTAATGGTGGAGGGAAGGAGTGAGGAAGTGAGGAATTGGGAGGGGAATGTGAGAGAGGTAATGGTGGAGGGAAGGAGGGAGGAAGTGAGGAATTGGGAGGGGAATGTGAGAGAGGTAATGGTGGAGGGAAGGAGGGAGGAAGTGAGGAATGTGAGAGAGGTAATGGTGGAGGGAAGGAGGGAGGATGTGAGGAATTGGGAGGGGAATGTGAGAGAGGTAATGGTGGAGGGAAGGAGGGAGGAAGTGAGGAATGTGAGAGAGGTAATGGTGGAGGGAAGGAGGGAGGAAGTGAGGAATGTGAGAGAGGTAATGGTGGAGGGAAGGAGGGAGGAAGTGAGGAATGTGAGAGAGGTAATGGTGGAGGGAAGGAGGGAGGAAGTGAGGAATGTGAGAGAGGTAATGGTGGAGGGAAGGAGGGAGGAAGTGAGGAATGTGAGAGAGGTAATGGTGGAGGGAAGGAGGGAGGAAGTGAGGAATGTGAGAGAGGTAATGGTGGAGGGAAGGAGGGAGGATGTGAGGAATTGGGAGGGGAATGTGAGAGAGGTAATGGTGGAGGGAAGGAGGGAGGAAGTGAGGAATGTGAGAGAGGTAATGGTGGAGGGAAGGAGGGAGGAAGTGAGGAATGTGAGAGAGGTAATGGTGGAGGGAAGGAGGGAGGAAGTGAGGAATGTGAGAGAGGTAATGGTGGAGGGAAGGAGGGAGGAAGTGAGGAATGTGAGAGAGGTAATGGTGGAGGGAAGGAGGGAGGTAGGGCGGAATTGGGAGGGTAATGTCCGAAAGTCGATGACAGAGGGATGAAGTGACTGACCTCGTGCATGGAGGTCTTGTACCAGGCGGCGTTGACGGCGAGGTAGGACATGAGGAGAGAGAGACAACAGGTGAGGCGCTGGGCACGCGTGAAGCGACTGTAGGACGGCCGGGTGAGGGTGGAGAACCACACGTGGAGGTCAGCGAAGTACTGCGTGCCCTTGGCCCACAACACCTGCAACAGACACAGACATCACACATGGATTGGTGAACATATCTGCCTGTTTCTGTGATTGTTCTGAAGTTGGAAGGAACGCTATTGGACCAGTTGGCGACATTTTTATCAACGCAAAGTAACTTTGCAAATAAATGTCATAGCAAACATCATGAATGAAGGAAAACATCTGTTGCATGTGTGAGAGTACAATACAATGCAGTACGACTTTATTCATCCGTGTAAGGGCAAATGCGTTGTTGGTTGGACGGGCATTGTGTATAAAAATAAATATAAGTATATGTGCATGCATGCATGTCTGTAGTGCCATCCACGGAATGGGCATGTTTGCAAGTTTATCATCACAAGCCGGTACAAATCTGCCCCTGCTGCTGCCAACTGTTTGTTCCCAGGGCACCAAGCCCAGACATGTGACCCTGCCCTGGGGTTGTTGTGACCTCACCTTGCGGAAGCCGAGTCCCCCCTCCACAGCCATGATCTCGCGCTCCACCTTGCCGTCCTCCTCCTCTACCGCAAACCACTTCTCACAGTTGAAGTAGTACGTGTTCCCTGCAACACGGCACACAGTCTTTACACAATCAGATCACGTCTTTTGGCCTAAACCCTTCGAAGCCAAGTGTCAAATCTCATAATAATTCCCTCCCATCAACCGGCAGTCCACTGTAACTGTCAGTGCCATCATCCAGAGTCTCACCTGTGACAGTGTCGTAGACAGACACGCGGCTCAGGTACCAGCTTGGGGACAGCCCGGCATTGTTGTGCCAGATCTGCACCTTCCAGATGCGGCCGAGATTCTCAGGCAGCCTGGAACATCAAACACAGTGACATGTCAGTAGCACAGCGATGATGTCAACAGTGTCTTAATGTCAGTAGCACAGCGATGATGTCAACAGTGTCTTAATGTCAGTAGCACAGTGATGATGTCAACAGTGTCTTAATGTCAGTGGCACAGCGATGATGTCAACAGTGTCTTAATTTCAGTGGCACAGCGATGATGTCAACAGTGTCTTAATGTCAGTAGCACAGCGATGATGTCAACAGTGTCTTAATGTCAGTGGCACAGCGATGATGTCAACAGTGTCTTAATGTCAGTAGCACAGCGATGATGTCAACAGTGTCTTAATGTCAGTGACACAGCGATGATATCAACAGTGTCTTAATGTCAGTAGCACAGCGATGATGTCAACAGTGTCTTAATGTCAGTAGCACAGCGATGATGTCAACAGTGTCTTAATGTCAGTGGCACAGCGATGATGTCAACAGTGTCTTAATGTCAGTGGCACAGGGGTGATGTCAACAGTGTCTTAATGTCAGTGGCACAGCGATGATGTCAACAGTGTCTTAATGTCAGTGGCACAGCGATGATGTCAACAGTGTCTTAATGTCAGTGGCACATGGGTGATGTCAACAGTGTCTTAATGTCAGTGGCACAGCGATGATGTCAACAGTGTCTTAATGTCAGTAGCACAGGGGTGATGTCAACAGTGTCTTAATGTCAGTAGCACAGGGGTGATGTCAACAATGTCTTAATGTCAGTGGCACAGGGGTGATGTCAACAGTGTCTTAATGTCAGTAGCACAGGGGTGATGTCAACAGTGCAGTGATGTTATGAAATAAGAGTCTGACAATTCACAACATTGGCTTACATATTTGCAGCTTACTTTGTAACAAAACGTTGGGGTAGTTTACAAGACAACAAGCAGGTAAGTATGCTGACTTACATGACACAGACTGTATAGAATTACTATTGTGTCTTACATGGAGACATGCATATAAACATGGTAAGTTACATGACACTGAATATGTCACTAAAGTAACTTACATGACAATGATTATGTCACTAAAGTAACCTACATGACAATGATTATGTCACTAAAGTAACCTACATGACAATGATTATGTCACTGACTTCATGACAAGGAATGTATCATTGTGGTAACTCACATGACAATGAATGCATCATTATACCTATACATGGCACACATGACAATGAGTGTGTCTCGACAACACTGTGGTGACAAATATGACAACAAATGTATTTCTATGACGACTTACATGACGACAAATGTGTCTCGGGAGTTCCTCTCAAAGAGAGGCTGTCCTGTCTTACTAACGAGCTCCCTTGTCTCGCTCATTCCCTCCTCTCCATGAAGGACGATGCTCACCTAAAACGGTAAAGGTAGAAATGTGACCCTAAGTTCTTATATAGCACAGTATCCAGTCCTCAGAAATGCTCAAAGTGCTTTACACTTAACATGCTGGCAGACCTGTTCAATCAGACACCATCTAACAATGTCTCTGGGGAATGGCGGGATCCACTCAGATAGATAGGTTGGACTCTCTATAACTATAATCCAAAGGGCTTCTTTGTCCACCTGCCATCTACCGTTAATTCTCTAGGTGTAAATTTTGTTAAATCTTGTTAAATCAAAATTTGCACTGTCCCTTATTCAAGATAACCAATTCAGTGAGCTTCCTGTTAATCATCCTGACCCTGGCTGACACAGGTGACAGACAGACAGCCATGACATAATTAGTCATTGGCCGACACAGGTGGCGGACAGACAGCCATGACATAATTAGTCATTGGCCGACACAGGTGACAGACAGACAGCCATGACATAATTAGTCATTGGCCGACACAGGTGGCCGACAGACAGCCATGACATAATTAGTCATTGGCCGACACAGGTGACAGACAGACAGCCATGACATAATTAGTCATTGGCCGACACAGGTGGCGGACAGACAGCCATGACATAATTAGTCATTGGCCGACACAGGTGACAGACAGACAGCCATGACATAATTAGTCATTGGCCGACACAGGTGACGGACAGACAGCCATGACATAATTAGTCATTGGCCGACACAGGTGACGGACAGACAGCCATGACATAATTAGTCATTGGCCGACACAGGTGACAGACAGACAGCCATGACATAATTAGTCATTGGCCGACACAGGTGACGGACAGACAGCCATGACATAATTAGTCATTGGCCGACACAGGTGACAGACAGACAGCCATGACATAATTAGTCATTGGCCGACACAGGTGACAGACAGACAGCCATGACATAATTAGTCATTGGCCGACACAGGTGATGGACAGACAGCCATGACATAATTAGTCATTGGCCGACACAGGTGACAGACAGACAGCCATGACATAATTAGTCATTGGCCGACACAGGTGACGGACAGACAGCCATGACATAATTAGTCATTGGCCGACACAGGTGACAGACAGACAGCCATGACATAATTAGTCATTGGCTGACACAGGTGACGGACAGACAGCCATGACATAATTAGTCATTGGCTGACACAGGTGGCGGACAGACAGCCATGACATAATTAGTCATTGGCCGACACAGGTGACGGAAAAAACCATGACACCCCAGCGGTGAGACCTACTTTGGCAGTGGTGCCAGCGCCCTTGCGGAATCCCGTCTCAAACGTGATGATGTAGCGCTGCTGGAACTTGGCGAGATTGTCGACCAGGTGCACGAGACTGCCCTTCTTCTGGTCATGGACGTCACAGCGGATGCACAGGTACAGCATCACCAGGTAGACGGCCATCAGAGTGACCACCAGCGCCACACACACAGGGTTCTTGTTGACACTACAACGTCAAAATCACCGACTTAGTTGGTGCTTTACATAGTTATAGAATTAATCAATAATAATCCTTATAAAACAAAACTGGTGGCAAGTATGTATGACCATTTTCACCCTGTCTGTGATATGGATTTCAGCATAAAACCAGAGTCCATAAAATGCACTCAAGTCACAGCAGATTGTGATGGATGAGTCTTGATTAAATTTCATTGCAACTATTCATCAACAATCCTTAGTACCTGTAATGATGTATGACAACAATGCAACACTAGACATACTTTTTATTTAGGAAAAACTGCTTATTCAAACCATGAAAAGCACACTGACTACCCGGGTAGGTGCCAGCTACTAACATAGTGAAATTGATAGAAAGATTATTTACCACTAAGTAAATTAAAAACAGTGCATTGGCCCACGTATTTATAGGAGAATGCTCACAGGGCAACATTAGTTGTGTTCCTCATGCTCCAGCGATTTTGTTATTTCGACAGAAATGCATAATTAGTTCACAACTTCATCTTTCAATGTCCAACTTACTTTCATCGATAAGCAATCCAAAACTACTCAGATATACACATTTTCATATCCGAATATTAAAAAACAAAAGATAACATGAATATCAATTTCATCTTGTTCCTTAATAGATTTCATATTTATAATCTGCTTCAGTTATAGCAATAATTCAGAAACTACTGATGGTATTTTAATAAACGAGATAGCATCATAAAACTAAAACTTGTGACCTGTGCAATCTATACTGAATTCTATTTAACAGTGCCAATATGTAACATTGTAACATCATCTTTGTTGTCGCAGGTCATATATGACGGTGACATTTCAAAGTGTGTGTGTGGTGTGCGTGTGTGTGTGCAGTGCATGTGTGTGTGTGTGTGTGTGTGTGTGTGTGTGTGTGTGTGTGTGTGTGTGTGCCGTGCGTGTGTGCGTGGCTACTCACTCAAAGAAGTCTTCGACATTGATGAAGTTGAGGTCATTGGGCATGAGGGAGAAGTGAGCTCCAAAGCTTGTCAGGTGACTACAACTGATAACCAAAACACTGTCACACGCAGGTAGTATTGTCACAACACTGGCTGTAATTCCCTGTGTCACACACAGGTAGTATTGTCACAACACTGGCTGTCATTCCCTGTGTCACGCACAGGTAGTAATGTCACAACACTGGCTGTCATTCCCTGTGTCACACACAGGTAGTAATGTCACAACACTGGCTGTCATTCCCTGTGTCACACACAGGTAGTATTGTCACAACACTGGCTGTCATTCCCTGTGTGACACACAGGTAATATTGTCACAACACTGGCTGTCATTCCCTGTGTCACACACAGGTAGTATTGTCACAACACTGGCTGTCATTCCCTGTGTCACACACAGGTAGTATTGTCACAACACTGGCTGTCATTCCCTGTGTCACACACATGTAGTATTGTCACAACACTGGCTGTCATTCCCTGTGTCACACACAGGTAGTATTGTCACAACACTGGCTGTCATTCCCTGTGTCACACACAGGTAGTATTGTCACAACACTTGCTGTCATTCCCTGTGTCACACACAGGTAGTATTGTCACAACACTGGCTGTCATTCCCTGTGTCACACACAGGTAGTATTGTCACAACACTTGCTGTCATTCCCTGTGTCACACACGGGTAGTATTGTCACAACACTGGCTGTCATTCCCTGTGTCACACACAGGTAGTAATGTCACAACACTTGCTGTCATTCCCTGTGTCACACACGGGTAGTATTGTCACAACACTTGCTGTCATTCCCTGTGCCACACACACGGGTAGTATTGTCACAACACTTGCTGTCATCCCTGTGTCACACACGGGTAGTATTGTCACAACACTTGCTGTCATTCCCTGTGTCACACACAGGTAGTATTGTCACAACACTTGCTGTCATTCCCTGTGTCACACACAGGTAGTATTGTCACAACACTTGCTGTCATTCCCTGTGTCACACACAGGTAGTAATGTCACAACACTGGCTGTCATTCCCTGTGTCACACACAGGTAGTAATGTCACAACACTGGCTGTCATTCCCTGTGTCACACACAGGTAGTAATGTCACAACACTGGCTGTCATTCCCTGTGTCACGCACAGGTGATTCTGTCACAGTCACAACACCTGTTTAAATGTGCTCCACTGTATCAGATCAAGTGGAGCCAAGAAAGAACACATGGAATGGTGAAACCTGTGATTGTCCACCACTACAACATTTTAGACACAAAATAGACACATTACTAACAATCTTAATACTACAGATACAGGTTGTAAAAAATATCTTGAAAAAGTGCTTTAATGCATTGGTGAATGGCCAGTCACTGAATGGAAATCACCTGACAATTGTGGAAAACGTCAAGCCATACTGGTAAAATGTCACGTTATGGTCCAAACAGATGCAATGTTTTTACGCTTAATGACATGTCACATCACTGAGACTGGTCACACTACATCGCAAATGCTAACGCAAAGAAAAAACTAACATCATGCAGTTTATGTTCAAGGACATCTAAAAATATACGTGAATGTGTGCAATGTCTAACGATTGTGTCATTTGGGGGCCACGTTATCAATGAATCAATTGATTATATTTTTAGTTCTGTCTGACAACTGCTACAGTGTTACATGGCTCAACATATCATTTCTCTTCCTGTGAGTTCTTAAGCAATCTATCTATACAAAACAACTGCATTCAACCTTTAATACATATTTATTCTAGCAATTGCTGCTGTTGTGTAGATATGTAGTTTGTAGTTTTTGTACCATGCACGTGTAAAATTATTTATTAAAAAACAATAAATCAGACAAACACAATTTATTAGACATATCATGAGAAAGTTAGAACAGCTAAAGTTAGAACAGTTGGTAACAAGAGGAAAGAGTGACAGGAAAAGATAAATAGAATACCAGTGAATAAGAATAATGGATAGTCTATGGACACAGTATTGAAGGAATACAAGAGAACTGCTATGAACAATAAACGATTGTGAGGTTTACCAATGCCTGTGTCAGACATGGCATTTAGAGGAAGTTCCACAGGTAGCACCAATATACCTGTTCGGAATTCCGTCACTCGTAGCGTTAATTAAATCGGAAGAAAACGTAATTAATGTGACTATCATCTAGAGAGAGCGAGTGCAAACACTTGGTGGAAGAGCCTGGTGAGACCAACCTGCAGTGTGCCGTGTGGTAGGAGGACGTACTCTGGACAGAACAGCCGTCTGTGGCCCACTGCTGCTGGGAGTCCTCCCAGTAGAGACACTCACTCCACCACAGTCTCAGACTGTAGTCTCTACTCTGCACCTCTCCCTTGCGAGGCCGCCCCGCATTGTAGTCTGAGTCAACGATACCCACATAGTAGGTGGTCGAGTCTGAAGGCACGCACGTCACAAACATTAGTCAGGCAGGCACAACAACAACAACAACAACTACTACTTACTACTACAGATGATGATGAGTAGGTAGAAGAGCAGTTAGAATACTGGAATTGTGGGAATCTAGGTTGGAATCCTCTTGTTATTTGTTGTTGTTGTTGTTGTTTAAAAACATATTGGCCCTTTAATAGGCTACTTAGATGTTCTAATGTATGTACCGATTGTATATGGGTTTTTACCTGAAATAAATGTATTCGTATTCGTTATCATTTCAAAGTTTTGTCAACTTTATGCATAAGAAGTTCATCAGACTGTACCTTTAAAGTGTTATTCTTTTTAAACTTTTTCACAGTCCGTTTACTCTTTTTATCATCACATTTTGTTTTGTCATTGGCAAGGTTGGGGTAGTGTAGACGTTAGTGGGTGACTCTCTAAGGTTGCGTCTACCTTTAATGGGTTGATTTTAAAGGTAGACTCTACTGTGAATGGGGAGGGTGAAAGGCTTAGTTTAATGTTAACTACTAAATGTTGAGTTATGAGTCTAGTCCTAATGGATGAAAGGTTGAGGCTATTGTTAAATAGCACACCTTAAAGATTTAGTCTACAGTTAAATTGTACATCTTAAGGATTTAGTCTAGAGTTAAATAGTACATCTTAAAGATTTAGACTACTATTAAATAGTACATCTTAAAGATTTAGTCTACAGTTAAATAGTACATCTTAAAGATTTAGTCTACAGTTAAATAGTACATCTTAAAGATTTAGTCAACAGTTAAATAGTACATCTTAAAGATTTAGTCTACAGTTAAATGGTACATCTTAAAGATTTAGTCTACCGTTAAATGGTACATCTTAAAGATTTATTCTACAGTTAACCAGTATATGTTAAAGACTGAGTATACTGCTACACTGCACATGTTAGAGGTTGAATTTATTGTTAAAACAATTGTAAATGTTAAATGTTAACCAACTGTTAAACGACACGAGTGTTAAAGGTTGAATCCAGTGTTAATGTGTGAGTGTCACAGGTCGCGTACACAAACAACACACAGAGCTGGTGTTGATGACGGAAACATCATAACTTCAGCCCCAGTGAATCGGATATCCGCACCATGATGATTCAATTAACTCCCAGAGCGGTACTAATTTGCTTAATGGAAACTTTTAATTAGATACCTGCCAATGCATATGCTACCCAGGTTTGTTTACTGGCGTCCACTTACACGCTTTAAGTGGCTGCAGACTAGCTGAATTATACACTACACACACACACCTGACCCCTCTGCACCCTACCCCCCCCCCCCCCAACCCCCAGCCTGTCTCTAACTCTATGACAATAAGACTGTCCAGGGGGCTGGTTTCACAAAGCATTTATGCCGTTTTAAAGAACTAATCGAAACTGATTTATACACCACCACAATCATCCACGCCAGGACATCAGAGGTGCAACAAACTAGAACCACTTGATGCAGAATATATTGTTCACGGCTCCTAGATTTTGCTATTTTGTAAGAAATTCTGCTGTAATAATTTCATGATAATGTCAATTTAAAAAAAATTCACTTACACGCAGCATATTTTGTGAAACGTACGATGTCAACCCATGTATGTGACCAAGACTCACATGGCTGATGGGTCGACACATTGTACGTTCCACAAACTATACACCAAAGTAAGTGAATGTCTTAGAAAAGGTACCATTTGACATTGTCATGAGTATGATTACCGCTACACTTGAGTCGTCCTAAGAGTAGAGATCACTGGAGATTTATATTTATGGATGTAGACACATGACAAGTTGGTGTGATTTGGAATAACCTTAAGGTCTGGACCGTGCCACAGGTGTGACTTGAGGGTGTGTTGTGTGGCAGTGACAAGCTAATAGTGACTCAGACAGTGACAAGCTAGTAGTGACTCAGACAGTGACAAGCTGGTAGTGACTCAGACAGAGACAAGCTGGTAGTGACTCAGACAGTGACAAGCTAATAGTGACTCAGACAGTGACAAGCTAGTAGTGACTCAGACAGTGACAAGCTAGTAGTGACTCAGACAGTGACAAGCTAGTAGTGACTCAGACAGTGACAAGCTAGTAGTGACTCAGACAGTGACAAGCTAATAGTGACTCAGACAGTGACAAGCTAGTAGTGACTCAGACAGTGACAAGCTAGTAGTGACTCAGACAGTGACAAGCTGGTAGTGACTCAGACAGTGACAAGCTGGTAGTGACTCAGACAGTGACAAGCTGGTAGTGACTCAGACAGTGACAAGCTAGTAGTGACTCAGACAGTGACAAGCTAGTAATGACTCAGACAGTGACAAGCTGGTAGTGACTCAGACAGTGACAAGCTAGTAGTGACTCAGACAGTGACAAGCTGGTAGTGACTCAGACAGTGACAAGCTAGTAGTGACTCAGACAGTGACAAGCTGGTAGTGACTCAGACAGTGACAAGCTAGTAGTGACTCAGACAGTGACAAGCTAGTAGTGACTCAGACAGTGACAAGCTGGTAGTGACTCAGACAGTGACAAGCTGGTAGTGACTCAGACAGTGACAAGCTAGTAATGACTCAGACAGTGACAAGCTGGTAGTGACTCAGACAGTGACAAGCTAGTAGTGACTCAGACAGTGACAAGCTAGTAGTGACTCAGACAGTGACAAGCTGGTAGTGACTCAGACAGTGACAAGCTAGTAGTGACTCAGACAGTGACAAGCTAGTAGTGACTCAGACAGTGACAAGCTAGTAGTGACTCAGACAGTGACAAGCTGGTAGTGACTCAGACAGTGACAAGCTGGTAGTGACTCAGACAGTGACAAGCTGGTAGTGACTCAGACAGTGACAAGCTGGTAGTGACTCAGACAGTGACAAGCTGGTAGTGACTCAGACAGTGACAAGCTGGTAGTGACTCAGACAGTGACAAGCTGGTAGTGACTCAGACAGTGACAAGCTGGTAGTGACTCAGACAGAGACAAGCTGGTAGTGACTCAGACAGTGACAAGCTAGTAGTGACTCAGACAGTGACAAGCTAGTAGTGACTCAGACAGTGACAAGCTAGTAGTGACTCAGACAGTGACAAGCTAGTAGTGACTCAGACAGTGACAAGCTAGTAGTGACTCAGACAGTGACAAGCTAGTAGTGACTCAGACAGTGACAAGCTAGTAGTGACTCAGACAGTGACAAGCTAGTAGTGACTCAGACAATGACAAGCTAGTAGTGACTCAGACAGTGACGAGCTAGTAGTGACTCAGACAGTGACAAGCTAGTAGTGACTCAGACAGTGACAAGCTAGTAATGACTGACTCACGGTTGAGTGTGTTGGGAGGCAGGAACACCTCCAGCAGACTCTCGTCCGCCCTGAACTGCCACTTCCTCCAGTGTTCTGTCGGAGTCGGAGCCACTCCTTGTCTACAGACACAGACGATGACACGTCACTAATGACATGATACATAGATATGTCACTTGCAACATGCTGCTGACATGCCACAAAGACCATGACATGTCAGTAGTGATGCATTACACAGACATTGGCACGTCACTAGTGACACATACATCACTAGTGACATGTCACATTTGACACAAGCACTCAAGACAGGTTGAAGCCATGGTATAGGCACGCGCTTGCGTGCATACATGTGTGAGTGTGTGTAAGTGTGTGAGTGAGTTTATGTCAGTGTGCATCTGTGAGTGTGTGTATGTGTATGTGTAGATGTGTCAGTGTATATGTGAGTGTGTGTATGTGTCAGTGTGTGAGTGTATGTGCATCTGTGTATGTGTGAGTGCATGTGTGTGAGTGTGTGTTTGTATGTGAGCGAGCAAGTATGTGTGCGTGCATGTGTGTGTATATGTGAGTGTTTCCCTGCACATGTGTGTAGCATGATACAATTTCCTCTGCCTCCTGATCTAACTCACACCACTGGCCAAGTGTCCTTGCAGTGTTGACCAGTGCCAGTCACCCAATGCCTGTTGACGCTGGCTCAACCACACTGTCTCAAATGTCATTTTTGTGGCACAATTTGATAAGGCATTATTATGTAGACTGTGTCTGGCTGCAGTGGGACCAGCCTGGCTGTCACTTCAAGGGAGTCAACGTCTGCCCTCCCAGCGCCACTGTCACAGGAATTGTCAATAATTACTCAGCGGGCGTCTAAATTGATAATTCAGTTAGGGCATGAGACGCGTGTTCATTTTCTCGCAGACTTGCACAATGTGTAATGAAATAACTAATACAAGCAATGTTAAATTACTGCGTTCAAATAAAATCTGCCGGGAAAGTACCATGTCAACATGAAACAGTAAGCGGTTCAGTGTCTTAATTATAATGACATCATCGTCCTGTTAGGCTCAAGCCATATTCTCCCATATGAAAAAGCAATTTTTCTACGTTTATTCGTGGAACCATATTCCCCATTTGAGGGCCACACTTAGGAATGGACAGGGGTCAGTGTGACCTTGACTTGTACTGTGTGGTCAGTGCCCAATGGTACTAATGACTCTCAGATGCACAAAACACTGGTGATGACAACTCCTCATAGTGACCACTGGCAGTATGCAATGACCACTGGCTATGATAATTACTCTGGTTGTGTAAAGTGACCACTGACTTTAATGACCACTGGTTCTAGTGACCATCAGTTGTAGTAGCAATTGGCTGTATTTAACGACCACCAGTTGTAGTGACTACTGACTGTATGTAATGACCATCAGTTGACCACTAGCTGTGTGTAATGACCATCAGTTGTAGTGACCAGTGTCTGTATATAGTGACCATCAGTGGACCACTGGCTGTGTGTAGTGACCATCAGTTGTAGTGACCGCTGGCTGTTTGCACTGACCATCATTTATAGTGACCGTTGGCACACCTGAAGCTTTGCTCACCTTTCTTGTGTCTGGTTTGAGTCAAAATTCCAGGCAGGCCAACGTGACACCCTCTACAGCATGTGACAGCACATGACAAAAGACGTGGGCGAGTTCCCAGTAAGACAATAGATAACCCCATCACTACTTATAGCCACGCCACAAGTAAACAGTGTCTGTAACACTGGACTGTGCATTAGTGTCAGATGATCAGCCACAACATCATCTAGGTCTACTGTTTGGTGCATGTTATTAACTCCACCATCTCCCTCTCCCTTCTCTCTCTCTCTCTCTCTCTCTCTGTCTCTCTCTCTCTCTCTCTCTCTCTCTCTCTCTCTCTTCTCTCTCTCAATGTCTCTCTCTCTCAATGTTTTTTTCTTTTCTCTCTCTCCTCTCTCTTAATGTCTCTCCCTCTTCGTTCTCTCTTTCAATATCTCTCCATCTTCCCCTCTCTCCATCTCTCCCCCTCTCCCTCACTCCATCCCTGTCCTCTCTCTCTCTCTCTCTTTCTCTCTCTAAATGTCTTTTTTCTTTACTCTCTCTCCTATCTCTCTCAATGTCTCTATCTTTTCTCTCTCTCCTTCTCCCTCTCCCTCCCTCCCCCCTCCCTCTCCATGAGCAGGTGTCGACACAGAAGCCAGTCTGTGTAACCACAGTGTTCATTAGAGCCAGTCACCAGCCTCCTCAGTCCAGGTACAGCCAGGTGTCTCCTGTGACTGTCCTCCCACTGTCTGTGGCCATGAGTGGTGTCAGCTGACGTGTGTGGGTGGTGGCTGTCAACTGACACACCTGAAACTTTGCTCACCTTTGTAGTAATACAGGCTTGAGCCAAAGTGTCAGGCGTGACAGTCACACAGGGTCACAGGTGTCACTAATAGTGCCTTCAATCACACAGGTGGCAACACAATCCAGGTGATATAACTAGCACAGTTACAATACATTGACGCCATCTTTCTCAGGTATTCACCAGTGTTTGAAGAAATACACGATACATGGCTCATTTTAAATAATTTCATTCTTTCATGTTTAGTTTCAAAATTTGCTGTTTTTCTTAGTTATCTTTCAGCTGAAAGCTCCTGAAATGTAACTGATATAAGATAAATGTAACTGATATAAGGTAAATGTAACTGTGAAACACAAAGAGATAAATAACAATACCCCTGCCTACCAGTTGACACTGGCCCTGGAATTGGTGCTCATCTTTTACTGGTTAATTTATTCGACATATTAAATGTAAGCTTGACTTACAACAAAACATTAGCACATGTTTATTTAAAATAAATTATTACTGCTTATATATGTACATTTTGTACTTTTTTAAGTCTCTCTTTTTGAGTGATCCTACTGCACAATGCTAACATTCTGAATGTGCAGTAAATGTGTTTTGTATTTTAGTACATATATATATATACATGGAGTAAGACCTTTAATAAACTATTATTAGTACTTCTATGACTAGTACTGCATAACATATAAACACGGAGTACATTTAATACAAGGATGACACTAGAAACTTGCACTTGTTCCGTTGTGGTCCTTACCTCATGAGTATGGTGATTGGGAAGAGCCGGCCGGAGCTGACCGGGTCAAGCTGGACACTGAGGTGGAAGTACTGACCCTGCTGTCTCTCAGACACATTCACCATGTGCACATTCATCATGTGCTTCTTGAGACTGTGGTTGCCTGCGTCAGCCGCCACCTGCAGCATCAGATGACATCATGACTCAGGGTGACATCATGACTCAGAGTGTGACATCATGACTCTTATAGCACAACATGGTGGTGATACCTGTATTGTATTGACTCATCAGAAAGACAGTTGGAATCATAAGGAAACGTAAGCTCACTGACAAATGTGCCTTCTCTTCATCCACAGTTTGGAATCCAGTTTTAATTTACCTTAACTATCTATATTTATGCAATTGTCTTAATATTTGATATATATATATATTTATATATATATATATATATATATATATATATATATATATATTAAATATATATATATACACACACATATATATTTCTTACTTTACATTTTTTTAAACTTTTTCTTTTAAACTTTTGTATGAATCCATGTATGATTTATTGTGTGTACGTGCCTATGAACAGGCTAGTCCCGGAGATATGGCGCTCTAGAAATGCTAGTAATAATAAAAAAATAAGTCCTCAAAACTTAAGACGTCTTTGTTTTTAAAATTGCATTCCATTAAACTCTCAGGGACAGGTGTTCTATGACGACTCTTTACTGTCCTCAGTCATGACTGTGTCTAATGATTACTGTACGTTGTGAACTCTGAGAAGACAAGTGCCAGAGAGTTGGTTATTTATCACATTACACATCATGGTTCTCGCAGCATAACATGATGACATTTGTATCAGGAATACATTACATGATGACTCGTGCAAGTGATGCAATATTATGCCGTGGCAAAAGTAACATGACATCACAGAAAATGTAACATGACATCACGACTCATGTTACCTGTAACATATCATCATGACTGTAACATGACATCAAGACTGTAATATGACATCATGAGTGTTTGTAACATGACATCAAGACTCATGTAACAACATCAATAATGTAATATTATATCATCACATGTAACCCATCAATGCAATGTAACCAACATCTCATAACTCCATCCAAGAATGCATTTCCCAACTTACACTCTATAAATAGCACACAAGTGTACAATTTGGTGCCGTGTTTTCTGCAGTCCATCAGTAAATTATGCTCTCACAAAGTGATGAATCGCAGCAAATATTCTTATCATAACGGGACAGTTGGAATTCGTTATTTATCTCACTTCTGCCAGCAAGTGTTAGTAACAATTCAAGAGGAAAGGGGTTAATCGTGATTCCTGTTAGCCAGCATGACTCATGCTGAGGAAATCTGCCTGCCTTGCACCAAGAGATTGTGAGTTGCAGCCTACTCAGAATTCCACCCATGATACGCTTATGTAGTTAATTCGTAAGTGGTTATCAACTAGAGCTGCTGGTGAATAAATACAGCTGCTGTTTTCCGTGGGCTACAAACCATCTTTACGTGATTTCGGCGAGGCAATGATCCGTGTTACATTTTCAGTTCAAAGCACCGTTGTCACGTTCAATATTACCACATCATAAATCTGTTGTAATTAGTAACAGGTTACACGGGAAAGAGTTCGTCAGAAGAACACCTGTAGGTGGTTATAACCGTGGGTGTGGTAGTCTGGTGTGAGTGTTGTGAAGCCAGTGTTCAAACCTCTGGGCCACTGTTTACAAATTTGGACAATATCTTTCAGAAACAAAATACACAAACCTTCACTGGTTCTGTCTACCTGGGAACCATTTCACTAAGATAAAGAACTCTTAAGAAACATTTGTAATTATAACCTGTTGATAACTTACATGAGTGTTATGAAAACAAATATTTGTTGCCATATTACTGAGGACACTATTTCCATGACACACCAGTGACGATGTCACGCTGTCATATCAGGATGTTGACAGTTTTCAGGTACAGTATTTGGGATCGCTGTTAAGGATCAAAATAGATTTAAAAGTGCAAAGTTGGGTTTAAGAGCTCTTAAAAACAGTAGTGAAACATTCCCCTCGTCTTTACGTCAGGGAAGTAAAACATCACAAACAAAAAAGGCAGAAACTGTCACAGACTCAGAGGCTACAGGACCGATCTAAAACCCAACTTGGGTCCTGTAGTGGCAGTTGCTATAAACATGCCATGATGATAGTGGAATAACCGCCATGTCTAGGGTGAGACTGACTGGAGGGATGGGAGGTCACACACGGTCACTGTTTACTGGTGCCACACTCACCTGGTTGTGTAGGGACATCGTGATCTGGTCACTGCCGGTCAGGTTGGTCACCTTCAGTGGCTGACCATCACATGAGTAGAGGGTGAGAGAGGCCACAGGGCTCTGGACCTGACAACACATGCACTGGCATGAACAACACACTGGCGACATGAACAACACACTGGCGACATGAACAACACACTGGCAACATGACCAACACACTGACGACATGAACAACACACTGTCGACATGAACAACACACTGGCGACATGAACAACACACGGGCAACATGACCAACACACTGGCGACATGAACAACACACTGTCGACATGAACAACACACTGGCGACATGAACAACACACTGTCGACATGAACAACACACTGGCGACATGAACAACACACTGTCGACATGAACAACACACTGGCGACATGAACAACACACTGTCGACATGAACAACACACTGTCGACATGAACAACACACTGTCGACATGAACAACACACTGTCGACATGAACAACACACTGGCGACATGAACAACACACTGGCGACATGAACAACACACTGGCGACATGAACAACACACTGGCGACATGAACAACACACTGGCGACATGAACAACACACTGTCGACATGAACAACACACTGGCGACATGAACAACACACTGTCGACATGAACAACACACTGTCGACATGAACAACACACTGGCGACATGAACAACACACTGTCGACATGAACAACACACTGGCGACATGAACAACACACTGGCGACATGAACAACACACTGTCGACATGAACAACACACTGGCGACATGAACAACACACTGGCGACATGAACAACACACTGGCGACATGAACAACACACTGGCGACATGAACAACACACTGGCGACATGAAAAACACTTCAGTAACTTAAACACCTCAGTGACATAAACCACACTCCAGTTATATGAAAACCAATCTTGTCACATATACAGCACTTGTGACATGAAGCATACCCTTGTGACACACATATATATATATATATATTATATATATTATATTATATTATATATATATATATATATATAGATATATATATATATATATATATATATATACATAGACACACACAACACTCCAGTGACATGAGCACAATGCTAAATTATCATGAACAATCTTCGCTATCATGACCACCGCATGTGTATTATAAACCACACTCTACCATCATGATCAACACACACTCCCCTATCATGAACAGCATTCTTCTGCCGTAAGTCTTATTGAACAGCAGATAAACAGCAGATAAACTACTACAGGCTGTATACATAAACACGGGCACATGCAGATTTGGTATATCCTGCTACCACACACAGCATAGGTTCATGTACCTTTGTTAATTAGCCTATACTTGAACATTAACATAAAAACCAACTTTGAGTGCAGCTTACACCAAATATAACTAATGAAACACACTGACGACACATTAAATTAACGACGGAACAACAGTTGGTAAAGTAACATCACAACACAATTTCAACCACGTGTGTGACACTTACCGAGTTGTCATTTCTCTGTCCAAAACTGTACAGGTTGTCAGCAAACACCACTGTGTGTGCCTCGTAACAGTCCTCATCCACTGCTACCTTCTCTTGTCTCTCCTTCATTCTCTTCACCTTCCTCTTCAGCACCTCTTTCATGTCATGTGGCAGCTTGAAGTGCGCCGTCTCAATGAGTGTAGGTGGCAGCACCGATGTCTTGAAGCGTCCGGCGGACACGGATAATTTCGGTGAGGTTTTGATGAACGGCTCTTCGCCGAGAACTGTGGTAGACAGCTCCGTCTGGAGGCAGAATATGTAACTAACATCACATTTCCACCTACTATGATAGAACAAGGTATAATGGAGGTCAGTGTTCATTTTAGTATGTTTGCTTGTTTTATATGGGAACCATTTCATAAAATATACAATTGATCTTAGCTTATGTTGTTGTATTCATTAGATTTAAACATGTTTGGGTCAGTTAATATTGATAAAAAAAATAAGCAAAAGTTGCTCTGCTTTGAACTGTAGCAGTGACAAAACACAGTGATACGATATGCCTGAAATAACATCAACTGTGGCCACCAGGAGGCTGACATTAATCAATAGTAAAATTAATTAATCAGACACTGGATATACAGTTTTAATTAGAGTTGTAATTGGGAGCAATGATACAGGAAGATATGAACATGAAAGTGAGGTAATTGGGATCAGGAGATGTGTGGGTCACTACTCACTACAGACCAGAGAGTTAGTCAGGAATGAATGACAGAAACAGGAGAGTGGTAGGAGGAGGGGAGGAAGACTGAAACATCAACAGAGATTCTGGGAGACCAGGGGTTAACTGTCAAGAGATCTTGGGAGGCTAGGGGTTAACTGTCAAGAGATCTTGGGAGGCCAGGGGTTAACTGTCAAGAGATCTTAGGAGGCCAAGCGTTAACTGTCAAGATATTTTGGGAGGCTAGGGGTTAACTGTCAAGAACATGGTAAAACAGCAAAGGGTTGGTTTAGACAGGGCTGACTTGGGGAGAAACTGGCGTAGGACTGAAAAGGGAGAACAGTCAAAAGTGGGAGAAAGGGAGAGTGGGATAATGATTGCAGGTGAAGATGTGACAGGGTGAAAGTTGCATGTGTCATTATGCATGCTTCTCAGAAGATCAGGGAGGACGGCTTGAAGAACATACAGCATGAAAGTGGTACTTCACTATACCTTAGTAAGGTCATTGTGGGAGAAAACCATAAATACATATGTTAAACCATGAATAGAAAGTGGCTCCTGTAACTATTATAGTCTTATTAGAAGTCACAGAGTGATTATCATAGTCGTAATAGGAGTTACAGATCCCCCCCCCTATTTTTTGTATTGCACACTGTATTTGTATATATGAATAATTACATTAATTTGATATGTATACGTATTTGGGTAATATGGGCATGTGAATACAACTGTCTTGTTCTTTGTGTTCTTAATGACACGAATAAATGAATAATTAAAATTAAATAAAAAATACAGTTCATGGTTAAATCAAAACAGGATTCTACAGTGTCAATGACTGGGGGGGGGGGGGGTTCTATGGAACACTTCTGCAGGAGTCACTGTACTTGCCTGCTACAGTGGGACACAGTCTACATGACATGAGTGCTGGTAGGTCATGCTGCAGGCTGGCACGGGTCATAGTGTGTCGAGAGGGCAGAAAAAGCAACAGAAACAGCCTTTTGAGACAGCTGAGATGATGTGACATTCACTGAGCACTTACTAATAGAGAAGTGACTGAGAGACATCTGATACAATGGAGAAGTGATTGAGAGACATCTGAGACAATGGAGAAGTGACTGAGAGACATCTGAGGCAATGGAGAAGTGACTGAGAGACATCTGAGGCAATGGAGAAGTGACTGAGAGACATCTGAGGCAATGGAGAAGTGACTGAGAGACATCTGAGACAATGGAGAAGTGACTGAGAGACATCTGAGGCAATGGAGAAGTGACTGGGAAACATCTGAGGCAATGGAGAAGTGACTGAGAGACATCTGAGACAATGGAGAAGTGACTGAGAGACATCTGAGACAATGGAGAAGTGATTGAGAGACATCTGAGGCAATGGAGAAGTGACTGGGAGACATCTGAGGCAATGGAGAAGTGACTGGGAAACATCTGAGGCAATGGAGAAGTGACTGAGAGACATCTGAGGCAATGGAGAAGTGACTGGGAGACATCTGAGGCAATGGAGAAGTGACTGAGTCATCTGAGGCAACAGAGAAGTGACTGGGAGAGGTGACAGGGCCCTCACCTGTAGAATCGTCTCTATGGCGTGGGTGGAGGTGGACACGACCTGCCTCGCCTCCTGTCTCGTCATCCGGCCAGTGCTGGACACAGCGGTCAGTATGTTGGCGGTCGTGTCGAGGGCGGCGACGCTGATGCTCTGGTCGAGGCGGCTCGAGTGGGTGGAGATGAGGTACATGCGCCTCGTGAGGTTGGCGAGGATGTCACTCGCATACCTCACACTGTCTCCACTCAGCTGTGACAGTAACAAGAGTCCTTTTATCAGTGAATACATTTGCCGGGTTCAAACGAGTAGTGTGTTTTGTTATTTTGTTTTATTGGTTATGTTTCAAATGATATCAGGAACCTTTGTCACACAACTACCTCTACATGGTGACGTGACAGTCATTCTGTGTCATGCTGTCACTGGAGACGAGAGTAAGTACAAAGTACCAACTGAAGAGTCACTCAAGCCAGGGCTGGGGACACATACCCTAGTGACGTCACTGACACAGTGACCACCCTGTGCTACCTCATGGCACTAGATGCAGTTGCTGATGGACACAGCTGAGAGCACTGAGGTCAACTGGTCCATTTTCAAGAGGGTCACTTGTACAAGGAACACAAACGAGTGAAGTTAAAGTGGTGTGTCCAGCACAGCCTGTGGAGGCAGTGACTGTCTGACAGGATGAGGACAACCTACCTCATCAGTGACAGCAGTGCTGGACCTCACCGCTGAGGCTGTCTGCTGGACCTCATACTGCAACAGACAGAACAATGGTCACAGGACAATGGTCACAGGACAATGGTCACAGGACAATGGTCACAGGACAATGGTCACAGGACAATGGTCACAGGACAATGGTCACAATGGTCAACAACTCTACTTGGCAATACCACACTCTACAACTCCATCCCACATGTCACAACCACACTCCACATGCCACAACCACACCCCACATGCCACAACCACACTCCACATGCCACAACCACACTCCACATGCCACAACCACACCCCACAACCACAACCACACTCCACATGCCACAACCACACCCCACATGCCACAACCACACCCCATATGTCAAAACCACACTCATATGCCACAACCACACCCCACATGCCACAGCCACACCCCATATGTCACAACCACACCCCACATGCCACAACCACACCCCATATGTCACAACCACACCCCATATGCCACAACCACACCCACATGCCACAGCCACACCTCATATGCAACAACCACACCCCATATGCCACAGCCACACCGCATATGCCACAACCACACCCCACATGCCACAGCCACACCCCACATGCCACAACCACACTCCACATGCCACAGCCACACCCCATATGCCACAGCCACACCCCATATGTCACAACCACACCCCATATGTCACAACCACACCCCACATGCCATAACCACACCCCACATGCCACAGCCACACCCTATATGGCACAACCACACCCCATATGTCACAACCACACCCCATATGCCACAGCCACACCCCATATGCCACAACCACACCCCACATGCCACAATCACACTCCATAAATGATCAAAAAAATCACATCTACACAATATTCCCCATCCCTGAACCACTCTCTCTATAACCACACACCTTATGTCACAAACACTCTACTCCAAATGCCAGAACCACATTCAACAATCACACTCCATATTGCACCCCACGCTCCATATGTGATGATACACGGCAACCACACTGCCTCCAGTGCACCACTGCTTGTACACACTCCAGCCTCCACCCACAAGTGCCACACGCACTGACAGCAGCGAGAGAGAGTTTCGAGAAAGGCAATATGACATGTGACTGCCCTAAACGCTACAAGACTTCCTGTCAAATAAACGAGCGATATGTGCGCCGGGTGACCGCCGGCATTATTCACATTCCACGCGCATTCAATATTTGCATTCAACATTTGCAAGCCTATGAATACCGGCGTTGTGAAACGCACCTGATTACAATATCAATCTTATTACGAGATAATGCACGTCTGGCTTGACCGAAAACTTCGCGAGAAAGACAAGCACTCTAACTAATAGCAACATGTCCTAGATCAGGGCGCACAATCAATACGCACTTCCAGCGAAAGCACACAAAATAGACACTCTCAGATGTTCGTGAGCTGCTGATAGGCAAACTTATTAAAACCTGGTCCACAGATCTTGATCATACCACAGTGACCACAGGTCCAGCAACTGACCACACTGGACACAGAGTACAGATGAATGCTGTTTGTAGATAATGGTGAAAGTGAAACCTCTCTAATAAGGTCGGTCTTTGAACTGGGTAAAGGTGACCTTTTTAAAGAGGTGACTGACCGTATTAGTGTGTGCATTAGTGAGAGACATTTCTCATACTTTGCCAAAACACAAATAATCTGGGATGGTTCTATTGTGACCTTAATTGCGTTTTAACTATATTTCAACCCCATAACATATAAAGTTGACTATATTTTAATATGTCGTTAAGAACCAGAATTGGTTTGTATCTGGCACTATATGGAATAATGTATTATCGTTTTTAAGTAGAAACTGAATGTTCTTCAGCTTGTTATGTGTTATGGATAGATTAACACATATAGAGATAAACATCGTATTTAATGAATACAAATACTATAATGTGTAATAATCCGAGTGGCTCCTGTGATAGCGACTTTTTAGTCTTAGCAGGAGACTGAGTCACTGACCTCAATTTCATATGTATTCTTAATTACTTATGGTCACATTTGTTCATGTGCATATTATTGCTGTTATTTAATGTAATTGTTTTGAGGTCAAAAATAGACATCTTGTTCTTTACATGGTGAATATGGCTCTGCACAATTCTCTCACTTGTCAGCAACTGACTTTTATCTGCTGGACACCGAAGCCACACACCAGATGTCTCCAAGTATGTCCTGCCTGTTGCCTTGTGGCTGTCAATACTTTCCCGTTACAGTCCTGTCAATACAACATGTCCCACAACACCGCGGCACTGAGACTGTAACTGTCTGATCCATATATTTTCATTACTATCACCTCAATTAACTTCATAAAATGTTTAACTCATCATGATGCCCCCAGGCCATATCAATCACCTGCCCCCTTCCCACTGCCCCTAACACACCCATACGGTAGTCATGCTTCATGGCCACTGCCATTTGCTCCACTTCTACACCAATTCCCAGTCAGACACATGTGAAACTTCCCTCCCTAATGCCACTTTAGCCAGGCAAATGAGGCCTAGCCGTGCAGGCCAGCCAGGCATGCTGTTGCTGCAGCCAGGCATGGGGACCGCTTCAGCCAGGCATAAACCCGCGCTCGGCTCACAAATCCACGGCAAAAATTTGCCTATCTGTGGCACAGTAAAAATCAATGATCCTGTAAATCTCATAAATCTCTAAAATGCGTGTCGGCATCAACGTGATGAAGCCATGTGGAGCGTTCTACCGGCGGCCGGAATACAAATCAGCGGGCAACCCCGATCACCACTTCCTGGTGTGTGTGAGGCGGGGCTGTTTATAACACTGCCTGGTCTCCTTGTGCGCACTCATCTCACACTCACACCCGCCACAGGCTCAACACAAATGCTCACTTAGATATGATGTATTATTCCTCAGAGCTGGAGCAAACGGGCTCCGCTGCTCAGATTTATTCATTGCTACGGGTCATTTCCGACACAAATCAATGTGACTGCACATCTTAGATGTGACTCCAGGGACGGCTTTCTTCTGTGTACGCCACTGAGTAGGAACTGTTCCCTGTGTCACAACAGGCTTCTCCCCACATGACACTAAGTCACGACAGGCTTCTTCCTCACACGACACTAAGTCACGACATGCTTCTTCCCCCACATGACACATCACGACAGTCTTCTTCCTCACATGACATTACGTCATGACAGGCTTCTTCCTCCTAAGTCACGACAGGCTTCTTCCCCACATGACACTAAGTCACGACAGGCTTCTTCCTCACACGACACTAAGTCACGACATGCTTCTTCCCCACATGACACTAAGTCACGACAGGCTTCTTCCTCACATGACACTAAGTCATGACAGGCTTCTTCCCCCACATGACACTAAGTCACGATAGACTTCTTCCTCACATGACACTAAGTCATGACATGCTTCTTCCTCACATGACACTAAGCCACGGCAGGCTTCTTCCTCACATGTCACTAAGTCACTACAGGCTTCTTCCTCACATGACACAAAGTCACGACAGGCTTCTTCCTCACATGACACAAAGTCATGACAGGCTTCTTCCTCACATGACACTAAGTCATGACAGACTTCTTCCTCACATGACACTAAGTCACGACAGGCTTCTTCCTCACATGCCACTAAGTCACGACAGGCTTCTTCCTCACATGACACTAAGTCACGACAGGCTTATTCCTCACATGACACTAAGTATGAATTGTTCTCTGTGCCACAACAAGCTTCTTTCCCTTACAAAACACTAAGTGGAAACGTTAGCCAAATATTCCCTTTGTGTTTGTGTTACAGTTTATTGCTCTTGGGGAAGTGCAAAATAAGTGAAATGGTTCGACTTTATCCATTTCCTATTTGAATTCCTGACATTTACTACAGGTACATAATAAGTTGTTTGCATTGACTTTATAATTATTGGAAATAAGATTTGTTTGAAGCATCTTCCCAACACTATTCAGTACTGTTTGCTGTGCCTCCATCCAATCCTCACCCACACAGATTAATTCACTTTTCAACTTATGTGGGGAAAACCTGCTCAAAGTTATTAGGTTGAGTACGAGGTAACAGAAATCTTCCGTGATTTTCACATCCATGTGTGTGATGACACCGACGTGACAGTGACACAAATCACATTTGCTGTCACAACTACACACATACACTCACTAGCCATCATTGTGTTGTAGATATGTCACGCATTATCATCATTACTCAACTATGTCCACCATACAACGTAACGGTAAGTATCTTAATAAACACTGTGACAGATAAACTTCCAAACGACAGACACGCCCAGCAAATGACAACCACATCCAAACTACAACTACAACTACAACTACTACGGGAATGGAATTTTTGACAGTGGAATTGTTGACACGAGGCGGCCAAAGATAACTCTACAGAAAGAATGTGTAACCAGCCTAGTTGTGTAAAATGCGTGTGTTTTATGAGGGGGTGTGTTGACACATAAGACACATACCTCGTCCCTCAGCGGAAGCCCCTTGAGGGTGGCCAACAGGGCGGTCCGGATCTGTCTGCGCCTCGCCACTGGGGCGGGGTCAGAGGTCGCCTGGAGGCGGTTGAGGCGCGTAGCCACGATCTGTGAGTGGAGGCGGGCGGCCCGGTTGTCACCCTCCTGCACGTAGGTGTGTAGGGCGCTGTGGCCCTCCCGCACCAGGCCATACCTGCAACACATGAGGCCATCGTTACATCATGCCTACAACACACCAGGCCATCGTTGTATCACGCTGGGCCACACCTATAACACACCTGGCCATATATACAACACATGTGGCCAGTGGCCATCACTACATCACTGGGCCATAACTACAACACACCTGGCCATATCTTCAAACACATGTGGCCATCACTATATTACAGTGAGGCACACCTACAACACATTAGGCTATATGTATACAACACACCAG
This sequence comes from Oasisia sp. SBJ-2009, assembly GCA_964017155.1. Lineage (NCBI taxonomy): Eukaryota > Metazoa > Annelida > Polychaeta > Sabellida > Siboglinidae > Oasisia > Oasisia sp. SBJ-2009. The sequence continues at coordinate 27,253,061 of OZ024854.1, forward strand.
GCCATATCTACAACACACCAGGTGATATATACAAAACACCAGGCCGTATCTATAACACACCAGGCCATATCTACAACACACCAGGCCATATCCATAACACACCAGGCCATATCTACAACACACCAGGCCATATCTACAACTCATGAAGCCATCATTGTATCACACTGGGCCACACCTACAACACGCCAGGTCATATATATATATATATATATATATATATATATATATATATTATATATACAATATATTTATATTATATATATATATATATATATAAAATACATGACGCCATAATTATACCATATTTGGGCTAATACAAACCCCAACACACTAACACTAACCACATTAATTAAAACTGTTTAGATACAGCGGTGCCATGGAACATTTGCCTCCCAATTGTCTGTACAGTGCAGATGAACACCTGGCTGTAGACATCAGTGGGTGAACATGACGAACACTTCCCACAGAAGTCATGATGAACACTTCTCACAGAAGTCATGACGAACACTTCCCTCAGAAGTCATGACGAACACTTCTCACAGAAGTCATGACGAACACTTCCCACAGAAGTCATGATGAACACTTCCCACAGAAGTCATGATGAACACTTCCCACAGAAGTCATGACAAACACTTCCCACAGAAGTCATGACAAACACTTCCCACAGAAGTCATGACGAACACTTCCCACAGAAGTCACGACGAACACTTCCCACAGAAGTCACGACGAACACTTCCCACAGAAGTCACGACGAACACTTCCCACAGAAGTCACGACGAACACTTCCCACAGAAGTCAAGACGAACACTTCCCACAGAAGTCACGACGAACACTTCCCACAGAAGTCACGATGAACACTTCCCACAGAAGTCACGATGAACACTTCCCACAGAAGTCACGATGAACACTTCCCACAGAAGTCACGACGAACACTTCCCACAGAAGTCACGACGAACACTTCCCACAGAAGTCACGATGAACACTTCCCACAGAAGTCACGATGAACACTTCCCACAGAAGTCACGATGAACACTTCCCACAGAAGTCATGACGAACACTTCCCACAGAAGTCATGACGAACACTTCCCACAGAAGTCATGATGGCACTTGTATAAACAGCTCTGCTTGGTTGAAGTGTAAGCTGTTTGATCAGATATGTGGTCTGTGGTGTGGCTGCCACTGAATACTGTACAGGACCTTCCTTACCTTCAGGCTATCTACTTAATATGCCTAACATCATTAGCAGCACCCTCCTCACTAGCACCCCAGGGTGAGGCAGAGGCAGGGTTTGGGTCAGTGGGAGGACAACTGACTTGGGCCATAAATGTAAAAACTTACCACGCTTTCTAGTGAAGAATCTTTCAACATCTTCAGGTGACTGTTTCTCAAACTTGCAAATTTCTAACTACAATACTGCACGGCTTGCAAATCCAGGCCCTGGGCTATGTGTGTATAGCGATTCCATAACCTGAGAATACCAGCCCGGAGTAATGCAGAACTGTAACAGGCCGTGTGGTGGTGGTGCTGTGGTGCCACACATGGTGCCACACGGGTCTATGCACCACATTGTCTATGACACCACACTGCCTACCACAGTAACACTTGTGTAGACTTAGCAGGCACTGCACTGATTCACAGCCTGCTGTTTAGTGTTCTCATCACACAGGACTCATGCTAATACTGTTTATGCCGGCCTCTAGAGAGCTGAACCTACAACACTGCTGTGGCTGTGGCTGCCAGCGCAGTCACTTCTCAATCATATATCACATGTCACCGTTATTTTCATCTGGAATGTCCGCCTTTTGAACTTCCGCATAAGTGTCACCTCCAACACATGAGATTAATGACAATGTGACAGCGCCATGGAAACGGCATGCTACATGAGAAACGTCCTGCCTCCCTGCTGTAAAAGAATGCATGCAATTAATGCCTGCTCCCCACCCACCTTGAAGGTGAGGGGGTCAGTGTTAACCCTCTCCCCCTGTCTGTGCTCTGTCTTCTCGCAGCCCAGGGGGATTCCTCCTATGACAACCTTAATTGATATCAACTCACCAGGGATAATGGAGTGTTTACATCTGCTGTAGATCAAGGGCCACTTCCTACTGGTAATTGGAAGGGGTAAACAACTAGGGGGGCCACAGTGGAGTGGTGGGAATAGGAGGGAAATGAATGGAGGAACTGAGGGAGGAGAGGGATTTGAGGTGTGAGGGTCTGGAGGGAGACCAGGAGGAGTTGGTCAAGGTGGACTGGTGCCCCTCCCCTTGCTGGACACTGGACTTGCTGGACACTGGAGACAGACAGAAGGGAACCCTTGGCAAAAAAATTCTATAGAAAACTATAGATTTTCTATAGAATTCTGTAGAATTCTATAGAATTCTATAGATTTTTGCAGTTTTCTATAGAATTCTACAGAATTTTCTATAGATTTTGTGTGGCCTAAAGTTTTCTATAGAATTTTATAGATTTTTCTATAGTTTTCTACATAATTCTATAGAATTTTCTATAGATTTTGTTAGGCCTAAAGTTTTCTATAGAATTTTTAGATTTTTCTATACTTTCTAAAGAATTCTATAGATTTTTCTATAGAAAACTATTGGCGAAAATCCTATAGAATATTCTATAGAAAATTTAAAGTTTTTTTTGCCAAGGGAAGTGACTGATGAAGACACTGGAAGGGCTCAAAGTTGAATACAGAGAGGAAACAGAAATGGGAGGCTCCTTGCAGGGACATTTGGCGGGATTGGGAGGGCAGCTGAGGGTGGGAGATGGGGGGGGGGGGGGAGACGGGTGGCTGACTGAAGGAAAGTAAAAATGAAGGACCACATTAACAAGGCAGGACACACCTGACTTCACCTAGCTGCTGTCAGTGGCAGTCTAGTCTCTCGTGCAACACAGGCCATGCCATCAGTTTATAAGCAGTGCACCTCTTCACCAAGCCTAGTAGTAGCAGCAGTAGATAATACCACCAGATATGCACATACCAGTGAGTGAGGAAATGAGACCCACACAGTGACCTCAGTCCGTGAGATTTAGTAGCTAGCAGACAACTAATTGCTTATCACTGTTGTTAGAACCAATAGGAGGCTATGACACACGATATCCAGGCATTCAGGATCACCAGTGCGGGCAGCTGGCTAATGTCCAGGAGTTTCCTGGCCAGTGAAACCAGCCTCAGTTGCAAACAGAAGGTGAGAGGCCAAGGTGGGCACATTTATCTCTGGTCAGTGCCACTGACACCCTCTCAGAGGGGCTGTTTACTACGGCAGGCTCAACACAAACATATCAATAACACAGTCACGATTGCCTGCCCTGTCAGCCAAGGCCTTGACATTACTTCCATTGGCTCTACAGAGGATATTCTGCAGTCAGCCCAAGGCAGTGACATTATCCTAATGTGGATGTCATCCACTGCCTGCCCAAGGCATGATATCAGTATACTTCTAGTGGGCACACTTTCCACTATCTGCACTACAATGCATGGTGTTATTTTCTGTGCCTCTACATGTTAGAAGGCCTGTGTTATAGTGATATTTACTTAATCCTCTTACAGTGTGGGATCATCATACACGAGGCCGCAACCAAATGACACCAACGTTTTATCGTGATATTACCTGTGTATTTATTATATGGCCTATGTTATATGGTTATATTTACATGGCCTGTGTTATACATACATGGCCTGTGTTATACTTACATGAACTGTGTTATAGTTACGTGACCTGTGTTATATTCATATGACCTGTGTTACACTCACAGGGCTGGGCCTGTGTTATAGTTACATGGCCTGTGTTATACTTACATGAACTGTGTTATAGTTACATGGCCTGTGTTATAGTTACATGGCCTGTGTTATAGTTACATGGCCTGTGTTATAGTTACAGGGCCTGTGTTATAGTTACATGGCCCTGTGTTATAGTTACATGGCCTGTGTTATAGTTACATGGCCTGTGTTATAGTTACATGGCCTGTGTTATAGTTACATGGCCTGTGTTATAGTTACATGGCCCTGTGTTATAGTTACAGGGCCTGTGTTATAGTTACATGGCCCTGTGTTATATATAGTTACGTGACCTGTGTTATACTTACAGGGCAGGGCCTGTGTTATAGTTACAGGGCCTGTGTTATAGTTACATGGCCCTGTGTTATAGTTACAGGGCCTGTGTTGTAATCATATGGCCTGTGTTCTAATTACACTGCCTGAATTGTAATGATATGACCTGCATTACAGCGACATAACCTGTGTTGTTGTTGTGTTTCCTCAACCGAGAGTCTGATCTTCTCAACACTACACTACAGCACTGTACAACATGCGAAGAAGCTGCCCACTGTCCAGCGGTACTAGTGACTTACAGTACGTCCTCTTCTGTCTGGTTGCCTTTGGCCAGTGAGGCCAGTGACCGCGGCTTCACCTTGATGGGCAGTGAACATACCGAGGTCCTCGCTCCCAGACTGTCCAAGATGGAGATGTGAATCTCGACTGTAACACACAAACAAACAACACACTTGAAACACCAAACTACACAAACAAACCATACACTGAAATGGAAGACTAACTGAACACTACAAACACAGGACAGGAGACACGATGAGAAAGACAAATCACACCGTTGAAATACAAGACAAACACCGTAGAAATACAACTCCGTCAAGACAAACACACCACATCATTATACAGATCATACACAGACTCTGTAGCACAACATCACAGACCACCCCTGGCTGTCTTGTCAACCTATCACTGACATATCCAGTGATACACCTGGAGACACACTGACACCCCCACCCCCACCCCATCCCATCCCCACCACCCCCCAGCACAGGCATCTTCCTGATGATATAACCTTCCTCATTACAGTCCCTGTCAATGAGCTGCCTGATTAGCGCTGTCAATCAGGTGATGTTCACTTAATTAGAGAGACTAATTAGAAGACTAAGTGACTGATCTGTGAGTGAGCACCCACTGACCTGTGACAGGCCAGGCTGGTGTCACACACTGGACACTCATATAGCACCAGGCAGGTAACTAGGTTACACCTCCAGAGGGCTACTAAACACACTGGTCACTGCATGGGTCACTGTGGTCATCAGTGGCCAGACAGTGGAGTGAGTGGAAACGGCAGAGATATGCACTCAGAAATCATGCAGTTCTTTCTGTACTCTCTGAATGCAAGCAACAGACACTGGTCATCAGAATGAAACGACAATGATCCCTCTCTATTAAGGCCAGCCTTTGAACTGGGGCCATGGCAACTGTAATAGCAGGGTGACCACATTAGTGGGACTAGCTTTTTACACAGTGCAACAACAGAAATCAGTTGGAAATGTGGTAAAGTTACTTCAATTGTGAGGACAGGAAACATGTCGTGAACAAAACTCTGCACACTTGGCTTGGGAAAAATTAGCAGGTCACTTTTTGTAGCTACAGGGAGAGCATTTTGTTATTTTTGTTTCCTCTTTTTCCGCAACTTTCCTTTCCTACAGCCACGAAGATTGGAGGCCAGAACTGCCAAGAGCATTGAATGTTGATTCAGCAGAATGAGTAGCAACCTGCACTGATAGGCGGGCTGACAATGTTCACAGCTAGCCCTGAGTGTCAGCACAGCACAGCACACCTTCAAGTCAGCATCAGTGGGTAGGTAGAACTAGGTACTAGGGTCTAGGTAGTAGTTAGGTACTAGGTAGATGTAGGCCCAGCCCTAGTAACCCTCCATGCAGCCTCATGAAGTAAAGGCCCATCTCTGCAGGATGAAGTCTAGATATCAGCCACCCAGACCTACAGTCAATCATCTCCCTAGGACTGCAGTGATAACCCAGCTGGCAGGAAGAGGGAGTTGGGGAAGGGGGGGCTGGACCCTCTCCCCTGCCCCAGACACTCACAGCTGGTTATGACTGCAATATAACATCTGAGATATATTAGTCGGGCACATGGAAACATTTACCTAGGTGGGGCCCAGCAGTGGGGGATTAGATTGCTAATCATGCCAGGTAACTCAGCAGTTGGACTGTTAACGGACTGGACCAGTGTGTGAGTTCAACTGGCTGCGGCTCTGTGGGTTTGGCAACTGTGTTAACCCTCCTCCGACTATTCCCTTTGGAAGAGACACAGGTACCATCAGCTCATTCTACTTGGTGTGAGACAGCAGGTGAAATAAAGGATTCAACACTGGGGGGGGGGGGTGAGGCACCGTGGCATGGTGGGTAGAGCTGCACATTGTTAATAGATTATGGGGGTGAATCCTTATGCTGTTGTCTTAGTCTAGAACCTTTGACAGATGTGTTCACTCCAAGATGCTCCAACTCACTCAGTTACTTGAATTAACCTGATACAAGTCAATGTTTGAGTAGGATTAGTCTTTGTGCAGCACCACTAGGATGGCTGAACACTTCCAACAAAAGTGGACAAAGTAGTAGAAGTTTTAAAATGTAAATACACTTTACTTCCCTGGCATACTTGTTCAATCAAACACCATCTCAGCTTCTCTGGGAAACATCCAGCCAGGCAGCCACACACCAATTAATGCACGAAGGCTGCTCATACAAATATCCACCACTGACTATAGCCAGGTATTCATTCATACAGCTGAGTGAACTGGAGCAATGTAGGGTGAAAAAACTTGCCCAATGTTTTAATACTGTAGCAAATGATTCGAACCCTGCTTCACTTAGTCCCTGAGCCACTGTACTGTACAAATTACAGAGGGACATGGACCCCCACCCCACAATGATGCAATGATTGGAAGAAAAAGAAGCTGTGAAGATGGTGTCTCAGAGGCTAGACACAGTGATGTTCACGACCATCTCTCAAACACTCCTGCCCAAGCAGAGCTGTCCATGAAGCGACTCAATAAAGACAGCTAACTACCTCCCCTGAGGACACCAGTGAATAACTTGAGGATGTGTCACTGTGCTCCCTGAATGAGCAGCCCCCGGGGCTGGCTGGGCATCCATCAGGGCTGGGCTGACTGATAGTTCTCTAATGGCCCACAGTCACCACACTAATGTCTCAGTGCCTTCAGCTGAGTGAACTAAGTCTGAGGAGACCACATCAGTGATATCAGGGAACAGGGCTATTTAGGGTGATCCCATTAACCAGGGAGTGTGTTAGGCTGGCTTAACTGACACATCATTGACACATCTGTGACATCTATCTTAGCCCTGTACATTCACTGTCCCACAAGTTACAGGTATGACACCTGCTCCACATCTGTTTGCTCTACAACAATAGTTCAGTAACATTTCATTGAAACTCAACCTCTACTTTTGATGATATGAACATAATTTTATAAATATACCTGAATTTAATGTAATATTACCCATTTATGCACAGTACATATAAACAATGTGTTTATAACTACCGGTATACATAATTATTATGATATATTTGTTTATATACTTATTATTATGTATTTGGAGTTGTGACGTTTGTCGTATTACGTAATTTCTTCCAATGTTTGTCACGTGACTAGTTCCAACATTTGCAGTTACAAACACTGTGTGTAGCTGGCTACAGTCTACACAAGCCTGGCTCATTCCCCCTCCTCTTGTGTCAGCTGACACTGCCTGACAGGGGCCCAGCCTTCTTGCTACACTTATGAGTTATGCATTCTATTTAGGTCCGTGATATCAGCACACATTCACTGTGTGCCTGTGTGTAGTACAGTGTGCCCCCTCCCCTCCGTTGGCATGGCAACGGGTCCAGTGGTGGTCACAGGTGTGTGGTGTGTCCAGGGGCAGGTGACAGTGTAACTGTGACTGGACAGGGAGACAGAGACAGGTCCTGTCATTAGCTGGGTGACCCCCAATCCCCAGGACAGGTAAATCACCTGTGAGAGTGACACAGGCCTACAGTTTACTCTGCAACTCACACAGGTCCTCTCAAGTCACTCTGGTCTCTTCAATGGGACAGGCTTCAACTTCCTACAGAGACAGACCTCTGTCACCAAGTCTGTCATGACCATCCACAGAGTATGTCACAAGTTCTGTGAAGAGACTCACAAGTGTTGTCACAGTTTCTTTATAAGACACAGACATGATGCTTGTCACCACAACATCTGCCACACCATACTACCATGAATTAATATGTCAGGATCTTTGTCATGATGTGTCACACAATCTGTCATGACTTGTAACTACAGCATGAACTCTATCACTCAGGATTTCTGTCAATACAGTGTCATGATCTGTCACACAATCTGTCATGAGTTCTATCTACCTGGAATCTATGCAGACACCTAGCTACGCCAGGAAAAAAATCCAATAAAAATATTGAAAATATTTAACCTGGAATGCACTCGCTAAAACAAACGAGAAAGCACTGAAAATATAAGTTTATGAGGGGAAGGAAAACATACGCAGACTGCAGGATGCAGGAATGGCGATATATCTACCGAGCTGTCATGCGGCTACAATATGTGTAGCCAGCACGCCCACATGTTTAACACTGACCCACAGGTAGAGAGACATGATCTATGGAACAGGTGTCTGCCAATATTGTGATAGCACTACATGTTTGCACAGGCCAGGTGATATGGAGGCTAACAGCCCAGTGAGGCTGGCAGTATGGTCTCACCGGCAGTATCACTGCTTCAATTAGAGCCTGTGCTTGATTGCTACAGTAACAGGATACTTCCTGGCTCAACTTTTCCAACCAGTTAGTCATGTCAATCTGCAGGACTGCCATGTTACTGTTGCTAGGTGAAAAATATGATAAAAAGCACACCAAGACCGGCCTGATTCTCCTATCAACTGCGGCAACAAATCTGCAGAAGATCACAACAAAATCTGTTTTTACTCACCAAATACGAGTATTCACAACATAATGGTAAATGCTGTGTAGGCACGAATGTCTGCAGCAGAGATAAACAATTTAGCTTTCCTAATTAGTGCAGGTGGAATTTGACCTTCCTTTTCAGAAAAATGTCCAAACGACTGACGCACAACATTTCCTATGTACATATCATGCCTAGCAAAACACATGCTATTTATTCAGTCAGTCCAAAGTCTGTGTAGTCAATATGTTTTTAGCTGTCAGAGGCACCCACTGGAGAATCATTTCAAAAAAATCAAAACATGACTCATAATGCCTACACATAATCCATCCATACATTCACATTACCAACAAGCTGTTACCAGGAACACATTCTCCTGCCAGATGATGGTATAGTTGGTAAGGTCTGATGACAGCAAAGTCACTGTTGTATTAATAACAGTTTACACACAACTTCCTCATCACCATAAGGAGGTTATACAAACCGCTATCAAAACGTCATTATGTAAAAGCCATACTTGAATTAGGTATTATACTTTTTCAAATTCTGTTAACAGACAGGTTGTCTTGAAATTACACAGCCCTTCAGTTGCTCTCTCTCTCTCTCTCTCTCTCTCTCTCTCTCTCTCCGTCTCCGTCTCCGTCTCCGTCTCCGTCTCCGTCTCCGTCTCCGTCTCCGTCTCCGTCTCCGTCTCTCTGTCTGTCTGTCTGTCTGTCTGTCTGTCTCTCTCACTCTATCGCTTGCTCTCGCTCTACCTCACTCCCTCACATTCTCTGCCTCTCTGCATCTCCCCCTCACTCCCTCTCTCTGCCTCCATATCTCTCTCCCATCTCCCCCTCTCCCCCTCTCCCCCTCCCATTTCACAGCCCAGTTTGTGCCAGTGTTAACATCTGTGGTGTCTTGTGCCAATGGGTTGGGTTCTACCCACTTGCTGAGGACAAGTTCCTGAGGACAAGTAGGCACACTACTTACATACCCATGTGTACTATTGTCTTTGTCCAGTACAAGTCTCACAGTGCAATGAATCAACCCCTGGATGACCAGACAGGGTGAGTAATGACAGTGACCACCTGACAGGGTAACTCATTCACCTGTCTCACCCAGTCAGTGCTGACCTCTCTATGGCCACTTGTGTCCATCAGACTAACTCACCTGATAAGATACACCAGTCCAGCCTTGGCACAGTCTCAGTCATGTACTGGACAGCTACACAGCTACCATTACATTCAGTTTATAGTAACCAATTATTCCCTTAATGTTTACCTAAACTTCCAGGTGCATTATAGTGATAAACAACATTTTCTTGTTTCTTGTTTTCTCAAACATATGAAACAGAGATAAATATATATATATACGCTGTACATACATACATAGTTCTGACTGTTTCCAGCACTCGACAGGGTTCTATTTTAATTGACTAACTAACCTGAACATATTGTGGTTGCAACGTTATGATCTTATAACATCTCATTGAACTACCACGGTAGTCAGTCTTTTTCAGAACCTTTACACCAAGCCGCCTTTTCTATGCTGACACTGAGGGTGGTCACTGCCAGGGTGCTGGGTCCTCAGTGGTTCTTTTATGTCCCAAATTGAGATGGGACTGACATTAACATGATTCTCCAATTCACAAGAGATACAGTCCCCTATGTCGAGAGCCAGGTTTCATAATAAATATACCATGGCTGCTGTGACCGAGTACTGAACCTGGGCTGGTGGCGAGCCAGGCGGATGTGCTAACCACTACACCATCTGTGCCTCTCAAGCAGAAAACGATAAAATGACGAAAGAGCATACCTCGTCTCCTGTCTTCTCGCTGTGGCAATCTCAACCCACCCAGTCCATCTACACACTCCACAAGAAGCTCTCACTGAGCCAGCCATTACCTGCTCCTGGCTCTGTCACTGCTGTCACTGCCAGGGCACTTGTCACCCAATGCCGGTGACATCCCTCTCAGTCCTGACACCTGGTGTGGCCATCCGTCCAGTAATGACCCGGCCTCTGACAGCAGGTAAGTTGCTCCTGCCCCTCTCACTCAGCCACAGAGACTGCACTCAGTGTGAGAGGAGAGAGTGTACACACCACGCCTGGCAGGAAGCAATAAAAGCCACTGTGCAAATATACAGCCATAGTAAACTGTGTGTGTGAGTGAGAGAGAGAGACAGAGACTGTGTGCTGTGGGCATGTGTACACAGGTCACTGCTTTATTACTCACTCGCCCTGGCAGCCAGCCACTTCCTCCCTGGTGGATGTGGGTAAACACAGCACAGAGTACACACTGTCCTACAGTGTGTACTGGTCAACACAGGTCCCTGCAGAGGTCAATGTGGACTTTTGCAGAACACAGGTTCTACAATGGCCACCTTGTAGGCCCTCAATGGACAGGCAGTCCTGCTCTACCTGTGTAGGTACTAGGTAGGCCCTGCTTGTATTGTGTAGGCCCTGTTTCTATTGTGTAGGCACTGCTTGTATTGTGTAGGCCCTGCTTGTATTGTGTAGGCCCTGTTTCTATTGTGTCGGCTCTGTTTCTATTGTGTAGGCCCTGTTTCTATTGTGTAGGCCCTGCTTGTATTGTGTAGGCCCTGCTTGTATTGTGTAGGCCCTGTTTCTATTGTGTCGGCTCTGTTTCTATTGTGTGGGCCCTGCTTGTATTGTGAAGGCCCTGTTTCTATTGTGTAGGCCCTGTTTCTATTGTGTAGGCCCTGCTTGTATTGTGTAGGCCCTGCTTGTATTGTGTAGGCCCTGTTTCTATTGTGAAGGCCCTCTTTCTATTGTGTGGGCCCTGTTTCTATTGTGTCGGCTCTGTTTCTATTGTGTAGGCCCTGTTTCTATTGTGTAGGCCCTGCTTGTATTGTGTAGGCCCTGCTTGTATTGTGTAGGCCCTGTTTCTATTGTGAAGGCCCTTTTTCTATTGTGTAGGCCCTGTTTATGTTGTGCAGGCCCTGTTTCTGTTGTGAAGGCCCTCTTTCTATTGTGCAGGCCCTGCACTGACTGCTGGTCCTGTTCCAACTGTGAAGGCCCTACTTCTATTCTGTAGGCCCCGTTTCTATTGTGTAGGCCCTACTTCTATTGTGTAGGCAATTAGGTACTACTCAACCCTTCTGCAACAGTTTCCTGGTAAATCCAACAGGGCAAACGTCATTACGAATGCAATGACGTGATGTGACACAGACAATTCTGTCTTCAAGACAGTGATTTCCGACCGACTGAAATATTCAAAGTCTTCATGAAACCAGTCATAGAGATGAGATGAGCCAATAATGCCGAGTCAGTGTTACAAGTGCCAGGGAGCTGGCTCTATCACCTACTGATACTACATGTAAACGCATCAACAAAAGAAGCAACCATAACTCGGCATGCAATCATCTGGTCATTGCCCCGAGTGCACCCGAGTAAATTAATATATCAAAGGGTGGATCTGAAATGAAATCACACACGCTGGTGAAGTGCAACTGAAAGGATTACGACCGCGGTTAGCATTGCGCAAACTGGGACACACGCTGATGAAGAAAAAGAGGTTCTTTGTCTCCCGGGCGTCGTTAAATCTGTCGCTTTATGCGCTACTCTGTCAGTTGGCAATTGTCGTCTACTTCCATTAATGGTCCAGTGATTGCTCGCCGGGCAAACATCGACTGAGCAAATGTTGGTCTGGCGAGTCTTTGTTTGGCAAATGTCCGCCACTCACGCCACCAGCCTGCGCTAACGAAACTAAAACACTCAAGATGCCGTCCAGGTCAGCTTTATGATGACATTACTGGTGGCTTTACTCCCTGGCACAGGAAGTGTGGTACTAAACACAGCCAGGGGGCTCTGTCAGGGGGCATCCAAGGCACACTGCAGCTACACATGCATGCAAACACATCTGTGCATCCGTGTAAACACATCTACGCAATGTCACATGCACGCAAACACAACTATATATCGATGTAAACACATCTACACAATATATAGTACACATACATGTAAACACATTTACACAGTCATGTGCACACAAACATAACTACATATCAAACCAAACACAACTACACATCCATGTAAACATATCTAGTACACAGTCATGTGTACACAAACACAACTACATATCGATGTAAACATATCTAAACACGCATGTAAACACATCTACACATACATGCAAACACAACTACATGTTAATATAAACACACCTATACATACACACAAACACACATATAGCTATAGTGTACATCTGTACAAACACATATATCCACACACGTCATCAGATTTACACACATATATGCAAACACAGCATACACATGCGCTCATACACATAGTGTGTGCAATGACACATGCACATCTACACACTGTACATTATATGCATAAGTGCACAAACACCTTTACAGCTACACATGCACACAAACACCAATCTGGCAAAAAGCCCTGCACAGGCTGTCACATTCATCAACCATCTCACAGCCATGTGGTCTGTAACAAAATTCTGTAACATGACTTGGCTATTAAATGATAATAGGCAGGTGAACTGACTTGAGACCCTTTCTAATTGCCAACGTTTCAGCTCTCCCACCTGGTAATTACACTTGACTTAGTCAGAACTCACAGTGATGCTAAACACACCACAGTGAAGTAACTTGCCATAACCTCACCAATAATGTCTCAGACATCCCCAGCCCAGAGAGAGCAAAGTTGGTAGTCTCCTCAGACACTGCATTACCCGAAACCAATTGCAAATCAAACCCACTCATCTCCCAGCCTTGTTAGCATTATGTGTCCTGGCCTTGTCAACATTATGTCTCCAAGCTTGTTAGCAATATGTCTTCCAGCCTTGGCTGAGCCTTGTCAATATTTTGTATCCTGGCCTAGTCCGCATTACATGTCATCTCCCAGCCATGTCAGCATTATGTATTCGGGCCTAGTCAGCTTTATGTCTTTGGCCTGGTCGCCATTACACCTGGTGATTGCCATTCTAATGTGCACAGTTCAGTTTGTCCATGTTCTACAAGATGCCAACACTTTTACATATCTTGTTGTATTCTGGGAAACGTTCGAATTCTGTGAAATGTTTGATAGGAATGCCAAGGCAGAAGGTGTGTATTACCCTTGTTAGTTCAATGGTAGAATGTGTGTATTACCCTTGTTAGTTCAATGGTAGGTGTGTATTTTCTATATTTTTTCCAATGGTAAATCAGTTTCACCTAACCTCTGCATGATTATTACAACAGTGGGGAAAAAATGCATATTGCAAACATCACTTAGAAGAATGCTTCATAAGTCTAGAACAGTATTTTCTATTATGGCCATTGATAAGACCCTGTTTTAAATCCTGCACACAAGTATTATTCACAGCATCATCCAGGTTGCAATGGAGTGACTGGCTGATGCAAACATCTACAGGAGAATGCCAAATGATAATCTCATGCAAAACCAACTGTGAAGCAATATGCCCCACACAGGGGGTAAAGGACCCCCACATGGACTCTGTGACTCTGCAGATGAAACCAACCCATCAGTGCTGATATCAAGTTGAAGTCTGCCAATTACG